>CM060265.1:14181823-14495790 GCA_030684275.1 Acipenser oxyrinchus oxyrinchus | reverse complement strand
GGACCCGGGTTCAGTGTCACAGCTGCTTTTGAACTCAGCGCAGGGACCCGCAGTCCAGTGTCACAGCTGCTTCAGAACAGCGCAGGGACTCTGAGTTCAGTGTCACAGCTGCTTCAGTATTGGATGCTGTATCTTTTGTTTTCAGGTCCCTACAGGAGAGGGAAGGCTGCAGGAGGCTATTTAAAGTCTTCCACTCTTGCTGTGGCTCCAAGAAAGGATGGAGAGCAGATCAGCACGCTTGTGCAGCCAGTGGGATTGCCACAGGGTTCTTTGGGCAGAGCCTAGCAGCTGTCTGCACTCTGCCTAAAGCTCTGATGGTGAGTAACTGGAAATCGTTTGGCTGTTAGATCTCTGCTATGAATTATGTATACCCTCTGGAACAATATGCCTCGCTAGAATCAATGCATGCCTTCTAGAGGGATGTAGTATTAATGTACTTAAACACTCTGTGCTAGATCAGCACCCTGATGCCCACTGAACCTTTCCAGTCAGCATCTTTCAGGCGTTGAGCAGTGCTTGGGTCTGCAGGAAGGTGAGGGAGCGGATCAGTGTAGGAAAGGAGATTCCCATCCTGCAGGAGGACATCACTGTGGCAGCCGTGCTAGTCAAGAACACACAGCTTAGAGCTAAGTAGCTTCAAATGTAATTGTATTTATTTTTACTGCTTTACCTTTCAAGGGGTTTACAAATGACTCTGTGGTTCCGTTGTGCAATAATCAATTGGAATATTTTCTCTTTGTGTCAAATCAATCTGGCATTTCTGTTGCTGTAAAACCCTAGCTGCCTCTCCCGTTGAATAAGTCCTGAGTCTTCAGAAATCACATGATGATGTGACTTTTCACCTCTGCTGGTCCCACCTTCGTTGTACTAAGATTACAAGCAGGGACAGCAGAGAATGTGTTTGGAAATCATTTGGAATCAGGAAATACTCAAAAGGAGCAGGCAGGATTCTGATAGAGAACAAATACTGAAATTCAACATTGGAGCAACTTAAACAGAGAAAACATTAGGTAATTATCATAACCCTGGTTCCCTGAAATAGAAATGTAACCATTACCGAATGGGATCTATCTCTTATAGCCCGAATTACCTTAGCACTTCTATCAAAACTGCTCCTTTAAGAGCCCCATTGTCTCTGCCCCGGAGATAAATGCGAATGACACATAACGCTCAGCACCATTTTCTCTTCAGGCCTGCTGCGCTGGAGTGAACACAGCGACCTTGAAGCTTAATGGTTACATTTCTATTTCAGGGAACCAGGATAATGGTACTATCCCAACGTTCCCTTTCAAGTACGAAATGTAACCATTACAGAATGGGATAGAATACCCAAGCCATAACCATTACCTAATGGGATACAATACCTAAGCCATAACCATTACCTAATGGGATAGAATACCCAAGCCATAACCATTACCTAATCTGTACAGAAGCATCTGTAGTCACCACCTCTCTCCTTCTGACAGCCCAGAGCTGTGCCCAAGCACAGATGAGCTGGTTGTTTCCACCACGAGAGAGCTATACAGTGGTGAGACACTGTGATAAGCGGTGGCATTCTAAGACAGGGTGCTGGACCCTGTGTTTGAACCAGGCTTGGAGAGAACGCATACGTAAAAACCCTAAGGGGAGGATCTGGGATGCTGCTGCCATCAGGCCCAGAAGTCTCTGGAAGGTCAGTACCCTCATCGCTGCATTGTGCTGAAACAGATCCAAGCAGACACTTAGCCTCTGGATTCTATCATCGGACAGAGTGGTGCTCATGTTTCTGGAATTGAGGCTTACGCTGCGATAGACAGCCCTTCAGGAGGTGTTAACCAGCTTTTCAACTGGTTCACCGTGATACCTAACCATCAGAGGTGGTTGGTGACTAGTCCCATGTGCAACACTTCCTGGTATTGACAATGTCGACCCAGGGGACTTTTTTGACCTGAAAAAAGAAACAAGGACCAGGGGTCACAAATGGAGATTAGATAAAGGGGCATTCAGAACAGAAAATAGGAGGCACTTTTTTACACAGAGAATTGTGAGGGTCTGGAACCAACTCCCCAGTAATGTTGTTGAAGCTGACACCCTGGGATCCTTCAAGAAGCTGCTTGATGAGATTCTGAGATCAATAAGCTACTAACAACCAAACAAGCAAGATGGGCTGAATGGCCTCCTCTCGTTTGTAAACTTTCTTATGTTCTTATGTTCTTATGTGCTAGTGACTCAGCACATATCAGCCAGTCATCCAGGTAATTGATCACTCTGATGCCTTTTAGTCTCAGAGGGGTCAATATAGCATCCATGTACTTTGAGACATGGGTGGCAGTACACGGAACTCATACGTGGTCACTTGAAAGGTGAAATGCAAGTACTTCCTGTGGCGGGGTCTTACAGGAATGTGAAAGTAGGTGTCCTTGAGGTCCACCGTAGTGAACCAGTCGCATGCCTGACTGACTGCAACAGCTGTTGCATTGTCAACATCTTGAACCTTCATTCTCTCAAATACAGATTGAGCTGTCTGAGGTTGAGGATCAGTCTGAGGCCGCCGTCCCGTTTCAGCACCAGGAAGTACCTGGAGTAGAACCCTTCTCTCTCGCTGAGGGGCTGGACTGAGATTGCCTGTTTGTGCAGTAGGGCCGTGTGAACAGGATGGCTGCAAGGCTGACGTCAGACCAGGGAAATGAAACCAAGACAAGGAATGGCGGAGCAAAACTGAGACGCTATGGCGCCCAGCGTTTTTATTAAATAACAAAACAAAAAATTTAAACAAAACACTTTCAAACAAAAGGGCATGCTGGCCAAAAGAACAAACAAATAATAACAAGTATCACGCTGGTTAAACCAGTGTGAATAGCAATTGTTTAAGCTTTCTATGTTAATGACCTCCTTTCTCTAGACTACCGTTCTCCACTCTGAACACACTCAACTTGTTGCTGCCAAAGCTGCAGGTTTTTTATTATTTGTTTATTTAGCAGATGCCTTTATCCAAGGCGACTTACAGAGACTAGGTTGTGTGAACTATGCATCAGCTGCAAAGTCACTTACAATTACGTCTCATCCGAAAGACGGAGCACAAGGAGGTCAAGTGACTTGCTCAGGGCCACACAATGAGTCAGTGGCTGAGGTGGGATTTGAACAGGGAACCTCCTGTTTACAAGCCCCTTTCTTTAACCACTGGACCACACAGCCTCCTATAGCCTCCTTTTTATATTATGGCCAAGGGGTTAACTAGCTAGTAATTACCTTATTACCCCTTGGCCATAGTCTACAGGAGTTTAAAAAGGATTATATATTTACAGAAATCATAATACAAATACAAAACAATACAATAAATCATAATAATGGCACGCAATATATACTATGGGGGGGGGCTGCTCGTCACAGGTTGCCTCCTCCTGAGACACTAATACAGTGTCTTGAGGGTTCATGACTGTAGCTGTGATCGTGCTCTGAAAAGGAGGGGGGCAGAATCGAAAGTGCAGAGAGTAACCGGCCCTGATGGTGGGAATCACCCAGGTGTCCGTGGTGCATGATCGCCAGTAATCCAGGCTGGCCTGATAGAATGGGCCCTGGACCTGTGGCAGCAAATCTCTAGGGCTCATAGAAGCTCAGGCTAAAGGTGCTGCTTGTGAGCAGGGGGACAATAATTGTGCCGGCCTCCGCATTGCGCACTGTGAAAATGGTTCTGCGCATCAGCTCTAGCAGGGGCTGTAGGAGCCTGAATCTGCTTTTGTGGCTGTGGACGCCTGTTTTGCCAATGCTTAGCTGGCTTATGGGCTGGGGGCTTATGCTTGGGGAGCAGGCGTGCCAATTACTGGGGGAGTGGGAACTCTGTTGACCGCACTGCAGCAGACCGATGGGCGAGTCATGCTGCACCAGCGTCAGAGATGCAGATTGATCCCTGGAACAGCGTGCCAGCTTCCTTTCCAGTGTCCTGTTATAAAAATAAGCAAGAGCTGCAGTCTTTAACTGCTCCCTCTGTATGCTCCCTTCCAAGGCAGTGGATGCACCTGTGGTGCTCATCCTCTGCTGGAATGTTTCTCTTGCAGCCAGCACAAAAGTGAAACAACGGCTCTGGTACCGACCAGGTCGCTGGTACAGGCTCTGGTACTGGCTCTTGCACCGGCTCTGGTACCAACTGGTACCGGCAGGTACCAAGACAAGTGGTGTGCAGGTAAAAACCTGGAAAAGTCGCTGGCAAACTGCAAGCATGCACTGTAAAAAAGACAAGGGTTTCAGTTGCCTGCTAACTAGAAAACTCTAGTAGCCTTCGTTGTCAGTGCAGCAAAGCAAACACAGCAACGGAATAGAGATACTCAGAATATTTTCCAGTCAAAAAGGCTCCTGCCAGTTCAACAGCACAGTGTAGCTAAAAAGCCATTAACACTGGCGGAGTCTCTGTAGCGTGAAAAGCTGACTGCAAAAAAACCAGACGGCTAGCGCACTATACTGTCTGTGTACAGAGGCAGACTCTAGTACAGAGAGCCAGCCTACCTGTGCGCTGGATTTCTGAAAATTATTAGACATTTGCTAAAAATATATACAGGGTGATTAGACAGTATGTCTACCACATCAACACACATATCATTGATGTCATAAACTTACTTTCTAATAATGCCATATAATATTTATTAAATATATATATATGAAAAGGCACTTGCAAAAATGTAATATCGACTCCCGTAGAGCCGAGCAGTAAGGGAGAGAGCGTGAACTTAGCCACAAGGTACTGAATCTCGGAGATGGGTCGGGGAGAACCGGCGGCTTCGCACAGGGCACACGGCTGCAGAGGGGACTTAATCACAACCTAAAGCTACAAAATATGAAAAGAGCAGCACATTCTCAGCTGGCAGCCACTTCAGCAAACTGAGAGAGAGAGGCAGAGAGACAGAGGGGCTCGAGCACTAATTCCAAAAGTTTTCACACATGTGTGTACATAGAAAACATTTGGAATGGTTGGTATTTATGCACCGTGGTGTATTTTAACAGGGCTGGGTTTCAGGTGTAGAATACTTCCTCTCAATCCCCGCGGATGGCTTGGATCCTGCCCTGTTCTTGTGGCTCCTCCAGAGCTCCACATGACCCAGAGTACAGTGCTGACACTAACAGACTCCCAGAGATGTGTTTCAGGAAATCCTTCAAAAAGAGTTTATACAGATCAACTGAGAGCTTCTCCTCAGACAGACCACTAAAAGTGCACCCAGCACCAGTGATAAACAGGTCAGGCATTCTTAAGACAAAATGAACTCAGTATGCCATGTATGATCATATGCAGTATGCAACATTGAACACACTTTTGTACTGTGACAATCACATTTTGGTGTTATATGTTATTTGCTACACTGCTTAAAGCTACAATCCAGCCAGTTAACTCTTGTTCTTTAAGTTTCTTTAGAAAAGGAGATAATCAAAGCTTTAAAACTATATATTTCATTCAAACTGGCAGAAAACTGGCGCGCCAATGGAAGCGTTTGGGTCTTCTTGTTCACAAAGAAATGTGGAAACAACACCTATCTGGTTACAGACTTCCCTAAACTCTGTTAGGTCCAGTCATTGTTCTGTTATCATAGCTGAGGGGCAAGGAGACCCTAGGGTATTATTCCTGACTTTGAATCAGCTTATAAATCTAAAATGTGATTCAGCTGTTTCTGTACTCAGCTGTGATGATTTTATAAATGTTTTCACTGACAAGATCGTACAATAAGGCATTCTCTTACTCCCTCTACAGGAGATATAGGGGATGAGGACGTCACATTTGTAATAATAGACTCATTTTGCTACAACTGAGAACATTGATGTTTTAGATATTATCCACAAAGCTCATTCAACTTCCTGTTCTCTTGATCCCTGGCCAACTAATATTGTTTGCCAGTGTGCAGATGCGCTCGCTCCTGTGACATGTAACATTGTTCAACCTTTTTTAACATGTGGAATTGTTCCCTCTATCCTGAAGCTGGAAACTGTAATAACAGTTCTTAAAACCCTTCATTGGACCCTGCTGTCTTGTCAAATTATCATCCAACTTCCTTACCTTGCCTTGCAAAGTTTTTGGAAAAAGTCATTGTTGCTCAGTTTTCTGTACATCGCTCTGTCAATAAAATTTAAAAATGTAAATCTGGTTTTCGGAAACAGCACAGCAGAGTCTGCACTTGTAAACACTGACATCCTGCTGAATGCAGAGGGATTGCTATCTGGGATATCCTCTTGGATATATCTGCTGCTTTTGGTTCTGTCGACCATAAAATCCTTCGTCATCTCCTTGAGAAATGGATTGGCATCACTGGCACAGTACTCTCATGGCTGCGGGTCTTTTTAAACCTCTTGGCATCAATCTGGGTCCTTTGGAGGATCACATTCGTCTGATACTCCTGTAGGTTCCGGGGTAACAGGGTTCCTCGGGGCTCTGTCCTCGGTCATTTGCTTTTTAACTTGTATATGCTTCCACTGGGTAATGTGATTAGACAACATGGGTTTGATTTCCACTCTGATGCTGATGACACCCAGATTTACTTTAAAATAAGCTCTGATGATCCAGCCATAAACTCCAGACTGTCGGCTTGCCTTGATAAAATAGGGGCTTGGATGTCTGAAAGTTTTTTTTGCAGCTAAATGCAAATAAAACTGAATTTCTATTGACTGGCTCCACAACAGTACTAAACAAAACTCCATTATTACTGTCCCTAAGCAGTCCCCCTATCAGCTCTTCTCAAACTGTGAAAAATCTTGGAGTTTTGTTGGATTTCACCCTTAGCTTCCAGCCTCATGTCTCAGCTGCAGGTAAGTCTGTTTTTTACCATCTGCGGAACATTGCTCAAGTCTGTTGTATCTTGCTGAATTTGATGCTGAAATTTGAATTCATGGATTTGTTTCATCCTGTTTGGACTATTGTAATGCTGTCCTGGCTGGTCTGCCCTGTAAGCGTATCAATCGCTTACAGCACGTACACAATGCAGCAACATGTATTCTGACAGGGACAAAAAGATCTGAACACATTACACCAGTTCACCGGTGAAGATATTTAGTTCTCCAAGTAGCGAGTAGTTGTTTATTGATGTAACCTAGATGCAAAGAAATGCACAGAGTCCTTTTCTTCAGATATTAGCTTGGGTTATTCAATATATGTAGGGAATTGTTTTCCCAGTACAGAGCAAAGCAGATTCTAAGATGTGTACAGAAACCATCTCTTTAACCCTTTGCGGTCCATTTATTCAGCGCATCTCAGGCGCGTCAGGTCCAATTTATTTTCACACACGCAGTTTATTTTAGACGCGCTGTTTAAAACAATTTTTTTTCATATTAAAACAGGTTTAAAGGGCACTGCATATTAACAGGACACTCGGTACTGCATCTCCAGCCCTGCCCCACCCCTTGTTCGCTGTATTTTTCACATACCTCTTGATAGTAGTGCATACCGATAAATCATCTCCTGATCACTCATTTTATCACCAAACTCCTCAATAATGTGATCCAAGTCATTATTTTATTACTATAACATCTCCAAAAGCTCTGCAAATGTCTGTGATATTCCTTGAGCGATGGATGCGGAAGCAGCTATCTTGTTTGTTTATGTCTGTGTTATCTCTGTGGTGCCGGGGCTATCTATATTGCTCAGATATTCCCCCCTTTTTTCCGGCTTCTCTCGGCTCCTATCGGTCTCACTCGGCCATTGAATGGTTTTCTCTGCTTTTTCCGGAGAGAAAAACAACTAGAGACCTGTTTTTTACGTCTTTTTGATGTCGGACAGGGTAACATAGGAACGCAAAGGGTTAATACTCATTTGCACCCGGGTTTCCCCTCCCCCGTTCCTTTGTAGGTCCAATCACCACGGGACAACCCCCTGTGGGCTATCTGCGGAGAGACAGAGACAGCGACGTGTCGTGTGCTAAACTCATCTCAAGGTTGTTCCTGCAGAAAGTAAACTGTTTCCAGCTTGACTGTGTTTATGCTTTGTACTTGTTCTTCTGTGTTCTCACACTATGCCTAAATGATGCTATCTTGGGTGCGTCGGTCCCTCCAGCACTGGGTGATTGTGGTTAGGGTTAGGGTTAAACTATGCTATCTTGGGTGTATCGGTCCTTCAGCACTGGGTGATTGTGGTTAGGGTTAGGGTTAGGGTTAAACTATGCTATCTTGGGTGTGTCAGTCCCTCCAGCACTGGGTGATTGTAATTAGGGTTAGGGTTAGGGTTAAACTATGCTATCTTGGGTGTATCAGTCCCTCCAGCACTGGGTGATTGTGGTTAGGGTTAGGGTTAGGGTTAAACTATGCTATCTTGGGTGCATCAGTCCATCCAGCACAGGGTGATTGTAGTTAGGGTTAGGGTTAGGGTTAAACTATGCTATCTTGGGTGTATCAGTCCCTCCAGCACTGGGTGATTGTAGTTAGGGTTAGGGTTAGGGTTAAACAATGCTATCTTGGGTGTGTCGGTCCCTCCAGCACTGGGTGATTGTAGTTAGGGTTAGGGTTAAACTATGCTATCTTGGGTGTATCGGCCCCTCTAGCACTGGGTGATTGTAGTTAGGGTTAGGGTTAAACTATGCTATCTTGGGTGTGTCGGTCCCTCCAGCACTGGATGATTGTGGTATGGGTTAGGGTTAGGGTTAAACTATGCTATCTTGGGTTGTCGGTCCCTCCAGCACTGGATGATTGTGGTTCGGGTTAGGGTTAGGGTTAAACTATGCTATCTTGGGTATGTCGGTCCCTTCAGCACCGGGTGATTGTGGTTAAGGTTAGGGTTAAACTATGCTGAAGCCACCCCAAGTTTACTTCAGTCCCCTCTGTAGCCCCACCACCAAAAAATTAAAAAGGGTATCTCAAATTTATGATTTATCGATCTAACTTGAAGTTATGTAAGACTTTTCGGAGACTTCATGTGGGTTTCAACAATCGAAAACCATTCCAGGTATCGTCTTCAACGAGGCGACTTTAATCAGGGACCAGCAACACAGTACAGGAATTCAACATGAACTCAGGACTGGGCGCTTGCTGTGCGAGCACCGACAACACGCTCCTCGCTTTCGTGCTGAAGGGGGAACTGCGTTGCAACTATACATTCCCTCCAGGAAATGCTATCTCACAAACTCTTGTGTTGATTCCATTGCAGTACGTTCAAAAGTTCCTACTAGTTTCTATTAAAAACACATTTAGCAACTCTTATTGGTTTATACTTTTAAACATTATATTTACTTTTATAGTTGTAAACAATCGATGTTATTTAACATTTCTAATTATTTCAACTTCTACCCCTTGCTTAAATGTTTAAACCTATAAATGTTTCAGTTCTTTGTTCACTTTGTGACTTCTTATTTTACTACAGTGTAACGGGCAGTGTTGTGTGATACACTGCAGGTACAGATCCTGCCCTGTGTCGGTGAGATGAGATGAGGTTAAAAGCTCTAAAACCACTACTGCAAACGAGCCCGGCTCTTTTGCATTGTGGTTTATCCTCTATTCCAATGCCCAATTGATTTTTATGCTGCACTGCATTTTTCGATATGATTTTTTTATTATGTCTGTCATTTGTGTTTAAAGTTTTATTTCAGCATTGTATCATTGTGCGACATAAGTGGCCAGTAAAAGTGATACAGGACAAAAAAGATGCTCAATCAATGTATTTTCCTTACAACAACATTTCCCCAGCGCAGTGAAATGTCAAGGTTTGAAAACTACCTGCAACCACATCTTTAACATGTTTGTTTCCTCAGGGTCTGTTTGTATTTTGAGGGTCTGTTTGTTTGTTTCCTCAGGGTCTGTTTGTTTTTTGAGGGTATGTTTGTTTGCTTCCTCAGGGTCTGTTTGTGCTTGCACTTGCATACAGCCACCAGAGAGAAGAGGGTCGAAACAGCTGAGTTCAGATAGGCAGAGACAGTGAAAAAAAGAAACATAGTCAAACACAACCACCACAAATCAAAACGTCAACAAATTTGACCCACTTCAAAATTTAGATGATCAAAACCAGCATCTAGAGAACAAAAGGAACAACATCCAGAACCCTATAAACAGTGCTGGCCAGGCAACAAAAAAAGGAAATATATAATCTAAATGCATGGCTGAAATCGTGGTGCACACAGGAAGGCTTCACCTTTCTTGAACATTGGACCACATTCTACAACAAGGACTATCTATATAGGCGAGACGGACTGCACTTAAATAAAAAGGGAACCAATCTACTCACAAAGGATCCTCAAAGAGGTTCAGCAGCATTTAAACAAGAAAGGAAGGGGGAGAAATCACACAAAAATAGAAAGGAGACTACATCAAAATGAGGGCAACAACTCAGGTAAGACAGCCATTAAATGTATTTATCTAAATGCTAGAAGTCTCTAAAACAAAATGTTAGAACTTGAAGCTACTGCACTAACAAGTAACTATGATGTGATAGGTGTTACAGAAACTGGGTTATCCGAGAGTGATGGAGATGAATATAATATTAGTAGGTATAGATTGTATAGGAAAGGCAGGACAGAAGAGGCGGAGGGGTAGCGCTATACATAAAAAATAGTCTTGAAGCCCAAGTGTTAAATCTGGAAGGAAAAATCAACGCAGAATCAATATGGGTCATAATAATGGACAAAAATTCAAAGGGCATAATAATAGGGGCATGCTATAGACCGCCAAATTCAGATACCGAGCAAAATAATCTCTTATACAATGACATTAGAAATGCGTGTAGCAAAGGAGAAGCCATACTAATGGGGGATAGCAACTTCCCCCATATAAAATGGGAAAACCCGGTGGGGAGCACACTAGCCGAAATTGAAATGGTAGAAATGATAAATGACTGTTTCCTAATGCAATTTGTCAATGCACCGACTAGAGGGGAGGCATGCCTTGATTTAGTCTTTTCAAATAACGAAGACAGAATAACTAAAACAGAGGTCAGAGAACCATTGTCAAACTCAGATCACAACATGGTCTCATTTGAAGTGCTTTTGAAAATCCCAAAAGTAACTACTAAAGCTAAGGTTTACAACTTTGGAAAGGCAAACTATGAAGGAATGAAACAGAGACTAACAGAAGTAGACTGGAGTAAAACAGAGAAAACATTCACAGAAAAATTATGGCTGTTTTATTTTTAAATGTAGTAAAGAGGTGCAAAACAATCACATCCCAAAAGTAGACAAATCTAAATCTAAAACAAAATGATTTAATAGATCAATCGAAAAAATATTCAGAGAAAAAAGGCACCAAAAACAAAGTACACAGAAAGAGTACTTGGAACAGCAAAGGAAGGAAGTTAGAAAGGCCAAGAGAGAGATAGAAATGAACATTGCTAAGGGGACTAAAACCACTTCCAAAAATATTATAACAGCAAGAAAACATTCAAAGAGGAGGTTAACCCTTCGCGGTCCATTGTCGGACTGGGTCCGACATTGCAATTATTCCCATCAGGTCCTTTGTCGGACCCTGTCCGACATCATCCAAAAAACGCAAAACATAAAAAGTCGGTTTTCAATGGAAAAAGCCGAAAACCATTCAATGGCCGAGTGGGAACGAAAGGAGCCGAGACAAGCCGATAAAAAAAAATTAAAAAAAGGCGATCTCATGAATAGTCATACAAGCCCCTGGCTTCAGATGGGGCGGTCTTATGGAAACAAGCTGGGTGTTACAGTATCAGCACACAGAGACTATCACAGACATTTGCAGAGCTTTTTTGAGATGTTATAGCAATAAAATAATGACTTGGATTGCATTATTGAGGAGTTTGGTGATAAAATGAGTCATCAGGAGATGTTTGATCGGTATGTACGACTATTATTATTATTATTTTTTATTTGGTAGCATATGTGAAAGCGATAGCAAACGAAAGGGTGGGGCGGGGCTGGAGATCCCTAGTGAGTGCTTTGTTGATATGCAGGGCCATTTTAAACCCATTTGACTGTGGAAAAAAATATTTTTAAACAGCGCATCTAAAATTAACTGCGCGTGTGAAAATAAATTAGATCTGGCGAGCCTGACGCAGAATTAATAAATGGACCGCAAAGGGTTAAATGTCTAAGAGATACAAATGGCAAAATCATAGACGAAGAAAAAAAAATAGCAAATATATTAAATGATTACCTTTCACAAATTTTTACAAAGGAGGATACGGACAACATGCCCCACGTGTCGACCTGTTCCTATCCAGTTTTAAATATCTTTAGCATAACAGAAGCAGAAGTGTTAAAGGGACTAGAAGCTCTTAAAATAAACAAATCCCCTAGACAGGATGAGATCCTCCCAATAGTACTCAAATAAATTAAAAGTTATTTACAAACCGCTAACCAAGATCATGCAACAGTCTCTTGACACAGGGGTTGTCCCAAAAGACTGGAGAATTGCAAATGTAATACCGGTCTATGTTGTTGAAGCTGACACCCTGGGATCCTTCAAGAAGCTGCTTGATGAGATTCTGGGATCAATAAGCTACTAACAACCAAACGAGCAAGATGGGCTGAATGGCCTCCTCTCGTTTGTAAACTTTCTTATGTTCTTATGTTCTTAATACCGATCTACAAAAAGAGAGACAAAACCAAACCAGGTAAGTGTTGAATTCAAATCAAGGGAAGTAATGTTAAAACTTTACAATAAAACTCAGTTCTGGTCACCTCGTTACAAAAAGGATATTGCTGCTCAAGAAAGAGTGCAAAGAAGAGCAACCAGAATTATCCCGGGTTTAAAAGGCATGTCGTATGCAGACATGCTCAAAGAATTGAATCTGTTCAGTCTTGAACAAAAGAAGACTACGCGGTGATCTGATTCAAGCATTCAAAATTCTAAAAGGTATTGACAATGTCGACCCAGGGGACTTTTTTGACCTGAAAAAAGAAATAAGGACCAGGGGTCACAAATGGAGATTAGATAAAGGGGCATTCAGAACAGAAAATAGGAGGCACTTTTTTACAGAGAATTGTGAGGGTCTGGAACCAACTCCCCAGTAATGCTGTTGAAGCTGACACCCTGGGATCCTTCAAGAACCGCTTGATGAGATTCTGGGATCAATAAGCTACAAACAACCAAACGAGGAAGATGGGCCAAATGGCCTCCTCTCGTTTGTAAACTTTCTTATGTTCTTAAGCAGGGAGAGAGGAGAAGACCAGTCCCACCTCCACGTCCAGTGAGATGCGGAGTGTGGGACAGGACGTAGAGAGAGGACAGGGCAGCAGGAGTTACAGTGTTATCAGGAGAGAGCCAGGTTTCAGTGAGAGCAAGGAAATCAAAATATAAAACAAAACAGTGCTTTGTTTAATCAACATGGATGAACTGGTTCTCAACAAAAAGCAAAACTGGGGGAAACAAAGTGTCAGCTCCAGTCTGACCAGTCCAGCAGTGTCAGCACCAGTCTGACCAGTCCAACAGTGTCAGCTCCAGTCTGAGCGGTCCAGCAGTGTCAGCTCCAGTCTGACCAGTCCAGCAGTGTCAGCTCGTCTGACCAGTCCAGCAGTGTCAGTACCAGTCTGACCAGTCCAACAGTGTCAGCTCCAGTCTGAGTGGTCCAGCAGTGTCAGCTCCAGTCTGACCAGTCCAGCAGTGTCAGCTCCAGTCTGACCAGTCCAGCAGTGGCAGCACCAGTCTTACCAGTCCAAGCAGTGGCAGCTCCAGTCTTACCAGTCAAAGCAGTTGCAGCACCAGTCTTATCATTATGACATCATCCAAGGTGAGTCACTGGGTAAAAAGTATATTGCTTTGCAGTTTGCATTAATGGTCTCCAGGCTTTAAAAGATGATAACTTTCAACTTTGTAACATGTACAAGATATGCAGGGTTTTTTTAGACAACAATTCAATTTGCCTTGGTAAAAATCTATTCCAAGCTACGCCCCTGTACAGTAAAAGAAGTCACCAAAGTAAGGTAAAAATGTCCTTTTTCTCCCAACATATTTTTTTGCAGACCCCAGGGAGTTTTATCGACACACATGTATATTACAGGACACCTGAGTTTAAAGACAATTAACTTGTTTTCTCATCATGGAAATATACCAGGAACTTATTGTGACGTCTATATAATTTATATTAAATGATTTATTACTGTTTTAAATTTAAAAAATATCTGATATATGTGGGATTTGAGCCTATAACCTTCAGTTTGTAAGCATGTTGTGTTCACTATCAGTGTTACATGACTAGTTGAGAGAACAAGCAGTATTTTGAAAGATGAAGTCAGCCAGCTGAGATTCCCAGGACACACAAAGTGATCTTGATCTCTAAAAAATGTTACTGTCAGTGTAACGCTCATTGTGGTCCCTATTGGCGCAAGGAAGTATGGTTTTCCTCTCAATACTGGTTGATGAGAATAACGCTATTTATGGTCCCCACTGGACAAAAAGGAATGTTAATTTCTGAGAATTAGCTGTGCTGAAAGATAGCCTATATATTTGGTAAAAATAAAACATAAATAAATACATTACTAAATATTAGCCAGTTTCACAAGTTAGTAAATCGTGTAATTAAAAATGCTTGTCAAGCGCAGGATCGAATCCCTGCTCTTGTGAGGAAGTGTGCATGTAGAGAACTTGTTTAGAAGAGGCTATGTGGTCCAGTGGTTAAGAAACAGGCTTGTAACCAGAAAGTCCTTGATTCAAATCCCACCTCAGCCACTGTGTGACCCTGAGCAAGTCACTTAACCTCTTGTGCTCCATCTTTTGGGTGAGATGTAATTGTAAGTGACTCTGCAGCTGATGTGTAGTTCACACACCCTAGTCTCTGTAAGTCGCCGTGGATAAAGGTGTCTGCTAAATAAGCAAATAATAATATTGAAATAAATGAATACATAGACATTTCTTTATCTATCTTGATATTTATTTTTCACCACAGGTTTTCAATGGGGTTCAAGTCCGGAGACTAAGATGGCCATTGCAAAATGTGGATTTTGTGGTCAATTAACCATTTCTTTGTGGATTTTGATGTGTGCTTGGGGTCATTGTCTCGCTGGAAGATCCACTTGCAGCCAAGTTTCAGCCTCCTGGCAGAGGCAACCAGGTTTTTGGCTAAAATGTCCTGGTACTGGGTAGAGTTCATGATGCTGTTGACCTTAACAAGGGCCCCAGGACCAGTGGAAGCAAAACAGCCCCATAACATCAAAGATCCACCACCATATTTTACAGTCGGTATGAGGTTCTTTTCTGCACACGCATCCTTCTTTCGACGCCAAACCCACCGCTGGTGTGCGTGGCCAAAGAGCTCTATTTTTGTCTCATCTGACCATAGCACCCGGTTCCAATCAAAGTGCCAATGCCGTTTAGCAAACTCCAGGCGCTTACGTTTGTTGGTTGCTCTCAATAAAGGCTTTTTTCTGGCAACCCTCCCAAATAGCCTATTGGCATGGAGGTGGTGTCTAATTTTAGATTTGGAGACTTGGTGACCCCAAGATGCAACCAAGTTCTGTAATTCTCCAACTGTGGCCCTTGGATTTCCCTTTGCCTCCCGAACCATCTGCCTCACTGTGCGTGGGGGCAAGATACACTTGTGTCCTCTATCAGGCAAGTTTACCACTGTTCCAGTGGTTTTGAACTTCTTAATTATTGCCCTAATAGTGGTAAGTGGTATATTTATTTTTTTAGCTATTGTTTTGTACCTATTGCCTGAATTATGAAGGTCAACAACCATCTCTTTTCATTTGTGAGTTGTTTGCCTTTCCCCATGGTGATGGATGACAAATGGATTTCATATGCGTGTTACCTCATTTTTATACCCCAGTGAAACAGGAAGCCATGGAAGGCCACAATACACTTCCTTAAGACTGAGATGAACTTAAAGAAGTAGAATGTTAATGCAGATTTAATTTTGTTTGATTTTATTTATAAGAATCTCTAGGGGTGCCAATAATTTTTTGTATTACGTGTTAATAAGAAAATTTTTTCTCTGAGCAATTGTATTAGAATAAAAGAATATGGTTTTCCCATATACAGTGCCTTGCATAAGTATTCACCCCCCTTGGACTTTTCCACATTTTGTAGTGTTACAACCTGGAATTAAAATGGATTTAATTGGGATTTTTACCATTTGATTTACACAATATACTTAACACTTTGAAGGTGCAAAATATTTTTTATTGTGACACAAAAGTTAATTAAACAAAAAAAAAGACATTTGTTGGTTGCATAAGTATTCACCCCCCTGAGTCAATACTTGGTAGAAGCACCTTTGGCAGCAATTACAGCTGTGAGTCTTTTTGGGTAAGTCTCTATCAGCTTTGCACATCTGAATCCTGCAATTTTTGCCCACTCTTCTTGGCAAAATTGCTCAAGCTCTGTCAAGCTGGATGGGGACCGTTGGTGAACAGCAATTTTCAAGTCTTGCCACAGATTCTCAATTGGATTGAGGTCTGGGCTTTGACTGGGCCATTCTGACATTCAGGTTCTTGTTTTTAAACCACTCCAGTGTAGCTTTGGCTGTGTGTTTAGGGTCATTGTCCTGCTGGAAGGTGAACCTCCGCCCCAGTCCAAGGTCTCTTGCTTACTGAAACAGGTTTTCCTCTAGAATTTCCCTGTATTTGGCTGCATCCACCTTGCCTTCAATCCTGACCAGTTTCCCAGTCCCTGCCAATGAAAAGCATCCCCATAACAAGATTCTGCCACCACCATGCTTCACCATGGGGATGGTGTTCTCAGGGTGATGAGCAGTGTTGGCTTTGCGCCACACATAGCGTTTTCAGACCAGGGAACCTTTTCCCACATGTTTGCTGTGTCTCCCACATGCCTTTTGGCAAAATCCAAACAGGATTTGATATGGGTTTTTCAGCAATGGCTTTCTTCTCGCCACTCTTCCATAAAGCCCAGCTTTGTGGAGCGTCAGGGTTATAGTTGTCCCATGGACGGTTTCTCAGCTGTGGATCTCTCCAGCTCCTCCAGAGTTACCATTGGCCTCTTGGTTGCTTCTCTGACGAATGCCCTCCTTACATGGTCACTGAGTTTTGGTGGACGACCTTCTCTAGGCAGAGTCGCTGTTGTGCCATATTCTTTCCATTTTTTAATAATGGATTTAACAGTGCTCCGGGGGATGTTCAAAGTTTGGGATATTTTTTTATAACCCAACCCTGATTGGTGCTCCTCCAGAACTTTATCCGGGACTTGTTTTGATAGCTCCTTGGTCTTCATGATGTTGTTTGTTTAGATATGCTCTCTAACAAACTCTGGGGCCTTCCAGAAACAGGTGTATTTAATCTGAGATCATGTGACACTTTAATTGCACACAGGTGGACTCCATTCAACTAATTATTTGACTTCTGAAGGCAATTGGTTGCACCAGAGCTTATTTAGGGCTGTCACAGCAAAGGGGATGAATACTTATGCAATCAAGACTTTTCAGTTTTTTATTTGTAAATAATTTTGAAAAATATGTATATTTTTTTCCCCACTTCGACATTATGGACTATTTTGTGTAGATCAGTGACAAAAAATCCTAATCAAATCCATTTTAATTCCAGGTTGTAACACTACAAAATGTGGAAAAGTCCAAGAGGGGTGAATACTTATGCAAGGCACTGTATTTGAGCATAAAATATAGCTCATTACCTGTGTTGTTTATTTATACAGCCTTTTTTGCTCATCTTTATCAAGGTGCCATATATATATGTATATATATATATATATATATATATATATATATATATATATATATATATATATGTGTGACATATATATGTATATATACATATATATATATATATATATATATATATATATATATATATATATATATATATATATATATATATAGACACACACACACACACACAGACAGACATACATACATACACTTGTAGTCAAAAGTTTACATACCCAAATAGAAATTTATAATTTCTAGAAATTTCTCAAAAGCAAATTACAGGAAAAATCTTTTGTAGCAAAAGTTTTGCTTTTGTGGATGAGGGAAAAAAGTTACAAAAAATAGATGTCTTCAATTATTTATTTCAGCAATTGT
Source organism: Acipenser oxyrinchus oxyrinchus (assembly GCA_030684275.1). NCBI lineage: Eukaryota > Metazoa > Chordata > Actinopteri > Acipenseriformes > Acipenseridae > Acipenser > Acipenser oxyrinchus. The sequence goes on along the minus strand of CM060265.1, from coordinate 14,477,906 downwards.
TTTGCAAAACTTCAAAAATACAAATTCCAAAAGTATTCATACCCTGACAAGGACAATGAAATTAATAGCTAGCTGAGGAACCTTTAGTAATAATAACCTCTTTTAAATGATTAGGATATTTGTCAATGAGCTTTTGGCATGATGCTTTAGTGATTTTTGACCATTCACAATGCAAAATTGTTCCAGTTCATTCAAATTCCGAGGACTTCTCTTCTGCACATCCTTCTTCAACTCATACCAAAGATAAAAAAACACCTATAGCTATGTATTACTACTCAGAGCACGTCAGGTCGTGTCGTTGTGTCAGGTCATCGTGTCGTGCCAGGGCGTGCCGTGTCATTGTGTCAGGTCATCGTGTTGTGTCAGGTCGTGCCATGTCATTGTGTTAGGTCATCGTGTCGTGTCAGGGCGTGCCGTGTCAGATCGTGTCGTGTCAGGGCGCACCGTGTCATTGTGTCAGGTCATCGTGTCGTGTCAGGCGTGCCGTGTCACTCTGTCAGGTCATCGTGCCGTGTCAGGTCATCATGTTGTGCCATGTCGTTGTGTCGTGTCACTCTGTCAGGTCATCGTGCCGTGTTATTGCGTCAGCCCATCATGTTGTGCCAGGGCGTGTCGTGTCAGGGCGTGCAGTGTCATTGTGTCAGGTCACCGTGCCGTGTCAGCTCATCATGTTGTGCCAGGGGGTGTCGTGTCACTCTGTCAGGTCATCGTGCCTTGTCATTGTGTCAGATCATCGTGTCGTGTCAGGGCGCGCCGTGTCACTCTGTCAGGTCACCGTGCCGTGTCAGCTCATCATGTTGTGCCAGGGGGTGTCGTGTCACTCTGTCAGGTCATCGTGTCGTGTCAGGGCGCGCCGTGTCACTCTGTCAGGTCATCGTGTCGTGTCAGGGCGCACCATGTCACTGTCAAGTCGTGCAGTGTCATTGTGTCAGGTCATCGTGTCATGTCAGGTCATCGTGTCAGGGCCCGCTGTGTCATTGTGTCAGGTCATCGTGTCGTGTCAGGGCGCGCCGTGTCTTTGTGTCAGGTCATCGTGTCGTGTCAGGGCGCGCCGTGTCATTGTGTCAGGTCATCATGCCGTGTCAGGTCATCGTGTTGTGTCAGGTCGTGCTGTGTCATTGTGTCGTGTCTAAATCAGGTATGGTTTGGTTATGGAAGCCACATAGACCAAAAAGCAAAACTGTAGTTCATTTTCATTTTGGGGTTTCTGGCTTTTTTTTTCCTCCAGCAGGTGGATGATACTTTATAAATACACCCAAAGCGTACAAGGCAGAATACATGGACATAAAAGGCCATCAAAGTTTTATTCCAAGCACTTTGACTTAAAAAGAAAACAATTTTAGAGGTATACAGTATAGGGTTGGCATTCCGCTCTGAAGGCCAGCATTTACTGGGGGTGGAAATATCGTGTACATAATAGAATGTGGGGCAGTATTAAGGAGCTGAGCGAGCTGGATAATTAGGGAGTTATTGGACCTCTGGGACTGCAATGGGTTTTTTCCACCCAAGTATGATTTGACGTATTAAAAGGAATGTGATATTCATGAAATTGTTCTAAACTTGTAAATTGCACGAATAGTAGTCTCAAGCAGTCCTAGGTTTCACTGTCCTGAACACTGCTGATTAGACACTGCCATATCATACTGTTGAGAAAATACATTCTCCATGCTGTTGAAGCATTGATAGTTCAAAATACTGGACCTTGCCTTCTTTGTTGAAAGTGATGTGTAGTGGTATACACTGTCAGGCAAGTACTGGAGCTGCCAGACATCTCATTACATAGAACTTTTAACTGCTTATTGAAGCACTTCTACTGAACCTGTGGACAGGCTTCAGTAGGGTGCAAACCTGCTGACTCAGGGCCTTGGCACAAAAATCTGATACATCACTGAAACCAATCTATCCTTTATTTAATCACACATTTTGGAAAAACATGATTAAAGCTTTAGGGTCCACTGTATACCTCATTCCAATTAATCTTTTTTATTCAGTAAAAGAAATATTACAAATACTATTTTCATTAAAGAGAATATCAAAAGGAAATCCCCATTTTCTCAAGTGTCTGGCATCCAAACCCTGATTAACTTGCCTCTCGCCACACTGGAGGGCCGTCGACTTCCTCAAAAGTGCCCAGGCTCCCACCAGGGAAGCAACTTGTTCTCCACGAAGCAGAACAAGCAAGGGAAAGCTCTTTGAGCTATCAGGGAGGGACGCTCATTGCATTCTGCATCCAATACGAGCACGTAACAGAAATCTTTAGAAGACACTGTACAACTGAGCTGCCCAACTGTGCCAGACAGGACAACGAACACACAAAATAACAAAGCTAACATAGCTGGCTCAGTGCAACAGCGCAGCAGGTAACAAACCCAATACTTGAAATCTGAATATTTCATTTTAATATAAGCAAATGTGAACTAGTTACGCTGTTCTTGCCCTCAGCCATCAAAATGAACGCAGTGTATCAGAGGAGTTCTTCACAGACCTTAAGACTCCTCATATCGGTGCTGGGACAAACACTGGATCTGTGAAAAATAAAAACAATCCTATTTTTTAACCCTATGCACCCCAACAGTAGTAGCTGGAAAATCTCAGTACAACTGAACCTACTAAATTATCTTTGAAATTTGTTTTTCTTCAAACAGAATACAACAATAACAAAATGCAGATGTAGTCACTTGATAAACAGTGACATGACCACTGTGGCCTTAAATTGAACGTTCATGAAAAAAAATCTAGATTTGTCCCATGAGCACTAACTCCTATGCAATGGAAATGGTCTGGATCCAGTTTCATTTTTAAACCTCTGTTGGTGGGGTGGATATCAGCACTGGCCCCTGAAATAAGACATTTGAATCCACTGTGGAATAAAAGGCAGTTTTGGGTGTGTACTGACATTACTGAATCATGACCGCCGTAACATACAGTTCACAATCCGCCAAGCCCAAAGACAACCTAATCAGGCTTTTCATGCTACATCTTAATCTGCCATCTGGACTGATTTGAAAGTCATCTGAAATCCTGTTTAATCCATCAGTATCATAAGTACAAAATCAAAAACTGGTCTGAATTGGAACCGTCAATCCAATTTGAAAAGAAGAAAGCATGGACCATGTAGATAAACAGGCGATTGTATAGTGGAAAAAGATTTGATGTACTTCCCAGCCGGTTCTGTGGTGCAGATGGAAATGTAGGATCAGTCTCTCAGTGCCCTGTCTGATTGGGACCTTGCAGGCCCTGTAACACTGTCCAAAGGCAATCAGCAGGGCACAACACAGAAAGTTTGACTGCAGGGCTGCCCTCACCCGTTCCTTTGCTGTGACACTGGGGGCTGAAGAAACTGATGGGCCAGTGCAGTCCCAATGGATGGCCGCTTGGATTGTCTGTGTGTGTCCCTTTTCAAAAGCAAAAAAAAGACCAATCCCAGGAAAGTCCACTTTACAGGCTGCTTTTAAAATAGTTTGGGGATGTCCATTAGTTTCATGTTTTATACTGTGATGGAGAGGCTATCCCAGTAGCTTTGTGGTCCATTGTGCGTGAATGTGTGCATCGAACAACATTGCCAAAAGGCAATGATGACAGGTGCAGTTATGCTTTCGCAGTCATGAAGTGGTTTTGTCTTACAAAACACACTCATTTATATCTGGCACTTAACGGTTCCAATTTAAACACATCCCCAGAATGGATCAGTCCTATTGATAAATCTCATCTGTTTCAACACAGACTATGGAAAGATCCTTCAAGTAAACCCCTTATTACTTCTGTATCCTTGCCCTTTTTGCACAAGCACGCCACCATGCACCATTAGATATGGAATGCAAACATATTCACTGGATCTTCAACACTGCTCTGTTTGTTCCCTACACAAATAAACGTGGCTACCTTTCAATAGACCAGAGCCCATACCTGAAGAGACGAGGGTAACATTTGTTAGGGTGTTGAAACATAATGGAGACTGCTCTCCTTCAATGGCTTTTTCACACATTCATTTAGTCCATACAGCAGGTGCCTTAGATGTAGTACCATATAAATTATTACTGAATGTTTGAAATTATGTAAATTACCTACGGTACTGCAAGATCTGTTCATCAGAAAAATAAATAGATCCCTAGACATTGATGAAGGCATTAGCTGAAATAGATCCCTAGACACTGATGAAGGCATTAGCTGAAACGTTTGTCTACTTTGTTTCTTGAAAGTTTTCCCTTGAAGTGTCATAATAGAACAGCACAGTGCCCTACTGCCTGCATATTGGAAGCACATGTCCCTTAAACAGAGGTCTGTGACTAAGTACCGAATGTGATTGCTCTTTGATCCCAGTGCACTGTTCACTGTATTAGATGTGTTGGAGCTCAGATTCCCTGCTACTGAGCTCTGTTTAATAAATTGTCTCAAGTTATTTTAGGAAGATGTGTAGGTTCTGCCAGTAAGATACTCTTCACTAAGTTAAGGCTCAAGCCAGTTGATTAAAGACAGCCATTACGATGATGCAATAGGTGACCCAGGTGGAATTTAGCAGGTAGTCAGCAGTTATGAGTTGAAGAGTCCCAGAACACCTGCCAGCATTTACACGAAACACATTATTCTACCTTTGCTCCATCCTGTTTTTGTCTGGATCTCTGCAATCGTTTGTTTTGATATTTTTATCACAGATCAAGGGTCATAAACCTGTGGAACAAAACCCAGCAGATTTCTCGATTTTCACTTTGGAAAAAGAGGGTTCGTCTCATCTACCGAGTTCATGTTCCCACAACACACAGCTCATTCCAAACACAGCACCATACTTCAGGGATCGTGGTTTATGACACGAGTAAGGGAATACAAATATAAAAACTAATCAGGATTATGTTAAATACATTGAGTTTCTGGGAACCACTGCAGTAGCGCCTTAAAGTTTATTTTAAGGACATTCCATAGCAAAGAGAGTGCTGGATGTACTTCTTAACAGACACTTGGTACAATAAGCCCAGTCAAGTGCTCTGGTCCCTCATTTTCAATTTGCACTGGTTCATATCATTATCTTCAATTGGTAATAATTGTGTCATTTTGTTCACCGTTTCCATTAGCATTAAAAATGTGTACCAGCAACGTAATGAACAGATATCTTAGAATGGTGATTTTTACTATGCAGGAGAACATATCTTTGCTTTTATTGCTTTGAATTATGTTTATTAATGGAGCTTTGGCAGCATGTGTAATGCCTGACACCGATTGAATTAATTCTGCACAATCCTTCATACTGCACTATCCTTACATCAATATGTGCTTTGTAGAGATAAAACAAATTGTATTAGGGAATCACTGTATATTCCACAGTATTAATCTGGGTATGGAAGAAAAAACAGGGACTCTACAAACAGCAGCACTTGAAAGATTAATATGATCTATGTGCCACGATACCACAAGAGTCAGCACAAAAAAAAGCCTGTTTTCAGTGCTCTTACATATCACAGAAAAGCAAGTCAGTCTGTATCAGAGGGAATTTAGAAGATCTTTAAACCTCTCAGGGCTAGTTCCTAAAGAAAGCAGAAAATGATCCGTTTTGCTTATAAAAGGTACCATGAAATGTTCTTGTCCAACAGGGAGAGTTATAAACAGCAATGCCAAGAACCCTTCAGCAGGCCAGTGTCTCTCCCTCACTCCCCATATTCTGAAGTAATGTAGGCATCAAGAATCAGAACAACATTTGAGCAGTGCATTGTAGCCTACCGGGTGACAGCACACTCGCTTATAACACTGCCCAGGGTCACAGCACACTCGCTTATAACACTGCCCAGGGTCACAGCACACTATTTCAGAGATTGCAATGATTGAAAGTGATCCAATTCTTTGCTGTTTAGGCTACTTGTTCTGACTAAAACATTTCATAGTACCTATACAGCAAATATGCCATGTCAGAATCAGTGAACCAGTGCCAGGGCTGGGGGAAAACATTCCTAAATGAATACACTGAGTAACAACCATGTCTGTTGAAGACTCCAGCGCTGTGTAGGATAGATGGAATACAGCTTCCAGTGCACTGAAACAATACTTTTGCTATTTGTTTTTCAGCCTATTCAAGTTCCAACTTCTTCCCTCACCTCTCCATAGCATCATTTCACTTTCAGACTAACAATATATATATATATATATATATATATATATATATATATATATATATATATATATATATATATATATATATATATAAACTTGAGTGCAAGTAGTCCTTTCTAATCACCTGCCTCAGTCATGCCTTCACAACAGTAACAGTAACAAGTGTTTGCTGCATTAATGCTCTGTAAACAGCTCAATAGTCTTTCTATAAATGTAATTCCTTTTCATCCTTGCTCCATTTGACGGCACACATTAACAGGGCTAGAATCTCGAGAGAACGGCTCCAACAAAACCCTTTGCATAATCTCCATCTGAGCATGGCAGAGACCATGGAGACAGTTTCAATGCTGGAGACAAACTTTCAACCTCTTTCTTTCTGGTTGTTTTGAAGGCCGTTTATTAATCTGGCCGCTGTCCCGTTGGAAAGCAGAGGGCTGGGGAAGGCCAGGGCGGTGCTAGGTGGAGTGTAGGGGGATGCTGAACTTGCAGCCGAAAGGGGAGTGGTAGTTGATGCCGACCTCCTGAAAGATGTGGCGAGGGATGCCGATGTCACAGAGGTAGACGCGGCCCGCGCTCTCGGCAAGGGGCAGGGGCAGGCCGAGACACAGGGACCACTTGGCATCCACGGCCTGCTCTCGTGTGCTCACCGGCGGGTCGATGCTCAGCACTGGAGCACGGTTCTGATTGGCCCAGTCCACGACCGCCCGATACCACGCCTGGTCTCGCAGGAAGGCGTTCTCGTGGCAGTCCAGGCAGTTTATTACTAGGTCCACTGGGCTATCTGGCAAATCTACAGGGGAAAATAAAAAATAAAACCGTGAACTCACAGTTAAAAGTCACGTGGCATTAGCACTTTATTGCCCCAGGCAAATAATATCCTACATATATTTTATCTGTTGTAGTGCATTGCTATAATACCGCTTTTACACTGTAGAACCGAGCCGTGCCGGGTTCAGGAGCCTGGATGTTTTTCCACTGCAGAGCCTGAGCCGTGCTACTAACGTCGCACGGAATGAACGTGTCGCGTGGCAAGTAGATCAAGTCAATCAGTATTTATTTTATATAGCGCCTTTCATAGTGGACCACCATCACAAAGTGCTTTACAAGACAGATCCAAAAGGGAATGGGAATTGGAAATGGAATTGACCTCAACCCTGTTTGCAATGTTTTATATGTGCAGAATTTTAAGACTGAAATGGAAAAAAGAATATTGAGAATTAATGGAAACTGGAAAGAGGTAAAAACACTTAAAGAGCCTACTATCACAGAATCTTGCTAGGAGAAGAGAAATCTGAGAAGAGCGCTGAAAACCAGAAAACAGCTTTTTCCCTAATGTTATATAGGCTGGTGAACTCTGTCTTTTTTTTACAAAAGACCCCATTCTTTTTTTATTATATTTTTGGTTTTTGCTCTCTCTAATTTAAAATTCACATTCATAAAGCTTATGCCAGCTCTTCCTGCATTGCTCACATGAAAATATGCTGTGAACTGCAGGTGAAACTAACACCAGATAGGCCTACATAAGGAATTTGTATTGCCAATTCTTGTTGACAACTGAATTGATGTTGCTAAATGTGTCACGCCACACTGGGATTATATATTTCAGTTTTTTTATTTTTCTTAAATATTACCCAACATAAAACCAATGTCACCTTACAATAATTGATTTTGAGTTTTAAAATAAAATATCAAACAGAACGAAATTTCAATGTACCATTTGTAATTCAGTAATATGAGAGAATTGGTCAGGGGTCTGAATACTTTTGCAAGGCACTGTGTGTATATATATATATATATATATATATATATATATAACCAATCAAACCTGCAGTCTTTTATAAAAAGAGATCATCAGCTTATATACCATTAGGAAAAAGGCTGTTTTCTGGTTTTTAGCGCTCTTCTCAGATTTCCCTTCTCCTAGCAAGATTCTGTGTTAGTAGGCTCTTCAGTGTTTTTACCTCTGTTTACAGTTTCCATTCATTCTCAATATTCTTTTTTCCATTTCAGTCTTTAAATCTCTGCACATGCAAAACATCACAAACAGAGTTGGGCTCAATTCTATCTCCATTTCCCATTCCCTTTTAATCAATTCCAATTCCAAGTGCACAAAGCTATGGGGAAAGAACCCATTTTCAGGAGTCTGATTGTTTAAAGTCCCAGCTCCTGGTCATTTAAATATACACTTAATGGATTCTGGGTGCAGGACTCAAGCTTCTAACTCTGGCTGATAGTCATATTTTTATACCAGCAGGTGGCAATATTGCATTACATGTTACAAAGCAGTTTTCAGCAACTGCACAATTGATATACTGTATTTGAAGAGCCACCAGTGTTACTCAAAAGGGAAATGGAACTACTCAGCGTAACTCGGCAGTCAGCCAGTGAAGGGATTCGATTCCCTGGTTAAAAGAGCAGAGGAACAACGCTGCCCTTATCACACAGGACGAGTCTACACTGCTCTATAACACACAGCCCTATCTAGCTTCCAGACTCAAATATTAGACATGCCCTTATGTCCTCTTTATAGGAAGTAGGCATGCTCAAATCAATCAAGCTGCCCCGCTCGGAGACCGTGTAACTAAGCCTACAATCTCCACCAAGCCCCTTCAGATCCTTTTCCCCTAATTGCCCGATGCTGCCCCAGTACCTTTCACACTGGAGACCTGCTTGCCGCCAGTCTTGCTGAAGAGCGTTAGCTCGTTGGTGATGGACTCCAGCATCTTGACGAAGTTGGGCAGGAAGAGGATGACATGGACCTCGTGGTTGGCGAGGTGGCGTCCGCAGCTGATGCCCTGAGCGCCCTGCACGTGGGGGCCACACAGCAAGGCCACTGTGGGGCGCTGGTGCACATTCTTAGGGGTGAGCCTTAAAAAAAGAATAATTCAATTAATACAGGTTAGTACATAATCTGCCACCTCAATTTAATGGGAGTGATACAAGCCTTTAAAAATGCTTATTAGCAACATTATTATGGCTGTGTTGAAGATCGGTAGGTTATTATCATAACCCTGGTTTCCTGAAACAGAAATATAACCATTATCTTCGAAAGACCTGAAACCTGAATAAGATATCTCAAAGCTGCTCGACGAGCCTGAGACGTGGTCATGGCCTGTCCGAGGATGTAAAAGCACTGCAGTCACAGACCTCAACGCCATCTTTCCGTCAAACCTGCTGCAATCATGGATACAGCGACCTTGAAGGTTAATGGTTACATTTGTATTTCAGGGAACCAGGGTTCTGACAATAACCGAATGTTCCCCATCAAGCACAAAATGTAACCACTACCGTATGGGTGAGTATACCAAAGCCGTCGCAAGGGCAATATTGCAGAATCACTGGAATGCTACAGGCTAAGCAGAGAGGCTGCCTTGTGCGTTACCATATGGAACCCCAGTAACAAGTAGCTAGGGCTAAAAAATTGAGGGAGAAACTCACCTCTAAGTCTGTACTGTAAGGGTCGACTGAGACGCTGCCCTTAAAACCCTGGTTTTGGAACTAGAGTGTTGAGGATCCATGACATTAGATCCTAGTGAAGGTATGGGAGTAGCCTACACAGCTGCACTGCAAATGTCTGCGACAGATGCCCCTGGAATAAAGCCCATGAAGTAGCCATGCCACTGGTGGAGTGAGTTTTTTCTGGAGGGGGCAAGTTGGCCAGCTCATAAACAAACAGTCTTGACCGTGTCTGCTATCCACTCAGACAGCCGCTGCTTAGACAGGGCTTGACCATGGGACCTCGACCCATAGCAGACAAATTGTTCGGACTGCCTCCAACTTTATGTCTTGTCAACCGCAGGGGACGTGCTGTCTGACTCCACGTCCTCAGGCAGGAACATCAGCTCCTGTTCGCCCACCTTATCAGAGGTAGCGATGGACAGTATGTCCTCCTGTTGCCAATCTGAGCTTGTAGCCCCCTGAGCCCCAAGGGGACATGCAGGGCAGGCGGTGCCGAACGTTCACTCAGTAATTCTGTGAGCACTGTTGCTTGGTGGGAAACAACTGCCCAGAGCTTTTCCATCTGCTCCGAGTCCACCGACCGCTTGGAATGACGACTCGTCTTCCTCAGGGGAGGAGGAGAAGCAGAAGAGGAAGAAGTAGAGGAAAAGGAAGATGAGAAAGACCATGAAGACAGTTTCCTGTGTGGGCTACTTTCCCGTATGCATCAACCGGTCTCCCTTGGCACAGAGCCAAGGGGTGTGGAATAAAAGCGTGTATATAGGCCAACACACCTGGTATACAGTCACGTGGGATGTTGACTTTCAATCCACGCCTACGATAGCACTTCAGTGCCGGCCTAGCATTTCACACAGGAGTTAAGACGGTTCAGTGCCGTCTCTGAACCACCAAAATGCCACATCAGTACCGGTTCTGAGCCGTCATAACTCGTCTGTGTAAAAGGGGTATAACACAGGGTGATGAGGAAGAGCGCTGTGCATGAATAAGGGATGCAGAGCCTGTAGAGCTGTGGGAGAGAGATTTCTCAAGCGTGCGCTTAGACAAAGGTGCACAAAACTTGATGAAACCGCGTTTCGTCAGTGCCTCCTTGGCATAAAACCCAGGCATGATGCAAGAAACAAGCAATGTAGTGTACAGTATACAGATGTACAGGTGCTGCCTCAATCTGCTTAGACACAACCGGGCGGGTCAAGACCCGAATAAGACCGGTTTGGTACCGGACCGGGGGTGTGAACACAGGTAGGTAGTGGGCCACGTTGGAGTGGATAGAAACCGGGATGACACCAGGTCGTTTCAGTACCGGTACAGTGACTTTAGCACCAGGTCGGAACTGAGTCGGTGACTTTAGCACTGGGTCGGTATGGTACCGGGTCGATGACTGAGAGAAGCCTGCTTGTTAGAATGCACCAACAGCCTTCGTAATGGTGATGCTAAAGCTGTAACCAAAACGGCAACATGATACAGTCTGTGCCGCTTTATCGGGACACCTCGGGAGAAGGAAAAACATTGCGAATAAGCGGCTGTCCAAATTAAAACGAGGCATTTGAAACAACCTTAGGTCGCACTTTTTTGTTTCTAAATGAAAAGAAAAATAATAAAATCAAATCACATTATGATTAAATGCTAAATACATAATTTAAATCAATAGTTTTTTTTATTCCTAAACACCTGCGATGTTGACATGCCAACTTTCTCTGCAACAGCAGCCTGAGAAACCACAGGAGACTCCAGCGCCTTCAAGGTTTACGCAATTTACGCAAATCACAGTGTAATCACGTACTCACTGCACTGTGCTATGCATACCTGTCCTGCTCTCAAAAGCGATCTCTGCTCATCATTTGAAAATACTGTATCCCAATTAAACAAAGTGACGTCCCAATTAAACGACATAAATAGCATTGGGAAGAGCCGCCTCCCAGAGTTGTATCCCATTTAAAGCAGAAATCCTGATTATCAGTATCCTGATTAGACGTCATCAACTGTATCGTGGGAGAGGTTGCAAGCAACCACAACTGAAGCAAGTATCTTGGTCCTGCACAGTGCTGCTGAGCCCAGCAGCTGCTGGCGCTACACGTGTGCTCACAGCACCACGCTGCAGACGGGCTGCGCTTAGTCTCTGTGAAAACAGAAAAAAACTAATTCAAAGAAATACAGCAATTGTAACAATTGCATAAAATATACAAACTGCCTAAGCCAAAATGAGAAATAAATAACTCTAGCTGGGGGCAGAACACAGGTCAGCCGACTTATGTTGCTGGAACCATGGGAAGTCCGCAATGGGACGTAACAAACACCAGGCTGTAGTGCACAAATACGCAGAATTTGTAATAAAGCGGCTGTTTTAATATTGTCGAGCAGCTTTGATATATCTTATTCAGGTTTCGAAGGTAAGCACCCATACGGTAATGGCTACATTTCGTACTTGAAAGGGAACTTTTAGTTATGCTCTTGCTTTTTTTTATTTCATGCAGTTACAGCACTGTATGGCTGCAATTTCCTCAAGCACCAATGTGTTGCAAAGGAAAGTTAAGAACATGGCTTGAATGCCTTGGTTATTATTTGTTTATTTAGCAGACGCCTTTATCCAAGGCGACTTACAGAGACTAGGGTGTGTGAACTATAGATCAGCTGCAGTCACTTCCAATTACTTCTCACCCAAAAGACGGAGCACAAGGAGGTTAAGTGACTTGCTCAGGGTCACACAGTGAGACAGTGACTGAGGTGGGATTTGAACCGGGGACCTCATGGTTACAAGCCTTTTTCTTTAACCATTGGACCACACAGCCTCCTATATCACTGCAGCAAGTGTCACATTTGAAAACAGGCTAGTAGAGTGGCTTAAGAGCTCCAAGGAGCCTTCGTCATCAACACTAGAAAGTGGCAATTCAATGAGCTCTTTGTACAAGTATTCTCTGTGTGGATATAACGTGGGGAACAACTATTCTCTGTGTGGATAGAAAAGGCTGCTTTATCTCCTGTCAGTATTTAAATAAAACCTGACAAAAAAAAAAAGCAGAGACACTATCACTCCCTCCTCCACTGGAGCACAACATTTGTCCAACAGGACACTATTGTTTAAATGTAATCTGATTAACTCTGTTGTTTACTTCCCAGGCGTTGTTTAATTAAAGGTGCTCAGATTAACATGTGTGATCAATCAGGGGCTGACAGTAATGAAGCCTGAAATCAGGGCTGGTACAGCACAGCACAGCACAGCACAGTGCTTATGGAGACTGAGCAGTCTAGCCACACAAAATAAATGTATAAAATAGTACCTATAGTATTGGAGAAAAAGAAGCAGACCCAGATTGTTGTCTGAAGAAAGCTAGCTTGCAGGTGTAGCCCACGGTTAACTTGGTCTCATAGAAGCTCAACGGCAGCTTCAGCCTCTTGTTGCCATTGGTTCTGTTTCTTAGGTAAATGCCCACCTCTGTTTAAACAGATTGAGGGGATCACTATTCCCTACATTTCCACCCAACAAAAATATTAATTAAAGTGTGCAAAATGGTTTGAATTGAGGCTACATGTGACAAGGTGATGTATTATCGGAAGATTGTTGCCTTGGGCTGAATGAATGAATGAATGAATGAATGAATGAATAAATGCCCGGGTGTCTTTCACAGAGAAGAACTGTCCCATAGCTAGTAATAAACAGCCCCACACCAGTGCTGATGCAGAGTGTTTTATTGCTCTGTACAATAGTGGGCTCATACTTGCTAGCTCCGTGGTCTCAGCGATTCAGTACCTAGATCCATAGCAGTGAGGAGCACAGGCAACACATCGAGTTTGAGTTCTCTGTTAAATAGCTGCCATTCATTGTCTGAGCACAAAGCACTGATTGAGGGTTTTGAGGCATCCGAACATCAGCATCTATGCAATACAAAATGCTGAGAATTGGGCGTGCATATTGGAAGGGACAGATCCGAACGGAGAATGTGTGCTGCACGAGTTGCACCTGAAGTAGTTTTGGAAGGAGAAAGCTTGGGAGCAACAGTTCAGAGAAAAACAGATGGACCACTTCTATTGCATGCCACTCTGATGACTGTGTCCATCACTGTGCAGTGGTGAGGTTCTGTGAAGCAGTTCCCTCACTGATCTTACCGGTTAGGGCCCCCCAGCAGGGTCAGAGCCATCTGACTGGCGCACACACCTGCCATCTCCAGCCTCCGCTCCAGCGTGAGCCCGTGCCGCTCCGCCACACACAGCAGCTTCTTGTGCAGCTCATAGGAGATACTGGGAACCACCAGGCCAGCGTCTGTAAGGGACACAGAGTTGAAGTATTGAGCAACCAGTCATGAGTGTGGGCTTTTGGGTGAGACAACTGTCCCCTAGTCTCTGCAATATCCACTGGGCCCCACTGCCTCTCAGCTTTAACCAACTCTAGGCTCTGTGTCATAATAAGGTGTGTAATATCGAAGTACACTTACAAGACTGGTTCTGTATTTTATCAGTGTGGTGCATAAAAAAAATGAAAGCCAGGTCTATTTTGCATGGATGACTTTGTATAAGTGATTATGATCTTTGTTGTGTCTATATCATAATGCAGATGCAAAAAACAAAAAAAAAGCTTTAAAATACTTGGGTAACCACTGTTTTTCTGAATGGACTCAACGCAGTTGTACAGAACTCATCTAGCCCTGCTAAAGCAGCTGTCACTGTACCAATCAGGGGTAAGTAAAGCAAGGTGTTTTCTCCCTGTTCTTTGGTACAGGTGTCGATGAGATCTGGGAGCTTTGTTCCAACACAGAGGAGGGAGTATAAGGCTATGCCTGCAGCACCGAAACTCCCTCGCTGTTTACACAAACTGAAAGGTTTCATTCTTAAAGAAAAAAAAGGAAATGCTAAAAGTACATGCCTAGCCCCAGGCCAGCTTTCGTGTTGAAGGAGCTGCTGTATCTGTGTAGGCCCTTCCTCTCACCTGCAGGGTAAGAGCACTAACAAACACTGTCACTTCTAGAATGCATTACAGCCTGATTTGTGTGTGATATCAATACATGTAGGGAGTACTAGGTGTATTGTTTTGTTCTCTTCCCCTGGTTGACTGTGCACTTCTCTGTCTTGGGCCACCTCTCAAGTTGTCAGTATGTAAACTCATGCACAGGCCCTTACGAGTCCCTGTCTGCTGCTGCCACGAGCAAGACCTGCTGCTTCGCTACACCAGGCTTGGTTACCACGCAACGTTGAACTGCCTTGAAGCCGAGCTTTGCTGAACAGCTCGTATGTCTCAGACACAATCTTCGTGGTTCTCATAAGCAGCGCACTGAGCAGGGTTCAAGCCAGCGCTGTTGAGTGTAACGGGCCGCTATGGTGTTACCTGGAAAAATGATGTTTTTTTTCAGTTTGCGTAACAGCCATAAAATAATAATAATCCTGTGAAACATTTTGATTATTCCTTTATGTGAGAAATTGGTTTGCTTAAAATACTTGTTTCAGCTCTCAATACTCTTCATTGGATTGGTTGTGACAGCACGTTCTTTAGTTTGGTACGTGTAACGTATGCGACACGGAGACGAGATTGAACTACACGGAACTTTATTAGCACATTCCCCCCTGTTGACGGATGACACTAGATCCTGGGTGCGCCCCCGATACACAGCTCTGTAACAACCAACACCACTGCAGATCTTTATTATTACAGAACTACGTTCACACTCAGACTTTCATTTAGTTTGCCTCTGTGGCTAAAGTAACATTTTTTTAGCCACACTGGAAAAACTTTAGCCATTTAACAATACTATGAACAAGTTATAAACATACTGTTTCAGCAAGGCAAAAACACGTGTATTTTATTTGAAAACATGTAGACATTTAAATGCCAGCCCCTACCATTTACAATACACAAATATTATATTTAAATTGCACTATTACTGAATCCCACTTAATAAATGCCAAACTTAGTCCCACGTGAAAAAAACATCATTACCAATTTCCTAAATTCTGAATAGGTTTGCAGAGATATTCATGTACTGCATAATCCTTTACATTATTTTGACATAACTTAGCTGTGATTTTTTGAAGCTAAGTTTGCCGTCTGTGAAAATGTTCTTTCAGGACCAGAGGGTATGTTTGATACCATGACTGCTTTACCTTCCTGTGACTAGTATCACGGTCATATTTTAGTTGTGTGCACATGGGTGACTGGTATTCCTTGGGCTACATCTTTCGGAACATGATTCTGGTAATTGGTCTGTACAATTTTTTTAATAAAATTTTTTTCCCCCCGTTTGGATGCCATATGTTTTTTTTTATTGTTTTTAATTAATTTTTTTTATTTATACAAGCAGCACCGTCCGCTGACTGTTTCTACTTAGAGCCTCTGTCCTCCCGCCAAACACAACGTTTGTGGCATGCATATGTTATGTGATCAGGCTAAAGGGCTTTCATTGGGCAAAATGAAAATCAAACTAAACAGTCTGTATTGATTCATCTACCAGCACACGTTGAATGTGCTGGCAGTCTTACACAAGTACATTTTTCAAAGCCTTTGACACCGTGGTGAACTTTGGGAAAAATAGTTGAGCCACAAGGAAAAACGTTTCGCTGTGGCGAGCAGCTAGCGGGAACGTAGCATCAGGGCCGGCGTTAGACTAACGCGGGCCCAGGGCAAAAGCAACAGAATGCACCCCCCCCCACCCAAAACAAAAATAAACGTACAGGGTAATATTACTACTGCTTTACTACCAATAAACTACAAATAAAATCGTCATCATTATCAACAACTACTATTACTACTAATAATATACAGCACAACACAAACCTACATTTCTTAAGAATATTGAAAGATGATAAACTTACCCCAATCTACTACTAGAAGCGGACCTTCCTTACTTTAGCGGAGGCAAAGTCTTCAATTATTTTGGAGAAGTCCAACTTCCGACAAATGTCATGTTCGATGGCAAACTCAGCCAGATCATTCAGGCGGTCCTGTGACATTGTATTCTGTAAGTAAGTCTTCAATAACTTCAGAACGCGAGAAGCGTCTCTCTCCTGATGCCACAGTTACAGGTACACTCAAAAGTAGACGCAATGCGATGCTCAGGTTTGGGTACAGATCCAACAGCTTTTCAGCGTAAATGTAGTTTAACATCTCCAGGGATGAATTATCGATGTCACTCATTTCGTGTGACAAATGTTGGCAACTTTTAAAATTAAGGTGTTTGACTCTATAGCCTTTCCCATCTCGCTGGTGCTAAAAAGAAAACCAAAACAAACTGTAAAAATAAATCCAGCTGAGAAAACCTCTCGTTCAGGCTCGTTACGGCGGCATCAATTAGAGGAAAAAAGAAAATCTTGCTTTAAGCTCTCCTCTGGAGTGTTGGTGACCTCGTCTGGACATTCGTAAACGAACATTGATTTCTTCTTTCGTCTTCTCTGTCCAGGAAATGTTAGTTCAATCCCGATCTGTTCTGTGATTCCCGTGCAGATGCGTGAGCTGATGCAAACCCATTTTCTCTGAAATCTTACAGAAATGTTAGCACTGCCTGAATTTCGTTAAGGGCTTCCATCCCTACAGTGGGACTCAAAGAGTTTGCTTGCGCAACTGATATGAAACAAAACATTGTGCCATACAACAATGCACACTATGAAGTGTCCTGAAGATATCTCTTGTGCAAGGCTTCGTGCCTCAGCGGCAAAAATACGCTGTAACACTCCAAAAGATTTCACAGACAGCACCGATGATTTTGCAGCATCCAATATGACCAGTTTCAGGGTGTGGCTGCTACCATGAACAGAGCCTTTTTGTTAATGTCTTGCACTCTTTTTTGTACACCCTGCTTTTTGCCTTTCATATTGTTTCCATTGTCGTAACTCTGTCCTCTGCAGTCATTAATATTAATTCCCAGGTTCTCAACGTGTCCTAAAAAAGTATCACATAGTGCCTCACCAGTATGTCCTCAACAGCAAGAAATCCAGTAAAATGTTCTGTAACTGAAGCACCAACAGATAGCTCACAGTTGACACAGAGTGGCTAGTGTCAGGTGTGCTGTCCATTATCACACCAAACTATTTCGCATGATGAACCCTTTCGGCAATGGAATGAAGTATGTGCTTTCCCATTCTAGCAATCAATTTGTTTTGGATATCTTTGCTGAGGTAATAATCTGCGATTTCTCTTTTCTCAATTTGCCTCAGGTGCTCATTCATTACGGGGTCAAATTTTGCCAGAAGTTCAACTTGACCAAGGAAATTTTCATTGCTAGGATCATGTAGTTTTTCTGTAGTTCCACGGAAGTCCAGATTCCACTCTGCCAAATGACAAACTATGTTAACGATTCTTGTTAGAACAGATCTCCAATAATTCCTTTCCATATCGATTAACTCCATGTTGATACTGTCCAGTTTTATTCTCACTAATTCCTGTTTTCAGACTGCGCCACGGCTCCATGCAGCGCAAATGTGCAGGTGAGTGTTCATGTTCTTTGAGGCTTGAATGAGGGCACTTCCACGCATTGAAGCCATCCTTCGAAATAGCATTATCCCGTTTTCCAAAAAGAGCACAACAAAACCAAAATATTTTATCTGCCGACTCGAAATACACAAGCCACAATCTGGAGAACTTTGTCACAATTTTTAAGATAAATATAACAGCTCTCCTTTGTAAAGCGTCGGGGAACTGTATCATTACTTTGCGGAAATTCGATATCCAGTATTTGTTTGGGACCTGTTTTGACTATTTCACATCTTTGAGTCATCAGGTAACGCCTAAATGATCTCTAAGGACTCACCTCGCAGGTCCTGTGTTTCCTCAATATCCTCTGATCCAGCTTCAACAGTTTTCCCAGTCTCAGCTGCCTCCTCGAAATTCAAAGCTGATGGAGGACTAGACGTTGAACTTTTCCCAACACGTTCTGTCTTAGCTTCTTGTTGTGTGAAAAATGTTGTCAATTTAGGATATGCTCCCAAGCGTTCCTAAGCTCATCTTTTTTGAGCACAGTCATTTAATTCAGTATAGTGATTAAATGACTGTGATATACGCATTGTATTTTACATACCCGGCACTGTAAATATGACGCAACAACTTCGCTGGGAGCCCCCAAATATTCCAATATTTTAAGTCATATTTTAATCTCGGTTTGTATTTCAAAGCGCATACCATATAGATCCACTTAAAGACAAACAAACAATGGCAAACAAAAGCATAAAGGAGGACTGTAAATTAGCACTAAAATGTAATCTATTTTAATAGCATAAAAAAAAGTCGATTTTACAACGTACCATTTCTCCAGAAGCTCCATAAAAAGTGTGTGTATCCAACTTCGAAAAAACATTAAAAAACAAATTTAAATTAAACTTAAAACACAGTGACAAGACTACATGTTTTAGTTTCATTCACTTGTATATTGTTGGCAGGAAACAAAACATGTCCAGAACCAAAAAACTATTTTTTTTCATTAAAAATCAAAGCCGTTGTCTGATAATACTAGTTCCCAGCATCCCTCCCCTTCACAGTGGCGCTTGCACATTCAAGTGAAAAAATAAGACTTAATTTCCCAGCGTTCCTCTCTTTCACGGCTTCTGTAATTGCAGATGTCCTGTTGAACACACACAATAAAATATGGACAAATAAAAAGGTGTACACACTTTGTAACAGACATCTTATTCGCCGTTCTTTTTATAAATACATAAATAAATAGTAGTATTTTAGTAGTATTAGTATTTTTCTTTTCCAATGTGTTAGTGTTTTACTGTGGCGTGAATGGAGCCGTGAGGTGCCTTAATCACACAGGCTATTCACTTTACTGAAATAATGTACAGTACTAAGACTAGGGCCCTATGGAAATCGTGTTATTTTGTTCTGATTCCAATTTTTTTTTTGATTTCAGTTAGTCTGCAATGTTGTCTAATTCTTTAAGTCCTTAAAAAGGTTTCCATTTATTTTCCATGATTGCATTTATTTAACGCACTTGAACGGTGAATTATTTTCACTGATTCAGCCCTTCTCGTTGTTTATCCCTTACAGAATACCCCACCTCATTTATAACAGCTACAGAACCCCCCCCCCCACCCATTCCTCCACTTTTGAAACCAAAGTTACGCCACTGCCTGTACTAACCATTAGTTTCACATTTTCCCTTCAAATATGTAAATCTCAAGCTTAATGCTCTACTGCCAAATGCATTTTTTTCGTACACACTTAATTTCGCATTAATATTCTTTTGATTCTGTCCGTGCTCTCATTAACACGGACTCCATAGATAAAAGGCAATGCGATGGAGATACACAACAACGCAGTTAGTTGGTTTGCCCTTAATTTATGCAAGTCATATTTAGAGAGATCACGTGGAAGAACAGGTCAGGTTTCCTTAAAGGGGAAAACCATATAAAGGGAAACATATTTTTGCGGAAAATATGCAAAAATAATTTGATAATATATTTTACTGTTAAGTTGCGTTTAAACGTATAATACAAATTTTAAACATATTTTTAATCCACGTTTACCGTTTAAACCCTTACAGCTCTACGTCATTCTATGATGCAGACTCTGCATCTACCTACTGACAACCGTAGATATAGAATATTATATATGCTGACAACTACTTCCACAAAGCGGAAGCATGTGCACGACTTGTCCTGCCTTGCCTGCAGGGGGTTGCGATGATCTCCGTTTCTTTCCCCGCCCCGCCCCCCATATATAAAAAGGGGTTTTAAATGACCCGACCTGGGTTTCTTTTTACTACCCAGGTTTGATTATTAATTTGAGAATTTAAAGCAAATGTAGAAAATATTTCAATGCAGTTATGAACGTTAATAAAACAAGCTTTGCATGAAGCTTTTACATCAAGGTTTTACAGAAAACAATAACAGTGGCAAGTACACCTCAATAACAACATCTGCGGCGACTAGTCTTCTCAGGAACTAAATCGTTAAGAACACAACATCCTGTTGGGTTCAGGTCAGTGATAACATAAACCCATATAACCGTGTGGCTTCAATACCAGGCCCATAGTCAGCTATGAGGCACAAGCCTCAGATAAAATCATAGAAACAATTTATTTAGGCTCTTTTACATGTTGTTTAGTTGTTTTGCCGCAAAATAAACTGCATTTCATCCCTTGTGTGCACACATTAATTCCCAAGTCCCGCTGATAGCCTCTGCTGTGCTCTTCAAAAATGTTTACTCTCATTGCAGACTACAGCGACACTGCACGGCTCAGTTCATACCACCATAGCCAGTTAAATGTGTTCGAATGGCTTCGAAACAACCAAGGATTATTGACTTTTTTTTTTACAAGGTGTGGCAATGTACTGTAATAATGTTGACTAAAGAAGTAGATATCAGCCTAATAAGGAATACATTCCGGCAGCTCACAGTTTAGCGAATCCAGCTTATTATTCCAATGCTAAATCGTTCGTGGCTTGTAAACTGCAGTTTAGCGGACCCAGCTTATGCAAATGTTAACAACTCTAACAATAGTTTAATTGTGAATATTATTAGGTGATTTCAGGTAGACACTGAAACTCACTATACATGAATGCCTCAGTGATTTCTCATGGCTGGCTACGGCCCTGGAATGCTTTATCTACAGTGACTGTGTATAGTTTCTTCTAAAAAAGATCAAATATGTAGCCTTTATTTAAAAATAAACAAACAAATAAATACAATATGTGAGCTGTGTTAATGAAGTAGATTAACAAAGAAAAGCACATGCACTCCAAAATGCATAGGTACAAAATGAAAATCAGTATGAGAAAAACATTACTCGCACACTTACGAACTGTTTACCTATTTTGTTTTAGTCGGATCTAATTTTATTGTATTTTCAGTTGTACAGTATTTATTTATTTAAATACCGACAAAAAGTGAAACGTTTGCAAATGCATCATTCACTTTCAAATACTTAAGCCCGATCGAGACCCTTAGAGTGCAAACATAATGAAAAGTGGGGAGTAACCGAGTCAATTTGAGAGTGACACCAAACCAATGAACGAGGTTCTGGCAAATATGGATTCATTTTCACCCGTTAGCCTGACCCCTTCCACCTCACTTGTGGCTCAGGTTTGCTCCACCCCTTGTGCAGGTGAAGAGGCAAAGGATAGCTCATAAAATAAATGTGATACTTTCAGTTGGGCCATGGCATATTCCCTATCAATCTTACGCGACACATGCGTAACAATTATTTCTTTCATGGTCACTTTGTAAACAATGAACCAGTAACAAAGAGCTCTAACCATAGACCACACTGCCATTCCCTCAGCTCTAACCATGGAGCACACTGCCATTCCCTCAGCTCTAACCATAGACCACACTGCCTCCCATTCCCTCAGCTCTAACCATAGACCACACTGCCTTTCCCTCAGCTCTAACCATAGACCACACTGCCTCCCATTCCCTCAGCTCTAACCATAAGACCACACTGCCTCCCATTCCCTCAGCTCTAACCATAGACCACACTGCCTCCCATTCCCTCAGCTCTAACCACAAGACTACACTGCCTCCCATTCCCTCAGCTCTAACCACAAGACTACACTGCCTCCCATTCCCTCAGCTCTAACCATAGCCCACACTGCCTCCCATTCCCTCAGCTCTAACCATAGCCCACACTGCCTCCCATTCCCTCAGCTCTAACCATAGACCACACTGCCTCCCATTCCCTCAGCTCTAACCATAGACCACACTGCCTCCCATTCCCTCAGCTCTAACCATAGACCACACTGCCTCCCATTCCCTCAGCTCTAACCACAAGACTACACTGCCTCCCATTCCCTCAGCTCTAACCATAGACCACACTGCCTCCCATTCCCTCAGCTCTAACCATAGACCACACTGCCTCCCATTCCCTCAGCTCTAACCATAGACCACACTGCCTCCCATTCCCTCAGCTCTAACCACAAGACTACACTGCCTCCCATTCCCTCAGCTCTAACCATAGACCACACTGCCTCCCATTCCCTCAGCTCTAACCACAAGACTACACTGCCTCCCATTCCCTCAGCTCTGACCAGACCACACTGCCTCCCATTCCCTCAGCTCTAACTACAAGACTACACTACCTCCCAGTTCCTCTGCTCAACCACTAGACCACACTGCCTCCCATTCTCTCAGCTCTAACCATAGCCCACTGCCTCCCATTCCCTCAGCTCTAACCATAGCCCACACTGCCTCCCATTCCCTCAGCTCTAACCATAGCCCACACTGCCTCCCATTCCCTCAGCTCTAACCAGACCACACTGCCTCCCATTCCCTCAGCTCTAACCATAGCCCACACTGCATCCCATTCCCTCAGCTCTGACCAGACCACACTGCCTCCCATTCCCTCAGCTCTAACCATAGCCCACACTGCCTCCCATTCCCTCAGCTCTGACCAGACCACACTGCCTCCCATTCCATCAGCTCTAACCATAGCCTACACTGCCTCCCATTCCCTCAGCTCTAACCATAGACCACACTGCCTCCCATTCCCTCAGCTCTAACCATAGACCACACTGCCTCCCATTCCCTCAACCCTCCACTTGCAGGGGAAGGTAAATGCCTTGTATACACCATTACTTTCACACAAGGAGACCAGAGTCAAGCATTGTGCAGTTGCATGCTAACTTAAGTGGCTGCTTGAAGGAGCAGCTCTTGTCACGCAAAGCCCGGGTCCCAGCCACCAACCAGTCTAACAGGTGGAGCCTGCTGCAGTGCTTCCTTCCTGATGCAGCAGCAAGAATGCACATCACACACGTGCACGAGAAAGAGACAGAGAGAGAGGAGAAAGAGAGCGGAGAGGAGAGAGAGACAGAGAGACCGAGAGAGACTCCTCCGCCTACACTACATTCATTCAAACACCCTTACCTCAGACTACTCCCCCTACACTACATTCATTCAAACACCCTTACCTCAGCCTCCTCCCCTACACTACATTCATTCAAACACCCTTACCTCAGCCTCCTCCCCTACACTACATTCATTCAAACACCCTTACCTCAGACTCGCTCCCTACACTACATTCATTCTAACACCCTTACCTCAGACTCAACCCCTACACTACATTCATTCATACACCCTTACCTCAGCCTCCTCCCCTACACTACATTCATTCAAACACCCTTACCTCAGCCTCCTCCCCTACACTACATTCATTCAAACACCCTTATCTCAGCCTCCTCCCCTACACTACATTCATTCAAACACCCTTACCTCACTCCTCCCCTTACACTCCATTCAAACACCCTTACCTCAGACTCCTCCCCCTACACTATATTAATTAATTCATTCATTCAAACACTTTCCTCAGACTCCCCACACCTCCCAACCACTACATTCATTCAAATCGTGAGCTTGTTCCTGTTTCTCACTGTGCAGTTGTCGATGTTGTGGCTCTTGGTAGTATACAGTACAGTGCCATTAAGCTGTTGAATTAAATGGGGTTTTTTTGCTTTTGTAAAATTGTATTTTTTCTTGCCAATGAACATGTGACCTTTATGCACTGCAAGTGTAAGCACTATTCATATTTAAATATAAATATAGGCCTACATACAAACAGCACAGTCTATCTTAAGAGTTACAGATTAGTATCCCCATACATGCATGCCATACAGAAAGTAGAATATCATTTCAGTTACATAGTATGTTCTGTTATGTTTATGAAACGAGTATCTTTGCTGCACACAATTATGTGCTGATACAGCTTACTGTTCCTGATTCATCAGACCTGAACACAAACAAACTCTATATTTACCAATCTATACTTCAAAATAAAAATGTGTTTCAAAGCAGTGTGTTTAAAAATGCACTGTAGCCAGTGCCATTGTGCCTTACCTTTGTTTAGACAAGGAACAAAAGAAGAAACATAGTAGGAACATTTGGGTTGATAAATCTGTCTAACTAATGTCATATACACCACTTAGAGATCATGTCATTTGTGCTGCCTTGTATTTGTGTGATGGATTATTTTACAATGGTAGGTAACGTAGTACAATGTTTCAAGAAAAAGCCGTTCAGATCCTAATCCAAATACACTTGCGATAAGAGGAAAAAAGTTAACTACTCTCTGACATGCAACCTGCAAATGATAAAGAAACAAAAATTGTTGTACTTTGTGCTAATTGCTTCTAGGACAGTCCCTCTGGGTGTGTTTGCAGAGAGAATTCCATAGCCAGCAACCCCCTCCTCTAATGTGAGCAGCACACACGCAAGGTTTAACCTGCTCAACTGGGTTATCAGGGAGCCGGGAGTGCAATAACATGCAGGGCATGCAGTGTGGAAGCAGAAAGAACACAGAGCTTAAACCAATACATGGAAATGGGAGGTGGGGTTGGACCAGGGCCAGGTCTAATTATGTTTGGCTCTGAAAGTGCAAGCATGACATTGCACAATGCTCTGTTGTAGGGCTCTGGTAATTGGGTGTTGTAATTCAGAAGACAGGCCTGGCACTCCAAGCCTTTTTGACACGCTGGGAGATAAGAGAGCTTCCATGCTTTCTTTGATCTTAAAATAATATGACAGAGCAGTTCAAAGGTGGATTAGCTTGTTAAAGTAGCAAACAAACCAGGGCCTCTCTGATTCTTCCTAATAACTAGCAGCTGGAGACGAGAACAGGGGAAACACTGGCCAAATAGTTACAGCAGAGAGACTGCAAGGCACAGCGGAGCTGAGACACAAGGAGGTAGTGTGACACACAGGTTACAGCTCATGGACTGGGAGGCAGTGTGGTCTAGTGGTTAAAGCACAGGGACTTGGAGGCAGTGTGGTCTAGTGGTTAGAGCGGAGGGACAGGGAGGCAGTGTGGTCTAGTGGTTAGAGCACAGGGACTGGTTTGAGCAGTCGGACTGGGAGACAGCGTGGTCTAGGGCAGGGGTTCTCAACCTTTCTGCTTCTGAGGATATAATTATTTTTGTTTTACTTACTCAATGTGAAACTTGTTGGTGTTGAGCAATGATTCTGTCAATACGTGGAGGTATCTTCACAAGCACACACGCATGTCATGGTCAATGTTCATCCTGGCTCGGTACTTTGTTTTCATCGATGTCATGGCTGAAAATCCAGTTTCCCATAAGTAGGTTGTACTGAATGGGACCAACACTTTCAGTGCTGCAGAAGAAGCAGTGCTGTATTCATCAGAGCACGTGCACCAAAATGTCTCCAACGGCATTTCATTGAACTTGGTTCTGAGGGAGCTGTCTGATCAAATGTCAATGGAGCCGACCAATGCACTGCAAAACTATGTGTTCTGACATAAAAGCGATCCATTGTTTGACAGTGTCATTTCACATTGGTATTTTCTACACAGAACTATCAACTCCTCAGCAATCATATGCAATCTTACTGCTTTAGCAATTTTCTGCGGCACTATGTAAAATGACACTACAAGCTTTTTATCCACGGTAGCTGTGGATTTGGTTTAGTACCAAGCAGTTCCTTAGCCTTTTGCACAAAAAATGAATGTTGCTTGTTTTTATATATTTAATTAATTAAATGTCTGTAATTTGGATGCTGACGGTCGAATTAAAAATGTATCTACACTACCGTTCAAAAGTTTGGGGTCACTTAGAAATGTCCTTGATTTAAATGAAAACATGAAATGAGTTTGAATAGGAAATATAGCAAAATGAATAGGAAATAGTCATTGACAAGGTTAGAAATAATTATTTTTAATTGAAATAATAATTGTGTCCTTCAAACTTTGCTTTCGTCAAAGAATCCTCCATTTGCAACAATTACAGCCTTGCATACAGCCTTGGCATTCTAGTTGTCAATTTGTTGAGGTAATCTGAAAAGATTTCACCCCATGCTTCCTGAAGCACCTCCCACAAGTTGGATTGGCTTGATGGGCACTTCTTACGTACCATACGGTCAAGCTGCTCCCACAACAGCTTAATAGGGTTGAGATCCGGTGACTGTGCTGGCCACTCCATTATAGACAGAATACCAGCTGACTGCTTCTTCCCTAAATAGTTCTTGCATAGTTTGGAGCTGTGCTTTGGGTCATTGTCCTGTTGTAGGAGGAAATTGGCTCCAATCAAGCCCGCCCACAGGGTATGGCATGGCGCTGCAAAATGGAGCGATAGCCTTCCTTCTTCAAGATCCCTTTTACCCTGTACAAATCTCCCACTTTACCACCACCAAAGCACCCCCAGACCATCACATTGCCTCCACCGTGCTTGACAGATGGCGCCAAGCACTCCTCCAGCATCTTTTCATTTGGTCTGCGCCTCACGAATGTTCTTCTTTGTGATCCAACACCTCAAACTTAGATTCATCTGTCCATAACACTTTTTTCCAATCTTCCTCTGTCCAGTGTCTGTGTTCTTTTGCCCATCTTAATCTTTTTCTTTTATTGGCCAGTCTGAGATATGGCTTTTTCTTTGCAACTCTGCCTAGAAGGCCAGCATCCCGGAGTCGCCTCTTCACTGTTGACGCTGAGACTGGTGTTTTGTGGGTACTATTTAATGAAGCTGCCCGCTGAGGAATTGTGAGGCGCCTGTTTCTCAAACTAGACACTAATGTATTTGTCCTCTTGCTCAGTTGTGCACCGGGCCTCCCACTCCTCTTTCTATTCTGGTTAGAGCCAGTTTGCGCTGTTCTGTGAAGGGAGTAGTACACAGCGCTGTAATGAGATCTTCAGTTTCTTGGCAATTTCTCGCATGGAATAGCTTTCATTTCTCAGAACAAGAATAGACTGACGAGTTTCAGAAGAAAGTTTTTTGTTTCTGGCCATTTTGAGCCTGTAATCGAACCCACAATTGCTGATGCTCCAGATACTCAACTAGTCTAAAGGCGGCCAGTTTTATTGCTTCTTTAATCAGCACAACAGTTTTCAGCTGTGCTAACATAATTGCAAAAGGGTTTTCTAATGATCAATTAGCCTTTTAAAATGATAAACTTGGATTAGCAAACACAACGTACCATTGGAACACAGGACTGATGGTTGCTGATAATGGGCCTCTGTACGCCTATGTAGATATTCCATTACAAATCAGCCGTTTCCAGCTACAATAGTCATTTACAACATTAACAACGTCTACACTGTATTTCTGATCAATTTGATGTTATTTTAATGGATAAAAAATTTGCTTTTCTTTCGAAAACAAGGAAATTTCTAAGTGATCCCAAACTTTTGAACGGTAGTGTATATCTGGTATTTATTGTGTGTTTCCATTGAGTTTTCCTCTGCTTTGTAATCTGTTGTGCTCCTGCTGAAATAGCTCTATTACACCATACGCAACCTGAGAACGTATTCATTTCTGCACATGCTTGTGACATGCTGAAGCTTAGGTTTCAGCGTGTCGTAAGCATGCAGGGAAAATAACACACTCTCTGGTTTATTTTTGGAGAAGCCCTTGAAACTTCCTCAAGGCCCCCTAGGTGGCTGCGGACCCCCAGTTGAGAACCCCTGGTCTAGGGGTCAGAGCTGAGGGACAGAGAGGCAGTGTGAATTACCCCGATTTAAAAAAATTAATTTATTTTGTTTGATCCAGTTGGGATTTCACGGTTACATGCACATTGAAAGGCAGTATACCGTTGCACTGTTACGAACGGTTCCAATTTCAGCATCACCAAATGCAATCATTCCCACATATAAAATGAGTCCCTGTTTACAGTAATCTTACTTCAAGGTAATACTGGCACTTCCAGTTTGGTAAATTATGTTTATTTAGAGAGCTGTGTGCCCGAGAGCGCAGTCTTTAATTATATGTTTGAGAGGTAAGAGATTAAGGGAGGGAACAGGAATCAAAGAAATAATAAGTTAAACCCTACACCTTGTCCTTGGTACACACAGCGAAAGCTCTTTACTCAGGATTGTTTTACTGTGTTTGCGCCACTAGTGTTTGGAGGAATCCCAGGGAACAGTCAGTTTGCTTTGTACTGTACTACCTATGTACATGACCTATTCAGCTGCACATTTCCGCCCCAGTCTCTCTCTGTACATGTAAAGGGAGATCTGTTTGTTATTGTTACATAGCAGAGGTGCCTGCGTGCAAGGTTACTGTATACAGAGATGTGTGCGTATACCTTTAATAACAACAACAATTATGTGTGTGAAAGTGATCTAATAACTCAAAAGGTTCAAATAAGCTTTGCAAATGAAAAGAAGCACAGACACCACCTGCCAAGATAGAAACAGAGCACAAATACACCTGTAAAACACTACAACAGAATCCCCTCCACTGTAACAATAACAAACAGGCCTTCCTTTGCCATGGCACTGTGCCAGCCTCTCTGGCTTCGGGCGGTTTAGTACTCTAAGAATGCCAGCCTGGATCCGGTTACAGCCATGTAGATGCCGTTCTGTTACCGTGTCACACCGGTTTAGATTAAGTGGTAAAAACAATGACCTTCACACACCCCCTTCCTTAGTTTATATTACTGCTGAGCGAGAGAATGAATGCTCAATGGATCTATTCAATGCACAATTCCAAGCAGCTTCAATGAACTTAAACCACACAGCTTTCTACCCCCTTCAAAGTGCTTTCATGTTTACATTTGACCTCAGGAGGTAGTGCAACCTGTGTTACAAAACCTGATAGCTGTTACTGAACACCCTGACATTACCGTTCTGTGAGATTTCCAGGATGCAGTGTGGCTCTGAAATGTAGGGGTTAGACTTTTCTTACCACTGCTACCCTGTAATCTGACAGGTTCCTTTTCATGGGCTACCAGGAATGTAACAATGTACGGCCAGTCTGACAATACAGGGATGGTGCTGAATGGCTATTTTGGATGGTTTTAAAACATATATTATATATATATATTATATATATATATATATATATATATATATATATATATATATATATATATATACACACACACACACACAGTACTGTGCAAAAGTTTTAGGCAGGTGTGAAAAAATGCTGTAAAGTAAGAATGCTTTCAAAAATAGACATGTTAGTAGATTATATTTATCAATTAACTAAATGCAAAGTGAGTGAACAGAAGAAAAATCTACATCAAATCAATATTTGGTGTGACCACCCTTTGCCTTCAAAACAGCATCAAGCATCAATTCTTCTAGGTACACTTGCACACAGTTTTTGAAGGAACTCGGCAGGTAGGTTGGCCCAAACATCTTGGAGAACTAACCACAGTTCTTCTGTGGATTTAGGCAGCCTCAGTTGCTTTTCTCTCTTCATGTAATCCCAGACAGACTCGATGATGTTGAGATCAGGGCTCTGTGGGGGCCATGCCATCACTTCCAGGACTCCTTGTTCTTCTTTACGCTGAAGATAGTTCTTAATGACTTTCGCTGTATGTTTGGGGTCGTTGTCATGCTGCAGAATAAATTTGGGGCCAATCAGATGCCTCCCTGATTGTATTGCATGATGGATAAGTATCTGCCTGTACTTCTCAGCATTGAGGAGACCATTAATTCTGACCAAATCCCCAACTCTATTTGCAGAAATGCAGCCCCAAACTTGCAAGGAACCTCCACCATGCTTCACTGTTGCCTGCAGACACTCATTCGTGTACGCTCTCCAGCCCTTCAGCGAACAAACTGCCTTCTGCTACAGCCAAATATTTCAAATTTTGACTCATCAGTCCAGAGCACCTGCTGCCATTTTTCTGCACCCCAGTTCCTGTGTTTTCGTGCATAGTTGAGTCGCTTGGCCTTGTTTCCACGTCGGAGGTATGGCTTTTTGGCCTCAATTCTTCCATGAAGGCCACTTCTGACCAGACTTCTCCGGACAGTAGATGGGTGTATCAGGATCCCACTGTTTTCTGCCAGTTCTGAGCTGATGGCACTGCTGGACATCTTCCGATTGCGAAGGGAAGTAAGCATGATGTGTCTTTCATCTGCTGCAGTAAGTTTCCTTGGCCGACCACTGCGCTCTCACGGTCCTCAACGTTGCCCGCTTTCTTCGTGCTTCTTCAAAAGAACTTGGACAGCACATCTGGAAACCCCTGTCTGCCTTGAAATTTCTGCCTGGGAGAGACCTTGCTGATGCAGTATAACTACCTTGTGTCTTGCTGCTGTGCTCAGTCTTGCCATGGTGTATGACTTTGACAGTAAACTGTCTTCAGCAACCTCACCTTGTTAGCTGAGTTTGGCTGTTCCTCACCCAGTTTTATTCCTCCTACACAGCTGTTTCTGTTTCAGTTAATGATTGTGTTTCAACCTACATATTGAATTGATGATCATTAGCACCTGTTTGGTATAATTGTTTAATCATACACCTGACTATATGCCTACAAAATCCCTGACTTTGTGCAAGTGTACCTAGAAGAATTGATGCTGTTTTGAAGGCAAAGGGTGGTCACACCAAATATGGATTTGATTTAGATTTTTCTTCTGTTCACTCACTTTGCATTTAGTTAATTGATAAATATAATCTATTAACATGTCTATTTTTGAAAGCATTCTTACTTTACAGCATTTTTTCACACCTGCCTAAAACTTTTGCACAGTACTGTATATATATATATATATATAACAATTAAAAGAACATAATTTACATATAAATACCAGATCTACTGGATATAGCGCCCGGTCTTGACTGGTCACCCTTATTCATACCGCTGGCACCACCTAAATCGGGATACTGATAAATCAGGATTTCTGCTTAAAAAGGATACAACTCTGGGAGATGGCTCTTCCCAATGCTGTTTATGTCATTTAATTGGGACATCACTTTGTTTAATTGGGATACAGTATTTTCAAATGATGAATGGAGATCGCTTTTCAGAGCAAGACAGGTCACGTAGCACAGTGCAGTGAGTACGCTGTGACTTCCGTAAACCATGTCGACCTCTTGAAGGAGGAGTCTCCTGTGGTTTCTCAGGCTACTGTTGTAAATAAAGTTGGCGTGTCAACATCGCAGGTGCCTCACCTTGTGATAAGATGTGATTTCATTCTTTTTAATTTCATGTAGAAATAAACTATTCATTTTGTTTAGGAATAAAAGCAAAACTGACATTTTAAATGATGTATTTAACATTTTAATCAATGTGATGTAATTTCATTTTTTTTCATTTCATGAAGAAAGAAACAAAAATAAAGTGTGACTAAGGTCTTCTCCACTGCCTCTCGTTTAATTGGGACAGACACTTATTCGGGATATTTATTTCTTCACACGAGGCTTCCTGATAAAGTAGCGCCGACTGTATTAGCACCCGGTTTTATTGGCAAAAGGTTAATAAGACACCCCCCCCCCATCATAAAGTGTTTTCCATGGCGAATCTAGCCTTGTCTTCAACAGTATGTAAAAATAGAAGTGCATGTTTCAGTTTCCCTTGTAATAACTGAAAACAACCAGTACATTAGTATGAATACGTTACAATGCAATATATATTCATTTGAAAGGGACATGCTTATGTTATACTACATAAACACACAACATAAAAAAGGAGGGTACATAGAGGTTATTTAAAAATATTTAAAAAAAACATCCAACATCTGCAATAAATTTGGAATGATGTTTTCACTAGATATAATGATTATTCAATTTCATTACTTCCACATTTGAAAAAGTGTCTGCTGGTTTATATTCACCTCCACTAAGTGCAACCCTCCCTGAGGGCTTCAACTACCCAGTAACTAGGGTTGGGTATCGGCAGAGTCTTCACGATATGACGGTCACGATATGATATGTATCACAATACAGTAAATGAAGCATGAAACAAAAAAAACAAAACAGTCACACTTGCTGTGCAAATGTTTGCAATAACACTGGTAAAAGCACGTTTGGTCAAATGAGCTTCACAACCTGTTTTGCTTTTGTTCCCTGTTTATTCTTTAAAATACATTTCTTTAAAACTAAATTACAAATCAGGGCTCCAGACAAACTTTTTGCCTTAGGAGCCAATGGCTCATAGGCCCCCCCAAAAAAGGTCACTAAATCCAATTGCTGGGTGGAAGCCACTTCAGAAGCAAGCTGCTTGCTATTATATTCAACTGCTTAGAATACAACAACTTGCTCAGACACTAAAGTGATACTAAAACAGTACCTTTAACGTAAGGTCTGTACTCACGTGTTTGTTGCCTCATTCTGCTGAATGTTTAATCTATGCAGCTGATGACTGCAATGAACTCAGCATGTTTATATGAATTGGTGACGGCACCTCTGATTGTGTGCAGTGTAACATGTGCAATAGCACGCTGCAGCTCCCATGCTCAGTGTTAGTGAAGTCCTGATCTGACAGCATGCTGCAGCTCCCATGCTCAGTGTTAGTGACTCCTGATCTGACAGCATGCTGCAGCTCCCATGCTCAGTGTTAGTGAAGTCTAACAGCATGTAACACAGGCAGCTCCTATGATTACATGTTACTCTTTATTTTTCAGTAAAAACAAGTTTAAATTGCAGCGAGTTGGTTCTGCTATTTATGATATTAAACGCTACATTTTTACACCACACTCGCTCACGTTTGGTCGCTGTCACAACTGCTGCATGAAACTGGGGTTACAGTATTCTGTTGGTGTTAATACAGCACCTATCTACACTTACAAGCATTTGTATTTGATGAAATTCTTATTATTAGTTTACTTATTAACGTCCATCTCGCGATTCAGTTTATTCAAACATGTGATATGCGATTCTTCCCCTTACAGACTGACATCATAGCACATTCACAAACATTGACTTTTAAAAGGGAGAGGCAGCATTTTTGTTCACAATTTTTTTTTGCTGCATTGGCAACCATTTGCAGTCTGGAGCCCTGCAAAAAATTATTATTTATTATTATTATTATTAATAATTCAAAAGGTAGTTTAATGCTGCATTCACGCTGGGTCCGTTTCAAACGGACTCGGTCTAGTTAATTTTGTTTGAAATAACGTATCAGTGTGCTTGCTGTTCACACTCATCTGCAAACAGTAAAATATGTACTGAATACCTCGTGTACAAGACTGTGTAAGAGAAGTGCTATGGTAGAATATTTTTGAATTATACAAATTATACGCTAAAACTAATCATTTTAATTTCGAAAAATGAGCACCGTCCGCCCCTCCCCATCCAGCTTGTGCTATCCAGAAACAAAAACCTTTAATTTTATCATTCTCCATCTCGACAGCAAAGCATTGTATAGCGCAAGCTGTATTGAAAGAAAAGTTTCGAAACCCCTCTGCTGTGGGATTTTTTTGTTAAATGCCCAGACGACCAAAAAAAAAAAAAAGTTGAATGCAAACTGTGCAAGCAACTGTTGATGTATCATGGAGCCAATCTCTGGGGTCACTTGGCAAGCATTAGTTCATATAATTGACAACGTGTATTTAAAAAAAAAAAACAACAATGTAAAATTATAAAAAACAGGATTACTGTTCTATGTAACATTTGTTAACTATATGTGAATGTTTTACTCCATTTATATGGATTACCTGTAAAATAATACAATTTTCAATCAAATATAAACAAGTTGCTATGGTAAATTATGCAAATTAGAACCACTGAAGGTTCGAACCTTCCTTCGGTAATGTGTTCCGAACCTTTGAAGGTCAAAATGTACCTTTCGTTGCAGCCCTAAATAAAACTAAAATAATAATGTGCACAGTTCTTGGAAACAAAAGTTTTTCAAAAGTTCTGACTCCGACAAAAAAGAAAGAAAAACAAAGCAGATTCTTTTTAAACAAATAGAATCATTTTATGTTTTGAGGGTTTTTTTTTTTGGAGGAACACAAAGTGATCTACATGTTCTAGTTCACAAAACTCCAGTCGATTTGAAACAGGCCGGTGCAGGTCTGATTCCGCCGTCGCCCTGATGAGATCATCAACATTACTAAACACGTCCGCTCAGCTTCCGGTGGCCTTGACAAAAACACCCTGAACATAGTGATTGGTAGGTGAGGCTGCTAGAGTGCATGCTAATAAATAATATTCTCTAACTGTCAGTGTAGACACGGATTAGTGCATGCTCATGCTTATGTTAACAGATCACATTGTACTTCAATAAAAAAATAAGAACACAGTATCGATACAGGGGTTACTGTATCAATAATCATATCATCAAGAAAAACATCACGGTTCATTATGTGAATCAGCACATCACTACCAGTAACCGTGTCCCTCCTGTGGCAGGGCTGCTAAAATCACTGCATCAAACACAATAGCATTTATGTACAGTATAGGTTTTGAGCAAGTCTTAGGGGATGCATCGATGTATCTTATCGTTTGACAACTATCGATAGTCAAACCTGTGGATTGTTTTTGTGTAAAAGGTTTAAGCAAAGGGAAGTTTTTATTTTTTTATTAAAATTTGGAATCTGCAATTCTTTTTTGCATTAAAATGCAGAGCTTCTCTGCTCCCCTCAGGTCTGACTCTCTGAATCTGCATGCGATTGAGCTCACCACCTCCCCCTGCCCTGCCCCGTGAGTGTTTACTGATGGGATTGGATCTGTGCAGACAGGAGTCTTCAAAGTAACAGAACAAGTTAAGAGTGTTGCGCTACAATTACAAATACTGTATCGACCGAGCTGCAATGCCTTTTGATGTTTGACAATTATTTTCTAAAATCAGATGGCAAGAAAAAAAAAGTAAAGAAAGTAATGTTTGGGATACTCCTGTAACACAACAAATTTGCGTGACCATTTAATGAGATGCAGAGGTCGTGCTAGCCTCTAAAAATGTGCATTTGTAAAAAGCACACCATCTCAAAACCTGCAATTTCAACCAGAACATCTGCGTTTTTACATATTGCATCAACATAGTTATATTATTGTCCAGTGCAACTATTTCAGATTAACGAAGTTAACGAGCAAACCAGTACACAGTATAAATAATGGTAGTAGAAATAGACAGACGAGCTTACCATGAAACTTTCTTTTGAAAATCTCCCGTTCACAGCATAAAAATCAGTGTTGTAGAACACGTACCAGCGGTCAACATCTTAACTATTTGCAGTTTTGTTGTTTAAAAGTTCTTTAAATTTTCCTTTTCGCACCCAAGTCAAAAAATGACTCGTGCTCTTTCCAAATCAGTGTTAATAATTCTCAGGAGCTTGTCATGTTAGATGATCCTCACGTAAACGAGAGCGTTTGCTGGTCTGCACTCTGTTCTGACAGCTATAATCCCGTTCTGCTAGTACACAAGATACAGGTATAGTAATTGCAATTGCTGCACGTTTTGCAAAAGCAGGAAAGATGTCGGAATAGTTCTCAATAAAAACCCTGCAGGCCTCATCCATGGTCTTAAGATCATGAGATTTCAATAGGTAAGATGCTGCGATACAGATTAGTGAGTAGTTACCTGGGACTTGCGCAGTACTATATGGAATAATGAGACCTCTGCGCTTTCTTTCTTTATTTTTTTTTCTAAAGAGGATGCAGGGAGCAGTGGAACCATTTGTACACGTTGCATTACATACAACTACTTTGTAATATAAACAAAATTATTGGCTAGGGGAAATGTCTTTCACACCTGCGTTTTAGAAACGCACTGCTGTTACTGTTTTGTGTTTTATTAAAATGTCCTTCTTAGTTTTTTTCTCGATTGGTTGTTACTCTGACTGGTTATGGATTTAAACAACTTTTTTTTTGGGATTTTGCTTTGACCCCAACTGGTACAAATCATTGTGAATAAGATAAAAACAAAAACAAATTAAATTATATATATATATATATATATATATATATATATATATATATATATATATATATATATATAGATAGAGAGAGAAATTACTCCTGTATATGCATAAATTAATGTAATCAATTTAATATGCATAATAGTTTTTAAAGTGTTACTAGCAATATTACACAGTAATCCACAGCTCCACATGTATTACTGCATTTTTTAAAAAAAAAATTTTAACCTTTCATAACGTCAATGCATCTGCTTTTTTGGAGGACGATATAATCGATAGTGAAAAATTAAGCATTGCCCCAGCCTTAGTTTTGAGTTAACTGCATGGCAAAACTTATGTAGATTTCAGAACCATCTAGCGTCACTCACTGGTTCACAAAGAAAAAAGGGGGTTCAATTGTACAGAGGATACCTGTATAAAACTGGTCTATGCTTAATGGTTGTGATTATTCTGCTAAATGCTAAGCTCTCAGCATTCTACAAGAAGAGAAAGGACAAGCACTGTGTTCAATATAAATTAGGGCTCCTGTTCTGTTTTTATTCATTTAAATCATTTTTTGTCGGGACTTTCGCTTTTTATATACTGTATGAAATTAGTGTTTTCAGTTACTTTCGTTTTTTTCTGTCACAATATGTATAGTAACTCGACAGTACTTGCACGCTTCAATCCTTATGGTCACGGGCATATTCTTCTGGGGTTTTTGTGTGTTTAGGCTTTTTTTTTTTTTTTTTTACATTGCCACGATTTTCAATTCTGTTTTAAGTTCCACGAGCGTGTAAATCCTCCCTATCATACTATAATATAGCTTTAAATCTAAGAAAAATAAGAATCTCTGGTTTTAAATCTCGCAAGCGTGTTACAATCCTCCAATAGAAATATACAATTTGCTGTCACTGAGTAGTTGGGTGGGTTTAAAGTATTCAGAACGAATCAATGAGAGATACAAATCAGGAAGGAGGGACATTGCCCAGCTGCAGGTATTTCATTAACTTTTTCACAGGAGAAAGGGGTCAAATCAACAGGAATTGAGTTGGCTTGTTTATTGGCTATACAACAATTTCATTTTTTTTGTTTGTATCGGGGGTGTTTTATCTGTTTTTACTGGTTAAAAACAAATATCAGAAGCCCTAAATATTATGGCTTGTCGCCAGTGGATGTAAATGAAAAGAAATCTATTGCTGGCTTTTGTTTAGCAGGCAAGTTATACTTCTTGATTTTGGTATTTTTGGAACACATGATTAAAATGTGGTTGGTAGTTCATTTAAATGCACAACAATTAGCAAACCTGTTCAATTAGATGAAGCCTGAGAATGGTGTACGTAATAAACACCGGATGCAAAAAAATCAATTTTTTATTGATTGAGTCACCTGCAGTGTGCATTAGTTCATTTAAAGCAATACATTTATTTATCTATTGATTTGTTGGCTCCAACATCATTTATACCAGTGTTTCTCAACCTCAGTCCTGGGGACCCACTGTGTCTGCTGGCTTTCATTCCAACTAAGTGCACGATTACTTAACTAGACTCTTAACTGAACTGATCAGAGGTCGCGTTAATGCAAAATTTTGCGTCCTAGACGCAAAATAAATCCATTGGATGGAATATTTTTTCTTGCGTTGGGACGCACAGAATGGGAAAGGGACGCAGACATGCATATTTGCGGTAATTATTACACTGCAGCAAAATGACCGTAAATTACATACATTAAAAAAAATCTGTTCTGGAATACAACAGCATTGATTAAGGTAGACTCCCGTCCTGTAGGTGGCAGCAATATTCCTCGTATTTGGCTTACACAGCAAAATTAAGGATATTTACTTTTAGGCCCTGTCCACACTGCATAACCGATCGAGAACCGTATTCAAAAACGTTTTAATTAATCCAGCTCAAAGTGTCCACACTGAAGTACCATTTCATGTTTAGTCAGGCGTAATGCGTACACACACTATTACTATTGAAATAGTTCAGTTACAGTTCCTAGCAGTGCAATGAGCAGTGGAAATGAATACGATAGTATCCCACCATACACTAAGTGTTGCCCATCCATCAACAGTCCAAAGCACCTTTGACCATTGTTCCATAGTCCAATTTCTGTGTTTGTGTGCATATTTTAGCCTTTTAGTCTTGTTCCCCTTTCTTAACAGAGGTATTCTTACAGCAACACATCCTTTCAGTCCTGATTTCAAGAATGACCTTCATACTGTTGATTTGATGGACAACGACACTTGTGCCTTCTGTCAGTTCTGTTGTCAATTCAACACTTCTCTTCTTTCTATTCCTTAAGGATATTATCTTCAAGTATTAGAACATAAGAAAGTTTACAAACGAGAGGAGGCCATTCAGCCCATCTTGCTTGTTTGGTTGTTAGTAGCTTATTGATCCCAGAATCTCATCAAGCAGCTTCTTGAAGGATCCCAGGGTGTCAGCGTCAACAACATAACTGGGGAGTTGGTTCCATACCCTCACAATTCTCTGTGTAAAAAAGTGCCTCCTATTTTCTGTTCTGAATGCCCCATTATCTAATCTCCATTTGTGACCCCTGATCCTTGTTTCTTTTTTCAGGTCAAAAAAGTCCCCTGGGTCGACATTGTCTATACCTTTAAGGATTTTGAATGCTTGAATCAGAATCTTTGTTCAAGACTGAATAGATTCAATTCTTTTAGCTTGTCTGCATACGACATGCCGATAAAGACATTTCTGAGTCAACATAAACTCCTAGGTCTTTTTCATAGTTCCCTTCTTCAATTTCAGTATCTCCCATATGATATTTATAATGCAATTTTTTTTGCCTGCGTGCAATACTTTACACTTTTCTCTAAATGTCATTTACCATGTGTCTGCCCAGTTCTGAATGCTGTCCAGATCATTTTGAATGACATTTGCTGCTGCAACAGTGTTTGCCATTGTTGCTCATCCTTGTTAGACAGCTTTTTGGGTCTTCCAGTCCTGGGTTTGTCAATTACAGATGATGTTTCTCTGTGCTTGTTGATTATGCTTCGGATACCACACCTTGAAAATCGAGTGATGCAAGCTATTTCACTCAGTGTTTTTCCTTCTTTATGCAAGTCAAAGTTACTACCAAATGCAGAATACCATTGTTCCTTATTTTACTCCAAAACATGTCAGTGCAATGTACACATTAAAAACAGCATGGCGCTCAAAAGCAAACGGGTCTACTCACCAGTGCAGTACTCCTTGCCCCCACTCTGCGGCACCATGATCTGCCTGTAGACGATGGGCTCTGCCTCCAGGATGTTCTCGTCGTGCCGGTAGCGGGCGGGGGTGCGCTCACTGGGCGTGCCGCGAGACCGAGCTCCGCTGCGCTTCTCAGAGGTCTCAATCTCAGAGAAGACAGCCGCCTTGTCAAACAGCGCCAGGTTCCCTTCGAAGTCAAAGTCTGTGTCCAGGATCTCCTCCAGAGGGTCCCCGAAGCACTCGTCATCCTTGTTCTTCAGCCCCCCTCCGTTCTTCATGCTATTCTTCTTGGGGGTTGTCTGGTTGTTGCCCCGGCTGCTTGACGACCCTGAAGGGAGAGGGATCACAGGAAGGAATCAGAAAAAGGTCATTCAATTAGGGGCACGCAGGTCCCAAATGTTGCCAGGGATATTGTTTTCGCAAATCATCTATAACTACAAAACTCTCAATACACCTAAAGTAGAAATACTAAAAAAAAAAATGACACAAATACCTCTAGGCAAAACATTTATCCTTGAACTTACGTTTCTGTTAGTGTTTCTAAGATTTCACATACTGTAGCAGGGAACAAACAGCAAAGAGTCTGGGGACAAATGTGCAGGTGTTAATCCAATGGATAGATCTAAATGCAATGAGAACGTACCCTAAAATATTGCAAATGTAATATTGGATAAAATGATTGAGGGCAGTTTTCAAAAGACAGAACATTAAGGCTTAGATGGAAGAGGTAGGCTATATGGGAGGCAGCATTAGAGCAGAGAAGAGAGCAGGGACAGATTTATATCAGAGAGCTAGGGACAAAGCCAGCATTATACCAACTCTTCCTGCCAAGGGTGACACTACTTTACATAAACTGGTTTGAAGGGTCCAAAGATGAAGTATTCTATCAGCTCAAAACACTGGTATTTAAAGATGTCAAAGAAACCAGATATCCGATTAGAGTTCTATTAATAAAAAACAACATAAAAACTGGACAAACCTGCTGCTCTCCCTTCTGACAGCACTCTGCTCTCTCACGCAAGGGGAAGACAGAGGTACAGTACAACACTCTACTGCACACAGCCGCCCATTCTTTTGTGTTAAGCACCCTATTGTGAGTTCACTCATTCATTGGGCATCGCTATTTCTTCCACTGCATACTGGACACTGCAATGAGAATCCAGTTGATGTATTTGATCCAAAAATCCAAAATATAGCCTACTAGTAAAAATGGATCTTTACCAAAATGTGAGACGTGCCAAACGATGGCAATTCATATTAGGTGAGATTTACTGGTCATGTATGTTAGCTCGATGTACTTGACCTGTGCGCCACCGTTCCTAATACTGTAAAGGATACTGTTCAGTAAATGAGAGCTATAAGATCTTCAGCCTACTGAAAGTCCAATATCTGGCAACTTGTTAAGCTGATCTTGCAACACGTGACTCACACAG
Source organism: Acipenser oxyrinchus oxyrinchus (assembly GCA_030684275.1). Taxonomy (NCBI): domain Eukaryota; kingdom Metazoa; phylum Chordata; class Actinopteri; order Acipenseriformes; family Acipenseridae; genus Acipenser; species Acipenser oxyrinchus. The sequence goes on along the minus strand of CM060265.1, from coordinate 14,437,280 downwards.
CACAGTTGTATCTTACTTCAGTAGCGGTTTCCTGAAGCACTCTCCATACATACACTGCTCTTTTCATAAGAATTATACAAAATCTTCACTGTCCACTAGGTTCCATGGTCTTCAAAATGCTTTTTTTTTACTTATTAGCATTAGAAACATCACTGGAGCCCCGGTTTCTTGTACTGAACATCTCAAAATAGCACAATATTAAAAGTTATTGTTTTTTTTTTTCCTGGTTGTTAATCTCTTTCATAATGAAAAAATACAAAAGGGTAATTTGGCAAAAAAATAAATATTTAGGTTATTTTTACTTAAGTTTGTAGGTCTGTTAACAAGAGCTAAATATAGCGCTTGTCTGCATCCTGTAATGAAAGCTTTTAAAAACCCTCTGTCATGTGTTTCATAATTTAGGGTAAGCAAGTTCAACTGGATTTCATATAACAAGCTGTCCGCTGGTGAAGCGAACGTTTAATCAGTGCATTTTTAAATGCTAAATATTCTTTCAGAAATTGAGATTTTTATGGAGAATTGGATATTATTGTTACAAGGCACTGGTTCTAATTCATGGAAATCGAGAAATCAATGTGTGAAAAAATACAGTGATACAACAGCACAAATAAGCGATGTCAGTGAAGTGAAAGTTAAAGATAGATTTTCAGGCAAACTAGCTGAAGATTTACCCATGGCTGGAGTGTAATAATGATAGGGGCCAAATGAGTTGTTCAGTCTGCAGTGTGTCTGCGCAAGTGTAGTTTGCTAACCGCTGGAACCTGTACTAACACCGCGGCTTTGAAAAAACAAACAAAAAAAAACTCGAAATTGAAACTTCGTCAGGCAATGGAGAGTGCTCTGCAACACAATGATGAATAGCTGGATGTACATAATGTTAATGTTTACATTGGAGAGACTTTATATAGTTTCACAGTTCTTGAAATTTACAGTTGTAAAAAGGATTTACAGTTTTGTTATGGTGCATTGCTGGACACGCTGTTTTTTCTTGAATCACATGTTGTTTTAAAGCACACACATTGTAACCCCTTCAGTGAAAGCACACATTTTACTTGTTAAAAAGCACAACTACGTAAGATAGTGAAAAGGTATTACACAAAAATAAATAAAAACAGAAATCGATCCACTTCTCTATATCGGGTTTCGTTCACTATGTTATCTCTTCTACTCGTTTCATAACACAGGGAGCTGCTACTTGAACCATGTCATACTCAGCTACTTGCTCTTTTTTGTGTTTTTTTTTTGATGCAAGGATTTGAGCATTTTTAGCATTGATGTTTTGTGGGGAAAACACCTAATTACAGAACAGCAACAGTCATTGAAATGCCTATATAAATTAGCAATGTATGTACACTGAAGACATGGAAGGAGTCAGAATGTGTACTGCACCGTTGTATATTAAAGTATTGCAATTTTATCTCCTTATACCATATATGATCACAGAATATATGATTATGTATTATGTGGTACAGGTTATGTATGTTTTTTTTGGTTTTGTTTTTTTACTAAGCTGTAAATTTAAAAAAAAAGGAAATTTAAAGTATAGGTCTACATTGCTTGAAGGATATTCTCATGTCTGTGAAATACCAGACAGCGAAGAATCGAAAACTAATTAAATTGCAGCTGCTAAAGAAGTGGCCTGAAAACTCTGCTGTTTTGATATTTTTTGTGAAATGCCTAAATGATCCAAGCACAGTGGAATGCAACTGTACAACTGGCTCTTAAAATATGAAAGCACAACCAATTTCTGCAGTAGTTGATGTAAGTTCACATTTATATTATTATCGGGGATGAATTGTTGTGCACCCATTGCTTACCTGAACATTAGGAAAATCCTAGAACACTTCAGAACGCTTTAGACAGCTTTCTACCATGGAGCTCACAGATGGGGGAAAAAAAAAAACACACAGTGACCCTGCCAGTGAACACGTGTGACTGAATTCCTTGAGGCGCGTCATATTGAGCTCAGTCTGACAGCGTCCCTCCCTCTGTTTGCCTGTCATTAACCAATGATACAGTATGTCTTTCTTGAGGCTTAATGCTGGGAGGTGCACAGTAAAAAGAATGGCAACAATAATACATTATGAAAATGAGTCACTTTCTCGCAGGACGAGATTAGACAGAATTCAACTGAATTGTGACTGAAAGGGCCAGCTGACGCTAAGCAAGTTTGTGAATGGGTTGTAGATCAGATGTGATGGTGTTGACGGACGGGCATAAAGGCAACTTTTGCCGTAAGTTTTTTTTTTTTTAAATTTGAGAGTCATTGCGGCAAGTGGCTTCGGCACCGAGGCAATTGCCGCCGGTTATTTCGCGCCCTGCTATTCTGTAAAGTGAAGAGAATGGGAAGGGAATTCACATTGCACACTTTCTACCAGCATGGTCATCGTGCTCAGGGAAGAGATAAAAACAATGATTGCACTTTCACAGCACCCCTGTTGTCTCAAAAGGAGGAAGTGCTAGTGTACTTTCTCTTGTTTACTTTAGCCAAAACACATACACTTGCTATTCACTCATTCATTGGGCATCACTATTTCTTCCAAAAACAAGAAGTGCAGCAGTGATGCACTGCATACTGGCCACTGCAATGAGAATCCAGTTGGTGTATTTTAGATCACAACAAAGTGTTTATTACAAGAACAATTATAACAATAAAATGAGCTTCTTTCTTCTCCTTTTGTCCAGTTCAGTCTAGCGGGATAAATAACACTGATCTTACAGGATTAAGTGGGGTCTTCACTTTCTGCCATGAAACCACATAAACTACACATGGTAAAATAACCAGGTCAGGCATCATAGTGACATCGTTCTTGCCTTTTGGCAATTAATCCTCCACCTTCCGCATGCACCCCCACCCCCCTCGAATGGTCTCGGCAGCAGTGCTATCACATTGCGTGTGAAATGCACAGCACTCCCGTGCCATCGAACTGTTCAACAGAATGGGGTTGAGCTCCTTGTCAACTTGGCACACAGCCTAAGAGCATAAAAAGAAGGTAAACGCGGCTTCCAGGATTTATTTACTTGTAATTATCACGCTGGGACAATCTAACTTCCCATGAGGCAAGGCCGTTTCCTCCAAGCTCTAGGCTGCTCAGAAAGCCTGGGTGGAGGTCTGACTCTGCACGTAAGCCAGGCTTGCATAACCTCTCTTTCAGGGGTATTTGCAGTTTATTGATTTCTGTCACACAAGTTTTCTAAAAGGGGAACTTTGGCCCGTGCTTTAGCACGCTATGGGAATGCAAGGAGGTCAGACCTAACTCCACCGCACTTCCTAATCCAGACCATGCACTGGATCTTTATAGGCACTTAATACCAGTTTATATCCCACTGCCCAAACTGGACACACACACACACACACACACACACAGACAGACAGATTGCTTCCAGCTGTGGTGTTAAGCATGCCCAGGAACCCAGTGCCCAGTCAGGAAAAGCCCTGAGACAGTGACATGCAGGAAGGATTCTCGAGAAGTTGTTCATCTCAAACACTCCATTTGAGACTTTTCCTTTTGCCAGATAACATTGGATTTTATTTATTTACTTGTTCAAGTTCCCAAACAAGAGTTGCATCGCTTTCCCTACCACTGCATTATTATTAGTGCTGGGAACAATATTCCAACAAACATTGCTTGAACTATATTCAGTGGACAAAAGTGACCATGTTTATTTGTTCAACACAGAATTTATAAATGATGAACAAAAAAGATATCATGAAAGGAAACCAATGCAAACTGTAAATAAAATCTTTACCAGGTAATCTGATAGGGTACTGAGTTTTACTTTTGTTTTCCAGCTAATTCAAATTCAATATTTGAATGTTCGTTAACGTTTTGAAAGAATAGTCAGATATGAAAAACCCATGTTTGTCCCAGCACTAATTATATGAATTTTACAAACTGGTCAAGTCATGAAGAGTTTGCAGCGGCATTAGTTATTTTCCTTTTTAACCCTTTGCGGTCCATTTATTTAGCATGTCAGGTCCAATTTATTTTCACATGCGCAGTTTATTTTAGCATGTCAGGTCCAATTTATTTTCACATGCGCAGTTTATTTTAGATGCACGGTTTAACAGTGATAATGATGTTTCAGGCAGACTCTAAAGCTAAAAAGGATAAGCACAACAACTAAAATACTCCGTAAACGCGAAAATGTTCCGTTCTCCTGGTTACTGCCTGCTTGTCTGGGATTTTATTATGGCTATTAATGGATTCATTTTAAAAAGTTAGCATGTGAAAAGCAGACAGGGGAGGGGGGGGGGGGTAAAAGGGCTGTGAGAAAGAACTAGTTAAAACAGGACTTAAGAAGATCCTAATTATTAGTTGGATAACATAAGAATGGGGTCCACAAAATTGATCAAAATAGTGTTGGATCTATACAGCGCCACTGTTTAATAGATTGGAACCTGTTATTTTACTTATCTTTAAAAAGGCACAAAAATACCCTAAAAGAGTTTATAGATGTCACCTATTTTTTACAAATTTAAACTGTGGCGTTATTTCTATCCGCCACCCTTTAATCAATTGAAGATGCACCAGTGTCGTTATCCAACATCCTCGTAACCCTTTTAATCACTTCTGTGCTACAACATTTAAGTGTTGTATTTTTTTTTTTTTTTTTTTTTTTTTTTAACAGGCCCACCCACGTTTGGGGGTGGGCCTGTCAGGCTTATGAGCACACTATTTACACTTTGATCTTCCGATTGATTCAATTCTACTAATCTTCTAACAAAGTGTTGTGTGGCTTTTTTAGAGAAGGGGAGTATGGTGCAGATATATTGTTGATTAACGAACCCACAGAAAACTGTCAACGTAACCACAGTCAGAACAATTCAACAGAAAAGCCAATACTATTTTATTAAGCAACAAGCATTTCAACAATTTTAATTATAGCATTACACATTTCAAAACGTAACACATCTAAAAAGGGCTTTTAATTCCAGTTTAGTTTTTCATATTGTTGGCTAAAAGTAATACACTTATGCATTAACATATGTAAAAAAAAAAAAAGTTTTCATAATTACAAATTAATTTCCACATAAACAACCCCCTTCTAATTTTTATTTCACACATCTTCCGGATAGGTTCAGGAACAGCAATTTCACCACTCAGTAAATCTGCATCAATTACGTTAGATTTAAACTCAGCTTTTGCATTTCATTCTAACCACTGTTCAAACAAGCTTACAGTCCACTTGCATTTTACAGTACTTATTGAAAATCTATCACATTCCTTAGTTTTTTGCATTTTAATTATTCTAATGCCACTTTCATGTTCTGCATCTAAAGCACAGTGCTCACTACTATCTTTGCTTTCAACATGAGTGTTGTCATGAGTTCCTCGGAGTTGGAGTTCCCACAATATAAGATTAAGGGTTACAATGCTTTTCCTGTCCGAGTCCATAGTCCTGGGGCCCGTTTCACAAAAACGATTTGCGACGATTCGCAATCGCAAGCACCTTGCAAATAAAAAATTTGGTTTCATAAAACTTTCGCAGGGCTGCGACATCACAGATTTTCACCAGAAACCTGCGACTGCCAGACAGCAGCTGCAAGTAGTAATTTTCAATCGCAGATCCTGTTTTAGGACATACTGTGGCGTTACTAACTCGCTGTGGAACTGTACACTTTATTGAACAAATTTCTCAGGTAAAACAGGTGAAGCCTAAAAAGTGTTTAGCTGATAGTTACAGCCAAATTTTTTAAACACCGTCTTAAATATTGTAGTATCAGAGTGTGGGAAAATTATTATTATTTTCATTACCTAAAATGTGACATGTGCTGTAAAATGCAGTATCTTGTTTAATTTTACTAAGTATCTTGCAATTTAAGATTAACCTTATGGATAAATGCACATTTTTCTTAAAACAGTAAATATGTACATTGCAGTGTTTCATATTTTTATTCATAAAACAAAATAACTTTACATAAAATTAGAAATATTAACTTCCATGAGAATTGGAAAAATTCCCCGCAGATTCTGTCTGGGCCTGCGTATGACTCTCTCCCTACAAAAATTCACAATTTTTTTTTTTTTTTTTTACAGTAGCATCTTGGAATTGTCCTTTTTTCAGAACACAAGACATTGTTTCACCTGAGTGATTGCAATGCAATAAAACATGTTTATTCTCAGGGTCTTTATAAGCAATAATGGACACTCTCAGTTATAGTATCTGGTTATATCCACAGTTTCTTGATATAATAAAACACAAGAGACAGAATAAGTGTTCTAATATAACTAGAAGTCGTCAAATACATCAGATTTACAATGTTTTTCTGTGCTGCTGAAAATGTCTCCGCCCTTTAGAAATTAAATGCCCATCTCAGTGACATCACATGAAAAAACAAACAATCAAGCAGTGAAATTCAATCCCTCCCCTATCCAATGATACATGTTAACAAGCTGTACTGCAAGTTATGGTGTCCCAGCAACTCAAAGAAACAAAACGCGTTTGTCACGTTTACCCGGTCGCGGGTCCAGAATGACACTTCAGTACGATCGCGTTTACCCCCATCATCACGGGTCCAGAATGACACTTCAGTACGATCGCGTTTACCCCATCGCAGGTCCAGAATGACACTTCAGTACGATCGCGTTTACCCCATCGCGGGTCCAGAATGACACTTCAGTACGATCGCGTTTACCCCCATCATCACGGGTCCAGAATGACACTTCAGTACGATCGCGTTTACCCCATCGCAGGTCCAGAATGACACTTCAGTACGATCGCGTTTACCCCATCGCGGGTCCAGAATGACACTTCAGTACGATCGCGTTTACCCCATCGCGGGTCCAGAATGACACTTCAGTACGATCGCGTTTACCCCCATCATCGCGGGTCCAGAATAACACTTCAGTACGATCGCGTTTACCCCATCGCGGGTCCAGAATGACACTTCAGTACAATCGTGTTTACACCATCACATGCTGTTTGTTGTGTTGTTTAGAACTGCGTAACCGAATTTTGGGAGTTCACTCACTCACGCCTCTGCTGAAACTCAACATGGCAGCTGCACCAACAAAGAAAAAAAAAGCTGGACTTGAATTTCAGCGCGGGATTGCAGGAATCGCGCATTTTCCAATGCTCCCGCATATCTGCAACTTTCAGTCTGGGAAAATCCCGCAGAGATATTTTAAGACACCAAGCTACTGTATTTTTCACCCAATTTAGAATGCCTGAAACGCTACAACAATCTAAGGAAGTGGGTGTCAGTGACGAAAGCACTATGAGTCGCATTCTGAGTAGTTCTGGTTAAAAATAAATAAATAAATAAATAAATATGTAGTGCTGGATATTTTAAGTGTCACAAGACTTCATTCTCGGCCGCTATCTTTAAGCATTATAGAAACTCTGTACACTGCAGTACAAGTAAACAGTCTATCTAGGTGTTGTTTTGCAAGCGATGACTTTCGCTTTAACTCTTAAAACTCCGCTCCATTCATTTTGGGGGCACCAGCACACCAAAGGTTACGCACATATTACATGGGCACCGTAAAAGCCACCTACCTGGCTTGTTCAGACGACTCGGGGCTTTCCAAAGACGTATTCAGTGTGGGTATGCCGTACTCCTAGCCGGAACTACGACTGCCTGAAGTTAAGCCTCTCATCATGTGACAGCTTAGGTTTCGTTTTGAGTTCACAGCTTAGGTTTCGTTTTGAGTCTATGCTCGGTCATTGTAGCAGCTAGACTGAAAGGGACGTTATCGATGGAAAGCTTAGGAGCTTAGCCCCCCCATGTTTATTTATTTCATATTGAGATTCAATGGTGCATTGTTTTGTTTTTTTAGCCATATATGATTACAATAAATACAGCGTGACCAAAAATGATATAGTATGGCTGATCCTGTTGCAACTTACATAGTATGAAAGGAAATTGTGTGGCCTTTCATTTGATGCCATGTGTGCTGCTCCATGAAGAGGAATGTGGCAGTGTGAAAGCCCTGCCGGTGCACAGGTGTGTGGGGAATATTGGTTGGCAGGGAGGGGGATAAATTCCTCCCTGCAAAAAATGTGGGAATGTGGCTGGAGCCATAAATTGAATAAATGATTACATTATTAATTAGGCCACAGGTGTCTGAAAAGGGTAATCACAGGTTTGATTTGTGATGGTGAAGGTACGGTGCTGGACTGTGTTTGTTTTGTTGTTTTTGTATATGCAAATAAATGTGCATGAGCACTTAAACTGCAGGATTCTAATCTTCGAGTCTCATCGGAGACGCTACCCGCTCACACAGTTTCACATTCCAAACACAGATCGGATGTTACTCCCAGTTGGGATCTTCACATACAGCTCTTGCCAATTTATTTTTGAACCCAAAAAGGACAGTTGCAACCTTTATAAAACAATGATGAATTAATACTTGCACTATTACTTGCAACTTCTTTTGCACAATGCACGGTACCCCAAAGTATCTTCATAAGATTTATTCCCCTGGTCCCACTCTAGTCTGTTGAAAATAAATGCTCATTTTCTCCAAAACGAAACATAGATCAACAAAATTCAGACTGGGTGAACATCTTTTTGTGAACTAAAACAAGAGGTTTATCTGTTTTTTTCTGTCTTCATCTTTCTGAAACCCTTTTCTTGGACACTGTAGCCTGCCTCTGTGCTGTGACCTTTCAACTCTGGTTTGTTTATTTATTATTTTTTTTTAAAAGGTAGTGCTGTAGTAGCCTACTCAGAAACAGCGGTAATAAAAACACGGTAATAAAAACATTTGCCACGATGTATAGTTTTCATAAATATATTGGTTAAATAAGCACTTTTAAGCCAGACACCCAGAGAAAAATACACACAGTAGGACTGTGTTAGAAGGTTCGTTCGCTAGCCAGGAATTCAAAGGTAGTTTAACCCTTCAAAGGTTCGTTCGCTAGCCAGGAATTCAAAGGTAGTTTAACCCTTTGAAGGTTCGTCAAGCTCATTCAGACACACTACTTTTTTTTTTTTTTTCTGTGTTAACAGAAACTGTTTGCCAGTGTGTGAATACTGGAAATCACACATTAAATTTCACTCGCATGCAAAAATTGGATCTTTGGATTTGTATAATGCATATTACGTAAACAGAAGTTGTCGTATTAAAATCCACTACCAAATCATTATACGTAGCAATTCTATATGGTGCCGCTGCCGTGTATGGAGCAGGGTATAGTATCCAAAACACTGGGGGGTACCTAAAGCAGTTGTAGTGCTTCAGTAAAATATGTACTGAATACCTTGTGTACAAGACAGTGTAAGAGAAGTGCTATGGTAGAATATGTTTGAATCATACAAAATATACGCTAAAACTAATCATTTTAATTTCGAAAACTGAGCACCGTCCACCCCTCCTCATCCAGCTTGTGTTATCCAGAAACAAAAACCTTTAATTTCTTCATTCGCCATCTCGACAGCAAAGCTCTGTATAGCATAAGCTGTATTGAAAGAAATGTCTTCAAACCCCTCTGCTGTTTGGGATTGTTTTATTAAATGCCCAGACGATCAAAAAAAAAAAAAAAAAAAAAGTTGAATGTAAACTGTGCAAACACTGTTGATGTACCATGGAGGCACAACCAATCTCCAGGGTCACTTGACAAGAGAAGTTCATATTAGCATTATTATTACTATTAATATTTTAGTAGTAAAATGTGATAAAAGCTTTGTTTTGCCTAAGTCTGCTGCAATGTAAGCTTACTATATATATATATATTATTATTAGCTTATTTAGCAGACGCCTTTATCCAAGGCGACTTACAGAGGCTAGGGTGTGTGAACTATGCATCAGCTGCAGAGTCACTTACAATTACGTCTCACCCGAAAGACGGAGCACAAGGAGGTTAAGTGACTTGCTCAGGGTCACACAATGAGTCAGTGGCTGAGGTGGGATTTGAACCGGGGACCTCATGGTTACAAGCCCATTTCTTTAACCACTGGACCACACAGCCTCCATATATATATATATATATATATATATCGCAAGCAGCATCAATTCTGTGTAAATAAACATGTTTTTTTATTTAAATGAAAAAACATGATTACTGCTTGTGACAGAGTGACTGGGCGGTGACGTCAGGCAGAAGCAGGAACAGGTCAGGCTGGGCAGCCGCTGTCACTGTTCCTGTATTGTATTATTTATTCCGTTTCGTTTTTGCTCTCTCTCTCTCTACACGCCCACCACGAGTGCCAAGAGCTGCAGGCTTATATACTGTGGCCGAGGGGTTTAACTGGCTAGTAATTATCCTATTACCCTTCGGCCACAATCTGCACAAGTTTATTAATTAAAGTGCTGTGGATGGGGCTACCCATCCACGCTAAACAAAACAAACAAAAAATCGGCTACGTCGTCCTAAATACATAAACAAAATACGCGGCGCTTCGCCGTCATAAATAATAATAATAACAACAATATACAAAATAACACGGAGGCGGAGGGGGAAAACCCTGTTCTAAAAATAAACAAACAAAACAACGTACAGGGCACCTCGCCCTGTTACACTGCTCTATACAATGTATTTTTAAACTACATGTGAATGTTTTATTCCATTTATATGGATTACCTGGAAAATAGGATTTTTAATCAAATATAAAGTAGCTATGGTGTCGTTACCAGTAAATTATGCAAATGAGTACCACTATAGGTTCGAACCTTCCTTCGGTAATGTGTTCGGAACCTTCGAAGGTCAAAATGTACCCTTCGTTTCAGCCCTAAAACAAGGTATATTTAGATGTCGCCCGTTTCACACTACATAACCAGTGTGAATCCTTGTATTATTTGCCAGATTGAGGGTGCAGAAAGCAGGTGTACACATTTATTAAAACCATTGAAAACTCATGTCCAGAGTTAGACATTTCAGACTTCTGAACAGACTCCACATTCCCAAAGGGTTCGTAACTCCGAGGTTGTACTGCACTTCCTTAGTAGCAGAATACACTTCCTGTTTATGCTACTATAGCATGTATTATGCATTGTTTTTTTTTTTACTGTATCCTGTATTATGCATTTCTCTGTATTAGGGCGTCTGCTAATAAATAAATAATAATTACAGTATTATGGATTTTCTTATTGCTGCATCTTGTAAAGTACTTTGTGATGGTGGTCCACTATGAAAGGTGCTATATAAAAAAGGATTGCTTGATTGAAAATGCATGCACAGGATACCTGCAATGCCTCATATGAGGATTATTTTACAGCAATCTACTTTCTATTTGTGTTGCAGTCAAAAGTAGGGATGCAAAGGTTATGAGTTTATGTGTCACATTAAAAAAAAAAAAACAACAACGTGTGTAATAATGGTATGTCATGTTCCCTTGGCTGCATAAATACAGTTTGGTTTTTCGATTTTAAAGTTTAATTTAGTTTAGTTTTTATTGAAAACAGACAATGTCAAAAACAGCTGATCATAAGCAGCTTGCATCCCAAGTGAAAAGGGGAAACAAAGTTCTCAGTTTGCTTACCTTTCTTTCAGGTATAAATGTGGAATTTTTAAACTTGAAATTAAACCCAAGATAACGATCAACACTCAATTCTAGAAGCTCAGAATAGGGTGCCAGCTTTTGTTGCTTCAAAAAGGTGCAACATTTTTCTTATTAGATGCAGAGTTTTATAAATGAGGTGGACACCAGCAATTATTCTTAACAAAATGGCACCCACACTCCATACAGGTGCTGGTAGAAAGAGCAGGTCTATGTTCATAGAAAAGCATCCTCACACACAGTACTGGCTGAAAATGTGTCAAGTCAGTCTTCAATAAAACCAGGTCACAACCTCCCTAGACACAAAAACCTTTACAGGGATTTCAGGTGTTCCCTGAGCTGCCAACCCCCCTCCCACCTCACTGCCAGTGGTACTTACAGGAGTTGTGCCGCCGGCGAAAGCCTTTGGCCAGGCCGAATGCCTCTAGGTGGCGATCCCCGTAACTTTTTGAACACTGCTGTGGTGAGTGGAGCTCCTCTTGTGCTCTCAGCTCACCTTTGCGAGGCACAGCCATGGGGGCACTGCTGGGGGCACTGCCAGGCCCTTTGGTGCTCCTCCCGTTGTGGCCAGAGGAACCTGAGTCTGTCTGCCCTGCTGGGGCTCCACCACCAGGGATCTCCAGGATCTTCAGCTCCTTGATGTCCATGGCACTGGAGGAAGGAAGAGGGGATGTGCATTTGTAGACAGCGCAATACAATGAAATTTATATTTAAGGGTCTTGGGGACGCAGGCACTCGTGTCCTTTACACGTGAAGGTTTTTTGTCAAGACTCTCTTTAATCGTGCAGGTAATGCAGCTGCGTTATGTGAGGTTCAAGCATCAGAATGTTACAAGCTCATACTCTGTTGTAGTTCCCGCTGTGGAGAACTGGAAAACATGGACTTGGGAATGCTTGGAATGGAGAGGACTGAAGCTATACGGAGTTGTGCCCCTTTTACATGATCACCTGGGTATACAGTTGCTTGTTTTGACAGAAATACATTTCAGGCTTTCTTGCTGACTGCTTCCAAAGCATAAACAACTGTGTTTGAAAGATGTTAGCGGCTGCGGACAGAAATAAATGGCTCAGAAGTAGAAAGGATTTTTTTTCGCTGTTTATTTAGCTGTACTATAGTAATACTTTTAAGTTTAAGGGTCTACTGGTTGCTTGTCAATTCTAGGCAGAATTGATGGTAGTTCTGGTTGTATAAGTCCCCCAAAATTACCGTAGCTATAAAGCAAAAGAAAGAAATGTGGTCATTTAAATCTCCCTACTACTAGCTGATCGCACTAAATATATTTTTAAAAAAGTTAACTCCCCTCGAGTTAAATTTGATATGAATTAAGTTGATGCATTTAAAAAAAAAAAAAAAATCTAAAGAAAGCAGGACTTCACTTACCACTTTCCTAGAGCTTAGTGTCCTGGCACGGTGAGCAGAGCAGAGCACGCATAGTTTGCAATATTGAACAAACAAGTTAATTAGCTTGGGGAACTCAGTAGACAAATTTAATTGAGACCAAATCATTAATTATGATTAGCACTTCTGTTTTTTTTATTTTTTTATTTCATTTTTCCGTGCTTATTTTTGGCTATTTTTACGTTTTATAAGTTTTACGTAAATCGTAAATCGTTTTTTTCGGGGCTTTCGCTTTTTATATACTGTATGAAATGTGTGTTTTTTCGGTTACTTTCCAAAATGTTTGAGTCTTTTTTTCTGTCAAAATATGTAACCCAACAGTACTTGCACACTTAAGTTGTACCTTCTTTCCTTTGCTGTCTTCCACAACAAAATCCTTATGGTCACAGGCACATTCTTCTGGGGTTTTTGTGTAGGCATTTTAACATTTTGCCACAATTTGCAATTCTGTTTTAAATCCTCTGTATCTTAACTCTAATACAGCTTTAAATCTTGCAAACAAGCCTCGTAATCTCGTTTTAAATCTTGCAACAGGAGTCTCCAATATAAATGTAGGATTTGCTGCAACTCTGTAGTTGGATGGGTTTAAAGTATATAGAATGAATCAATGATAGATACAAATCAGGAAGAAGGGACATTGCCCAGCTGCACTGGGAAAGGTAGTTACTTTTTATTTTTTAAAATGGGAAAGGGGTAAAGTCAATGTGAACTGAGTAACCATTTCCAGTATTTTTTCGGTGTTTATTGGTTATACCCCGATTTCATTTTTTAAAAACGAATATCAGAAGACCTAATTATGATTTATGAATTTAAGAACCTGATAGGTTCTGAACTTCTGCAGCATTTGATCTCCTTTAATATTAAGAGCAGTGGGGGTGCCTGGATGAGTAATGCTTTCATTCATGCTGACATTATACTGGTATTTTCAGATACGCCAAGAATTATTGTGTCAAATATTTGAATTTGAAATTATCAAGCAAAACATGAATTTTAAATAAGAAAATATTTCAACTTTTAAAAAGAAATTGTTATAAACTATGTTCTTTCATGTCCTGCTTAATAACAAAAAATAAGGCTGCTGCTAAGTTTTTTTCACATAGGCCTATTTAATCTCCAGAATTTCATGCATGTCTATCGCTTTAAGAATGGACAGGCTTGTTACGAGTTATGACTGGTGAAACATTTAGTGACCAGTCACTGTGACAGGCAGTAGTTTTTCCTAGCAGAAACGCTGATCTAGGTCATTCAAGTGGACCAACGGGGGTTACCCTTTTACGTCATTAACACCCTTGAAACCATCTTTAAAATTATGTACACAGATAACCTATCCCAGAAGCATTGTCTCAATCACACCAGAAATGGAAGGAACATCTCCCAGGAATTTGGTTCACTTGAGCTGGAACAACCCTATACTATTTCCCCCCATTTGTTCTTTTCAAAAATAAGCAGATAGCATGAAGTGGGCCTGGCAGTGTTTATTTGAGGAAATACACAATCAGTAGGAAGTAATTAGTATAACAGTGTGTTGGTATAACAGCAGAGGCCTCACCTGAACGTGACTTCTGGCACAGGGCACTTCATTCCATTGTGAAAGGGCTGCCTCAGAGAGATGGTCTGGCTGCCCTGGTCCACAGACGACACCTTCCCCTGGTACACTCCTAGTGTCTCCCCGCAGTTTATAGAAACCAGGCTCCCCAGCCAATAGGCAGCCATCCTGTCAGCAACTAAACCCCAGAAAGAGACAAAACCAGGAATGGAAGTCAGATTCCCAATACACAGCAATTCGAGTCATTTCATGTTTTATACAAGGGGTTGACAATTATTTTACTAAACGTTTAACTTCGGTATTAAAAACACATTTAAAACTATCATATTGAGTGTTTGTAACCTATAAGAAAAGCCATATGAACTTCCCTCACTTTATATGGAGTGCTGCCTACAATATAATCTATGTATAGACTGGATATGCATAGCATTTAATAGTATAGGGATAAACAGTGAACAAATGCTGCACATGACAATTACTTTACTCTGTACACTTACTACTACATAAACACTAAGGCTTCACATCTATATTTGGTTTGCATATTTTAGACAAGAGTTAAAAATTAAGGTTTAGCATTTGGCTAACTTTTAACCCTCCCATCCGTTCTCTATCTGTAGGAAGTAATAATTCATAAACTCCAGTGTAATACAGTACAGCTCAACGTTTGATTGCTTTCTGTATGTTTTTGGATGAACACTCAGTATGTTTGTTACATTTACCACAGAAACAGGGCTACGCGGTTACCGCTATCCCCTCATAGTATCACACACACACTGAAGAAATGTATGAAGCCTGGACACAGTAAACAGAAGCATATATTTTCGCGTTATCAAAACCTATTTCCAGCTGTTACTACTGCTGTAATATCCCTGTACAGTCAAGGAATGCAGAAATGCTGCAAGTAAGAATTATAAATAACAACCGAGAATGCAGACTTAAGTGGAATCAATTCGTCCGCTGTACATTTTTAAAATTCAGTTTGTAATCCAACAGTCATAGTAATACAAAAACATCGCACCGCTCCCGCTTCGATGTCGTCACTGGCATCAAGAAACTAGCGGCGGTACTACCATCATGTGTTTATTGTTGTGCCGTTAAAACAATAAAAAATACTGCTAAGGACACCTCACTAGGTTAAGCTAGTACAAACAAAACTCCCTGTGCGAGGCCTACATAATACTGTCCGTCCTTAAGTTGTGTACATTTTCTCAAACACAAATTCCACATTAACAATGGAAAAAGCAACGCAATAAATGCAACCCGAGAAACCCATTCGTAATGTTCTTCATTCAGGGCATATTTGTAACTGAACCGGTAATTTAAAATATATCTAGTGATAACAAATATAATATTTAAAAAAACTTTCCAGTGTTTATTTCCATCTTCTCCCCACACCGTGTTGTTCACCCCGTGTTTGAAATCTGTGGTTATAAATGGGTTACCTGCTCCTGTTGTTCACTTTTCGAAATGAAAGTTGGGGTTTTATTGAATTAGCCGTTTCGAGCGTCTTTTTAAACGTCTGAAGCCTTGGTCTTGTGTTACGCCTGCCTTCTCTCTCTGTCCGCTACTTCCTGGAGGCCTCATGGCTGCTTACCTCACTTCCTCTCCCTTGCCTTCTCGGCTCCGTGCTGCTGCTGTCGAGGAGTGATGGTAATTAGACTGTCCCGCAATGTTGCCAGCCGTCCTCGCAGTATGAGTTACCACAGGTAATTGCAGTTGCCGTGGCTCGCGGGTATTCACGCAAGGGCCGTGACTTTTATCCACTATTTCATTTATCAATCTATAACGGCCCATACAACAATAATTCCAACAATATAACAATAATTCCAAACTGCTGAAACACCACCAGCAGTAATTTGTAGCACCTGTCTTACCCACTGTGACTAAATCGGACTTGTAATAGGGAAGCAACTTTTATGCATTTAATAATATACAGTACTGTGCAAAAGTTTTAGGCAGGTGTGAAAAAATGCTGTAAAGTAAGAATGCTTTCAGAAATAGACATTTTAATAGATTATATTTATCAATTAACTAAATGCAAAGTGAGTGAACAGAAGAAAAATCTAAATCAAATCCATATTTGGTGTGACCACCCTTTGCCTTCAAAACAGCATCAATCCTTCTAGGTACACTTGCACAAAGTCAGGGATTTTGTAGGCATATAGTCAGGTGTATGATTAAACAATTATACCAAACAGGTGCTAATGATCATCAATTCAATATGTAGGTTGAAACATAATCATTAACTGAAACAGAAACAGCTGTGTAGGAGGAATAAAACGGAGTGAGGAACAACCAAACTCAGCTAACAAGGTGAGGTTGCTGAAGACAGTTTACTGTCAAAGTCATACACCATGGCAAGACTGAGCACAGCAACAAGACACAAGGTAGTTATACTGCATCAGCAAGGTCTCTCCCAGGCAGAAATTTCAAGGCAGACAGGGGTTTCCAGATGTGCTGTCCAAGCTCTTTTGAAGAAGCACAAAGAAACGGGCAATGTTGAGGACCGTAGGCGCGGTGGTCGGCCAAGGAAACTTACTGCAGCAGATGAAAGACACATCATGCTTACTTCCCTTCGCAATCGGAAGATGTCCAGCAGTGCCATCAGCTCAGAACTGGCAGAAAACAGTGGGACCCTGGTACACCCATCTACTGTCCGGAGAAGTCTGGTCAGAAGTGGCCTTCATGGAAGACTTGCGGCCAAAAGCCATACCTCCGGCGTGGAAACAAGGCCAAGCGACTCAACTATGCACGAAACGCAGGAACTGGGGTGCAGAAAAATGGCAGCAGGTGCTCTGGACTGTGAGTCAAAATTTGAAATATTTGACTGTAGCAGAAGGCAGTTTGTTCATGGAAGGGCTGGAGGCGTGCACGAATGAGTGTCTGCAGGCAACAGTGAAGCATGGTGGAGGTTCCTTGCAAGTTTGGGGCTGCATTTCTGCAAATGGAGTTGGGGATTTGGTCAGAATTAATGGTCTCCTCAATGCTGAGAAGTACAGGCAGACACTTATCCATCATGCAATACCGTCAGGGAGGCATCTGATTGGCCCCAAATTTATTCTGCAGCATGACAACGACCCCTGACATACAGCGAAAGTCATTAAGAACTATCTTCAGCGTAAAGAAGAATAAGGAGTCCTGGAAGTGATGGTATGGCCCCCACAGAGCCCTGATCTCAACATCATCGAGTCTGTCTGGGATTACATGAAGAGAGAGAAGCAACTGAGGCTGCCTAAATCCACAGAAGAACTGTTGTTAGTTCTCCAAGATGTTTGGGCCAACCTACCTGCCGAGTTCCTTCAAAAACTGTGTGCAAGTGTACCTAGAAGAATTGATGCTTGATGCTGTTTTGAAGGCAAAGGGTGGTCACACCAAATATGGATTTGATTCAGATTTTTCTTCTGTTCACTCACTTTGCATTTAGTTAATTGATAAATATAATCTATTAACATGTCTATTTTTGAAAGCATTCTTACTTTACAGCATTTTTTCACACCTGCCTAAAACTTTTGCACAGTACTGTATGTCTGGAAAGTCATTTGCATAACAAATAATACTGTGGCGAGCCTCGGTTCCTACAAGCAGGGGCTTCTCACAGGCGGAGGTCAGACGCGAACTTGGGATCTCCTTTGAACCATAGCACCAATACTGCTGTACAAAAGAGCCAGGCTCCCTTGCAAGAGCTGGTATATAGCACCAATACTGCTGTACAAAAGAGCTGGGCTCCCTTGCAGGAGCTGGTATCAGGCTTATGTCTTCATATTTGATTGCGTCACCTACCAGCCCTGACCCCTACCCCCGTGCATGCTACAATACATACAAGACATTCCGATTACTGTTCCATCAAAAATTCTTGGGTGGTTTTTTACATGACCACTAGGGGTGTGCATCTGTGAGTAAATTCACACCCAAGTGATCAAACCACCTAACTAGAGATTGAAAAATGACATTTTAGCTGGAATAGTTCAGTAAGCAAAGTAAATAATTATCTAAAGCAGGATAGAGAATGAGAATATTAATGACATTTCATGAAAATGTGTAGGTTAAAGTGCCTTTAACCCCAAGTCTATTGTTCATGCTGTGTTCTTTTTACTAAAATCAGGACTTCCTTCATTTATACAATATGTACTTTTGGTGCAAATGATACATTCTGACAAGTAACATTGTAATAGCATAATACAGCACTATCTGTATCAGATGAACTGCATATTGAAATCTAATAGGATTCTGTGAATGCTTATAACATTCTTATGCGTACTTCAAAATGACCTTAAATGTTAGCTTGCGTGGTTCAGAGGGCGTGGAGCTGGGGGCTTCTAATTTTCTAATTTCCTGTTAATTAGCATCTATTTTCTATTTAAGCCCTGATCACCTGCACCTTTTCTGTCTAGTGTTTCGTTTTCCTCCTCCTCCCCTCCTCCACCTTCTTACATGCCTTCACATCGGTCATCTCTGGGGGGCAAGTGAGTCTCATTTCCCCGACCTCAGGGCTAGGCATCCGCCTCCCTTACCTTCAGGGGGGTTCTCACCATGAGAGTCAGAGCGGACCCCCGGCCATACTGTGTCCTGTCGCAGCTCATGCACTTATCTTACCTCACTCGAGGCTCTGTTCTATTCTGCCTCTCTTTCAGGACGTGGTCACTCGTGCTGAGTCCTATACTAACCTCTATGCTTTGTCCTTATTTTCAGGTCCCAGACAACGTGACGTCTCGGCCAATCGGGGGTTTCTGGCCCCTTACAGAAGTCTCGGATGCTGGGTACCTCTCTCTCTCTCATCTCCTCTCGAGGCGGCTCTCCGAGTCATAACCCTCATATGTGTTTTCGGTTGCTGGGTCCTCTGCCCCTGGGATGTGTCGGCATCGTCGCCCTCAGTCAGCGACCTCTTTTTCTATCCTGTCTTCGGTTGCTGGGTCCTTCGCCCCTGAGATGTGTCGGCATCGTCGCCCTCAGTCAGCGACCATCTTTTCTATCCCGTTTCGGTTGCTGGGTCCTCTGCCCCTGGGATGTGTCGGCATCGTCGCCCTCAGTCAGGGACCACTTTCTGTCCTACTAACTGCTCCTTGCTGCTTCTTCTGCCTTATCCTTCACCCCAGCTCATGCCCCGTGAACTGGTATTTCAAAGAGACACAGCACACGATATAATTCAGTTATACTGTGCATAGTATTTTGGACACAATTTGTGTGATTTACTTGTGCATATCTTTCTTTAAAAATTGGGGTAATTCTAGCTCGTGGGCCATATCTTGGGAGGAGTCTGGGATGTAGAACAGGGTTCCAGGCTGGGTCTTGTGTGTGCAAAAGAAGAGCAGTGGAACTCAAGAATAGAGCAGTGGAACTCCTGAGTAGAGCAGAAGAACTCCTGAGTAGAGCAGTGGAACTCAAGAATAGAGCAGTGGAACCCTTTAGTAGAGCAGTGGAACTCCTGAGTTGAGCAGTGGAACTCCTGAGTTGAGCAGTGGAACTCCTGAGTAGAGCAGAAGAACTCCTGAGTAGAGCAGTGGAACTCAAGAGTAGAGCAGTGGCATTCCTGGGTAGAGCAGTGGAACTCGAGCCCCACATGCCTTATTTGTATGAATAATTGAATCTAGAAAATGGACTTTTTCTTGATTTTCTGACATTGATGCTAAGTAAACTTTTTGAGTTATTGATAAATTGCCCAAAGGCATTTGATGCTACATTTTGTTGAGTACATATTAGCAGTGAACAATATTGAATATTTTTCAGAATTGGTAGATAAATAGTAACTAGGGACCCACTTTGTGTTTGCTGAGATTCTTTGTTGTGTGCTGTGTTGCAGTGGAATGGTGTGGGGTGTGGGAGATGCAGAGACAGTATTTTGAGGATATTTCAATTCTTTGTTGTGTGCTGTGTTGCAGTGGAATGGTGTGGGGTGTGGGAGATGCAGTATTTTGAAGGTATTTCAAGGACCATGTCTTAGGAATCTCTGTCTGGTACAGTTAGAGTGACCAAAGGGAGGTCCTAATCTTGGTTTGAAATACTTCTGGAAGTTCCAGGACAAAGGGGCTGAAGTAACTTTTGATTTTTAGCCAATAATGAATCAAACTCGGTGCGATTTGGTTACATTTTCTTTTTTAAATACAATCGGGGACTCTAAAAAGCCTGTTTTGTTTTACTGTTAAACTCAAATTCAGTTTCATATGGCCATCATGTGCCACAAATGGTGTCATGCATTGTAAAGAATAGGTCAAACGGTAAACAGGATTTAGTTTGCATCATTCAATAACTATGAAAAAAAAACATGTCACAAACAAGCTTTTTCTCAAGCTTTTCCAATGGTTATACTATGCATGTTTTTTGTTGTTTTTAATGTGCTTTACCATACATCTCTGGGCTTTACAATGCTTAACTATGCTTTACTATGGGACACTTTTATAAGGGATAGGAATCTATGATAAACACTTGAAGAAGGCTTGGTTACACTCCAGATTAACCTGTAATCCAGATTTAGCACTATTGGGTTTGCAAAGCACTGTCCGCCACAGTCTGGAACACATAAAGAATCTTAGAGTAAGTAGCAGGGTTCCTGAAAATATAGCATTCCACGACCCCACCTGTTTCTACAACTGCTTAAATAACGTACCTGTCATTTTTCTTTTCATTGTTAACATCCTCACTTTTTGCAAATAAAGTCTGTTTCAAAGCTCTTTTCAAAATGGCCGCTCTAGTGCACTGATAGAATTATTGCCCACATTGTCAAACAGGTAACACAGCAATAACGATCCATGATGTGGTACAGAACAGAAAAGCCAGAGCACATTTATTTTTTTAAATCGCTCTTCCTGCAGTGATTTAGAGGACAGATCTCAAACCCCAGTGCATTAGGCGGCCATTTTGAAAAGAGCTTTGTGAGGGTCTGGAACCAACTCCCCAGTAATGTTGTTGAAGCTGACATCCTTCAAGAAGCTGCTTAATGAGATTCTGGGATCAATAAGCTACTAAGAACCAAACGAGCAAGATGAGCCGAATGGCCTCCTCTTGTTTGTAAACTTTCTTATGTTCTTATGAAACAAACTTTAAAGTTATAAGTGTAAAAAGTTGTCAGGATGTTAACAATGAAAAGACAAATTACAGGTGCGTTATTTAAACAGTTGTAGCAACATGTGGAACCCCACTACTTACTCTTTAAGTTCTTCAGCTTGGAGAAATATCTTAATATCACAAAGTTCTGGGTTATTCATTACATTGACCCTTTGATATTATAGAATACTTGCCAGGTATTCCATTTGCAGTTTTACAAAAGTGTGTGCTACATATGGTAGGTTTGAATTGGTTGTCAAGCCCAGTTCATTGATGACCTGTTTAGCAAGGCCACTGATGTCAGTATATTTGGGGCAGGTTGTGCACTGCACAGCACAAGCTGTTCCCTGTCGAGCTGGTGGATTGTGTGCTTCGGTTTGCTGATGGAGTTTCCACATACTAACTGACTTGCATTAATAAAACAAAAAGACGACAAGGAGTTATACATCCAATAGCTTTTTATTATCTCACAGAGATTAAATGTGTACAAAAATTAAACAAGTGTTCTCTCGGGATACATTTGGACTTAAAAAATACCAAAAATGTGAAAATAGCTTGTTACATACAGATACATCTGACAAATAGATTCAAACAGCTTGTACATTTACAAAATAAAAGCTTAATTCATGATCAGCAGCAAAATCCTTCATGTGTATGTTTAAATTACAAAATGACAGATTTCTTACTGATAATTATAAGAAACAGTGTACACCCAACTGTGCATAACAAGGCTGTAATTCTATTGAGGGTTTCTGGCGACAAATCTGCAGGTAGAACGTTCAAGCTGCAGGCCATTGTGGTTTGTTTTGGTATTGATTGTGTTCATGTACTGGTGTTAGAGTTTGTTTTTAGAAATGGAGGATTGCAGTTTTATCATCAATCTTATTAAACACAGGCAATCTTATTATATCCTTATTGTAGCACATTTACCATAGAAATACATCTAACAGCCAATTCCAGTCCATGGCTTGGTAGTGCCTAGCTTATTAAGTAGAATGGCGAGTTTGATTGAACATGGCCACAGCACTGGGAATAATCACCGGTCAGGAAGTGCTGCCAAATGTTTTGCTAAAAGCCACCCCTAAGAAATGGCTCAGTATCCAGGATGCTGGGGTTATGTGCTAGCTGGGTATGAGCTCTCCAACACATCTCACCCAATCCAAAGGCACGTCTAATTCAAACAGTAACGTCACTGGGTATATAATATACTGCTCTTCACCCAGAGGGTTGCTTCAGCTATTTGGCAACCAACTGGATCCTTGTTCTCCATAATGGATCAGACAACTTGGCTACAAGTACAGGGAGCAATGTCTGGGGAACAGAAAAGAGTAAAAAAAAAAACATTGCTTCTTCATGAACTACTGGAGTTGGATACTGGTTATCAAGCCAGCTGAGCTCAAAGGGTAAAGGTAAGTAAGTGAAAGCCAGGTAAAACAGCTTTTAAATGTTTGAGATTTGATAAGTCCATGGCTCACATTGATCTTGCTTTCATTGACCCCAGTTCCCCCTTTAAACCTCAAGCAGCAAGTAGAAATAACCACTGTGCATTGCGTAATAGAAAAACTGCCTAGCTGATAAACATTACAGCATATATCCCAACTGATTAGAATCTCCGGTTAACAAATGTATAACATTGCCTGATACATTCTAACAGGACTAAAAGTCATGACCATCTAGACCAGTTACCAGTGTTTGTACTTGTAGTTTTAGGTTTCCAATGGTTAGCCACTGTAGCTCTGTTAGAGAAGGTGAACTATGTTTTTAAAAACATAATCTGTCTGTTCGGTTCCTCTCATTCCCCAACTTGAGAAACCTTGCTTAAAAGCACGTATTGTTGCAAAAAACATTGATCATTAGGCTCAAAAGTTAATTGTAAAAGGCACAGAAAACTTAACAGAGCAGCTAGCCGCAGTGTTGAGGTGAGTGGAGCAGCGGATTGGTGTCCCTGGCACGCATCGTGCTGTGTTTCCGTGGAGGGCAGAGTCTCACTCCTCGGAGTGGGCTCCGTGGCGGTAGCGCAGGGAGGCGCTGAGTTGGCATCGCTTGTGCTTCATTGTGAGTCCGTGCTGGGGGTGAGGTCCAGCTTCTGGCCAGGCAGGCTGTGAAACTCCAGCCGCTGCAGGAGCACAGCCAGGAAGAGGAAGACTTCACTGCGGCCGATAGACTCGCCAATGCAACGCCGCTTCCCCAACCCGAACAGCATGACCTTCTCCGACTCAGCCTTGTTGATACCGGTGCCCTCTGCGTTCAGGAAGCGCTCTGGAGAGAAGGTGGAGGGATCCTTCCACAGACTCCTGAGGAAACACCCAAGTGCAGGTTAGCATCACTTCCAAAGAACCTCTCTCTTAGCTTGGCACAGCAGCTAAACAAGCACTGTGGCACTGTATGGGTCTACAGTTACAGGCAAAGGTTTTGCATCATCTACAATTTTAGGACTGACACAATCTATAACAAAACTATATGAACATAATTTAGATATTTTATTTAACATAATGCAATCAAAGAAATGACTAAATTATATCACAAAAGCCTAGTAGAAGCCATAATACAGTATTTCATGTTCGATTGATATGTTGATCTTTTTCAATTTGTCAGTTTTTCATTAAGCATATGGAAAACTACTATGCAATAGTGATATGCAATATGACTTTATGAAGATATGACTGAAGAAAGCATGGGAGATTTTGGTAAGGTAACTTACGGGTCGTGGTTGACCTGCCACTGGTTCACGAAAATACACGTGTCCTTGGGAATGTAAAAGCCATTGAGAGCCGTGTCCTTCGTCGTGCTGAAATGAGCAAAGAACCAGCGCTTTTAGAACATGTGTTCACAACACACAACCCTGTCTGCCAAGGAGAAATGGGATGAACTGAAAGAGTTAGCAGAGTGGGGCTTACCAGTGAGGGATGGTGAAGGGGAGGAAGGAGGAGTGGCGGAAGGTCTCCAGGATGAAGGCCTCTACATACGGCAGGCTGGGTCTATCAGAGAGCCTGGGGCTGCGCTCCCTGCCCACATGCTCATCTGCAGAGGAAGAGAAAGAAAGGTCAACAAATGGGGTGTGACTTAGTGGTTACAGCCGAGGGACTGGGAGGCAGTGTGGTCTAGTGGGTAGAGCCGAGGGACTGGGAGGCAGTGTGGTCTAGTGGGTAGAGCCGAGGGACTGGGAGGCAGTGTGGTCTAGTGGGTAGAGCCGAGGGACTGGGAGGCAGTGTGGTCTAGTGGGTAGAGCCGAGGGACTAGGATGGAGGCAGTGTGGCCTATTGTTTAGAGCTAAACGATTGAGAATGGTGCTGTGTGGCCTACTAGTTAAAGATGAGGGACTGGGAGGTTGCTTTCTGGCCTTAATGTGTTGCTGTTTTGTACAGGAAAAAAAAAGATGCAAAAAAAGGTGCTGGATAGACTTACCTAATACCTGGTGGATCTTCTTCTGCATATCAGGGTGGGACACCAAGTACATCAAGCACCAGGAGAGAGCAGTGCTGACTGTATCAAACCCTGGAAATGAAGTGACAAGGGGTACCAGGTCAGCTCATGGAATACACAACAACCTGGTATGTGCTGACATGCGCTAAAGCACAGGGGATTGAACACCGAAGGCAAGTCATTACTAAGGATTTTATTACGATAGCATGTTTGAACAAATGGTTAAATTCCCTTGATTATACCCCTTCTGCTATGCACTGCACTTGCCTGGCCTAGGCACCACGTTACTGCATTCTCAGATGATGCACTATCCTTGCACTACTAATATGTCACTGTAGATATAACCTGTTGTAATCCTAACTTGTTCCATCCTATTTCATATTGTATTTGTACTTACTGTACTTAAATATCAATCTTGCATTATATACCTGTACTGCCCTGTAACACCTGTAAGTCACCTTGGATAAAGGCATCTGCCAAATAAATAAAGCTGTATAATATGATAATTCAAATTGAGGGAAAAACTCACCAGCTCCAAAAAGGTCATTAACAATGGACACAATTTTCTCGTCAGAGATCTGAATGTTGGCATTTTCGTCCACCTTCTTGTCCTGGCAATGCTCAATCAGTGAGTCAGTGATGTCACGAATGTTGCTCTGGAGGTGAGAGAAACAGAACAGTGATGAACATCATGGCTAATGGCCAAGTTGGAGCTTGAAGCATCATGGCTTGCTTGATTTCAAATGACTGAGATCCGAGTGTGATTATGAAATTCTGGTTTTGCATCTGTGACTTAACAGTACTCTTTAGTAGGTAGAAAACTGGATCCTACTAATAGTTCTCAGTAGGGTATGCTCACAACACTATGGTAATGTTCTCAGTCTGAAACTACCATGCTCAAAACACTACAGTATTCTAGAGTATAGCATAACCAGCGTATTTCACCGGCAGCACAACCACTCACATGCACAGCCCTTACCTTGTCGAAGGAGCGGTAGTGGTCGGTCACAATGTTCTGGATGAAGGTGTTGAATCTGTTGCTGATGCCGCGGAAGGCGCGCAGGTTGCGGTTGGGCAGGATGCGGAGAGCAGGGATGAAGTCGGCAGGATTGCCGCTGGCAATCACACGCCCGAACTCGTCGCTCAGGTTCACCAGATTTACCAGCTCCTGGTCGTCGTGGCTGTAGCGCCGGCCGAAGCACATGGCACAGATGACATTGGCCACCGAGACCACAATGTGGCGGAAAGGGTCAAAACTCCCATCAGCTTCCATGACCCCAGAGAGCTGCTTCACCAAGTATTCCGCCTCCAGGGAGATGTGCTCCTCAAGCACGCAGGAGTAGCTGCTGGTCGGGCTTTCAACGGTGGAGAAAGAGCGAAGGGCATTCTGTGCCAACTTGCGCCGGGCTCGCCACACCCCGGCATGGTCATTACTGAAGGCCAAGCTCTTGCCGTTAGAGATGAACTGGAAACTGTAGAGGTTAGGCCGTCCAGCAAAGTCATCCCCTTGCTTGATGAGAGCCTGGCGCACCGTCTCGTTCCCACTCAACACCACCACGGGCCGGGTGCCAATCTGGATCTGCAGGACGTCTCCGTAGCGCTGGCTCATCTTCGTCAGGCTGAGGTGGGGGTTGCCTCCTAGCTCCAGCACGTTTCCGATCAGGGGTAGGGGTGTGGGCCCGGGGGGTCTGCGCAGACCTGCTGGGATCTCTGTGTGCAGGAGCCGCAGCAACAGATAGACTGCGCACAACGTTGCCATGGCGACCAGGCTCTCGGACACCAAGATGGGCCCAAGGATGGGTAGAGATATGAACGCCATTGTTTTTCCTTTTTCAAAGGTTTTTAAATGCAGTACACAGGTCTCAGAGCTCAGATATCTGTATAAAGAAACAGAAAAATACAACATTTATTAGCAAGGTGCAGACATAGGAGACTTTTCCTTGCAATAAAGAAACAGCCTTTGTGTGCATTGATTAAAAAAAAAACCCTAGTTAGAAACAGCAATTGTAACAACTGGCCATAGCAATCACACACACATTTCATCAAGGAAAAAAAGTATTTGAACAATAATATTTATATTTCAGGAACTTACAAGTCTTGTACAGTGTACAAGATTACTGTACAAGACTGGCACACAACTGCTGTTTAAAAACAGCCCTTGATTCTTTAAAGACCCCCCAATTTCCATTACACACTGTATGCACAAGCACATAACTTCAATATACAGTCCCTCATTCACAATGACACACCCTGTAATTTGCATATACATTACATTATAAACGCATGTCCTATTAACAAGCTGAGCAATGCGCAACGCACTGGAGCGACCTGGCACAATATGAACAACCCGCTCAGCAATGCGCAACGCACTGCCGCGCATGTCTGTGTTTGTATAGAGTTTTGGGTAGCAGTACACTGAATTACGTTAAACCACTTAAGAAATATTCGGTCTTCTGATTTCCTATGTGTAAATGACCTGCGCACTTGAACGGCGCATTGTGCCAGTCACTTATATTCGACCCCTAACTTCGCTACAGCGCTACACTGCACAACAATTAACCGTGGTCAGGTGTATTTCAGATCGCACAGAATATGCCACCCTAGTCCTCAAGGAAGTTGTGATTTCATCTAGTTTATTTTTCCTTTGCATTGTATTTTTGTAGCCTGTTGCACATATCGTGCATAGGGTCAACTGGAGTGTCGGAAGCACCTGTAAGTGCTATCTAATGCACTGTTAAGCAATGCAGCTTTCAAACCCCTAGCTGTAATAAAGCCTTGTAGTGCTCGAGGAACATAGCTGACAATGACCAAGACTGTTGCGTCAATGAGAGAGATTACATATCTCAATCTGCAACACTGGCACATTAACAGCGCGTATAAAAAACTGCACAAACCACCCGGATCTCAACAGGTAAAGAGTTACAAATTACAACCACCTGCGCCTGACACGAATAAAGCGCCGAATCGGCTCTAGCTTTTGATAACGTTGCAGGCTGAACAGTAAATTACAAATGATTAACCATAACTTCAAACGCTCAATCATAGATTAGAAGTCAAGAATTCAACTAAAATTGCAAAAGCTGTAGTTTCTCATACAACGAGTCTAGTAGTTAAAATATTTCTCAATGTATCTATTTTTAAGTTTGTTTTTAAGTTTTATAAAATGCATTTTCATAGTTTTACAAACTTATCACTATCAAAAAGTCATACTGTAGGTATGCCCGTAGACTACACTGCTTCTGATGGCACAGTATTGTGAAAGGCCCGTGCCGATTAATACATTAAAATGTATATTGATTTCATTAAGCATATTGAAATATATTTTGTAAAATACCGTACTTTATATGACATCATGCACACTGCGTTATGCATTTGGTAATCTACACTATATCATTTTACAGTGTTTTTGTAGGAGTTTATAAGCAACTACATTGCATGTCTTCAGTGCAAACTACTGCAATGTAGGTATTTGTACTTATTCGTTAAAATCTGCTGTAGTCTACTCAACTGTTTATAAATGCGAAATTAACAACAAAATATACGGATTAAAATACAAGTAAACGCATAATTACTTTGTCAATTTGCTAAGCCGTTGGGTTTGATCCCAGCCTTAGCAGTGTGATCAGTCGTGTCACGCAGTGTATGCTGTAATCGGTGATTAGGCAAGTGTCTCTTCACCAGTGTAAAACTTGCTTTAAGCTTCCAACCACCAGACTACGAAGATGAGGAGAAGACCGTTTCTTTTATAGAGCTCTGCGCGCCCGCATTGGTCAGTCCTCTCTGTCACGTGGCTGCTCTTCAGGATACAGCACCTTGCATTGCACACACACCCTGCGGTGCGATTTTAACATGAGGAAGGCTAATTAAAAACAATAAAAGAGAGGCGGTAGATCGATGCTATTCAAACTATTCCAACACAAAACAAAAGAGAACAAATGAAAACTATGCAAAGAATGGCAAAGGATGGAAAGTTTAAAAAGAAAGAATATTAAATAAACAAACAGAAGAGTACATAAATAAACAAGTGTTTAGTTACGTCAGTCACGATTCAGATAGAAGAGTATCGGCATGATTAGCGCCATTAAGTACATTTCAATAGCAGGTAGATAAGTACAGCTATTGTGTCTGCGTGTAAGTAAGCTATCTTCCACAGCAAGGTGTAGATCACATGAGAAGAACGCGTCTGACTGAAGCCAGCGGGGTTGCCTGCAGAAGCGCGTGACAAGGAATCCTTTTTTATTTGAAGAGTTTAGTTCAGCAACGCTGCTAGAAGTATTAGTTTAACAGTTTAAACATTACAAATTAAAGTTGATTTTTTTTTCTTTCAATAACATTTCCCGACTGATCATCAACTTTTTCAAATGGTAATTCTACAAGTAGCCTACGCGTCTTTAATCAGCAATGTAAGATTCTGGATGTACTGCGCTTCCAGCTACAGCGTGTCTTTTTCACAAAGACACTTGGTCTGTGTAACACTCAGCTGCTTAACTGTTCACTGCTCCTGCGGGAATGTAAACTCGGCAATCAAAACTCGGGAATGTAAACTCGGGAAACTAAACTGGGGAATCTAAACTCGAGCTCTCCCGAATGCGGCTGCGCGACTTGAACCGCGGGGCTTCATCTCATTGATCTAGTGCAAAGTGTGCTCAAAGCAATTATGTGTTAGGAATAAAGAAATACCGAGTAGAGTTGTGTATATATTATACACCAGTGATAAATAGCTCAGACTTCAAATGTAATTACACTGGGCTAAACAATCATAACAAACATATACTGCATACTGAACGCTAACTAACTGTTCATGAGCAAATCTAAATATCGTCTCTGAGTGGTTTCAAACCACCGCCTAGAAAATACTCCAATGTGAAATACAGAGTTATTATTTATTATTTTTACTAATAAAACAAACACAATGTGTAACGAACTTCAAGGTCGAAATAAACTGAAACCATATAAACTATACTCATTTTGCGTCAATGTTTTCATGTTCTGTAAATTAAATGTTTAAGTTAAGAATTACATTTTATAAAACAGACAAATGGGTATACTGCATTATTGTAATAACACTTTTCAAAAACCAAGTCAACTTTTTCATAAAATAAAATAATTTGATTTTACAAACTCGTCTTTTCCCTTTGAAATTCATATAATCTAGACGTTATATCTTAAAATCTGGACCAAATTCATTAATGAAAACATTAATTCGTGATTCATTTATAAAGTGTTTTTTTTCTTCCACAATATCTGTTAAAGGCTGCATTTAAAAAGTGTAAAATGTAAAAAGTGTAAAATTAAAAAGTTATCCAGTTTCTCTGCAGACAATGCTCACTTCATGAATTTGAATTGTGAGCCCGTTTTGTACACAGTTTTCTCTTAGCTTTTCTTTGTGTGGAGGGTCATTTCAACTCCAACCCTGTCTTTGAAGGATAGCGTGCAAAGGTAATGTTCCGAGGAAGGAGAATTCAGCCTCCGGGTGTTTTTAATCAGGGCGCTTTGACAGGTTGATAAATTCGAGGAGTATATTCAGCACAAACAATAAAAACGTTATCTTTCCTGTGTTTAAAATAATAATAATTTAAAAAATGACCAATAGCGAAGCCACATTCGAGGGAGAAATAAAATGACATTATTAAATTTGATAAATCTAAAGATAAAAAGTGTAGGTATTGTTTTGATTGAGGCGATGTTCAAACTTTTTTCGTTTCGTTGCGAAAATGTTGTTAAATATCCTTAATTTAGATTATTTTTAGATAACAATAATATCTGAAGAATGTGTGATATTTAGATTTAGATTTTTAAAGTAGTAATAACTGTAAAATATGAAATAACAGTAAAACATTATATATATATATATATATATATATATATATATATATATATATATATATATATATATATATATATATATATATATATATATATATATATATATATATATATATATATATATATATATATATATATATATATATATATATATATATATATATATATATATATATATTTTAATCAAGAAGAATTTGCAACAGTTTTTCCCACAAATCATTGATATTATAAAGTTTCAAATGAACCCACAAAACACAAGTAATTACAGGCTACTTAATAAATACTGTATGTGCAGTATATTGCATAATATGGATGTTTAATTCCTAAGCCTTTGGTTTTATAGTGTCATATCTGCATTGAAAACACAATGCAGCAAAATAACCCAAATATGATGATTACATTAGACTGTACCTTATCATTTTAAAGGAATTGCATATTTCTTTTAAATGATTGTTTCAAAGTGTATGCAATACGTTGTGTTTTATTTGATTGTAAAGAGCCAGTCCTTTTCCATTTGAAATGTCCCTACAATGACTACAGCTTCTTTATTTATGAATTCGTTTTTCTTTTTGATCAATAGACATAAACCTGTACGTAGGAATTGAATCTCATTTCCCGAGTAAAATAGTGAAATGTTGAAGAAAAGGGTGTGTTCTGGCCTTTAGTTCAGTGAATGTTATCTTTTCCCAGTTTTAATAGAATTTGATCAAGTCGACGCCCCTGTGTGTGCACCGTTACCTTGGTTAAAGATTGTCGGAGTTGCGTGAGAGACTGTGGACCCAGTTGCAGATGCTGGGGCTATAATACAATATGTGTTTGACAGGTGAAAGGGAACCAAGGTCACGGGTCACGTTTGTTTCCCTGTCGTGAGAAGAACATGGATTGCTTGAGAATGGAACAAGGCAGGCAGACAAGACTGCAAAAGGTGGCAAATAGGGCAAACACATGTACACTGGTTAACCTTAAACGTGAGGGGGGCAGTAATGGGCAAATCAACAGTCTGCATTCTTACACACTTGTAATGTACGTGTCTTATAGCTTCGCACAATGCTTTTAGTAACCCATTCTCAGTGCGTGAGAATTGATCTAATTGTGTGAGAATGACACAACAGAACAGGTGACTTGTTTTGTGTTCTTCTCACACAATCTCAGAGTAATACACTATATCCACGTGACGTGACAGGTTAATGAATGAGCTGCTCTTCCCCACGCGGCCCCCCTTGCTGACTAATGTTCTGTAATACTAAGAACACGTTCATTGTATAGACGAGGCATTTCTTTTCATTAACTCCAAAATCAACGAGGTCACTTTATTATTCAAAAGAAGAAGCACAATACAAAGTGACATCTCAACATCAAGCACGCATGTGCATTTTATTACACATCGTGATATAATATTGAGAAATGTATTATTCAAATGCAAGAAGTAAATGTCTTCAAATAAAACTGGACAGGTGGAAGTATTATAGATGGCGATTCATCGATTAACGAATGTTCAATTAAGGCTCCCACAATCCCACAATACAATCCATGGCATTCAGTAATTCACTGTTGCATCGCTAATTAATGCCTATAGAGTTTAATCGATAGAACAAAGCAGGATTGAATTAAATCAAGTTTATTGATAGCTATACTTTGTGGTTTAATGCAGATTTTGATTTACCCAGATTAGCCTACACTGAAACCCTCATAAATAAGCATTTGAAGAAAAAGAAAAGAAAAACCGGATAACGCGTTTTTATTGTGTATCTCACGCTGTAATCTCGAACCCTTTATCATGCTGTTATACCGCCCTTGCTGGTTACTGTTTTTCTGCTGGACTGGTTTAGAACAATACCTTTCATTTTGCTCCGAGGTCCCAGTTTACACGCTGGAACCCCGGCTCCTCTGCACAGAACGATGAGTACGTGTGTGTTTCTCTGGAGCACTCTGACTTCTATTGAGATTTATATAAAGAACGATACTGTTGAACACAGTTAGTGTTCTGTACGGTATAGACACTGCAAGTTCAAACCAAATATTTCTAAATCAATGTAATCAGTGACCATTTCCTCGGCAGAGAGCTTCGCATTTAGTTTTCCAATACGAAACATCCAGTTTTAGAACTCCTAAGGTAATTATATGCTAACTATTTTGGTTTTATATTGTAATCGAAACCATGTTTTCTCTGTTGTATAAAATGTTAACAAAATGAAGATTCCAGAACACAATAATATGTTTTCTATACAGAACGCCCAATAAGCATTTTCTGTTTATCTTGAAGTAAATTGTCATTAATATCAAAATGTGAATTATATTTAACAGAGATGCTTCCACCTTGAAAAGATATTGAAATGAAAATGTATTTCTTTAACCCTGATATACAGCAGGCTGTACAGATTGCTCTCTTCCCGCTGCCTGTGTCTGGTGCTGGAATCGCGTGAGAAATCGGAGATCGTGCTCGGGGGTGTTCACTGAGCGGGGCAGTCCCGAGGCTCACCCGGTCACTGTGTCACGCGAACACTCGAGCACAAGAGGCAGGATCTCAAACACTGAATGAAGCCTAGTGTGTGGAGGTGTGTCCTTTCCAAGCACTGAGGTCACATCATGAAGTGCGTGCTGCTCCTACCGGGGGCTTTCTTCACATGCGATCAGTAACTCGCAAACAGCGTGCGGCTGCCTTGAGTGACTCCAATACAAGGGTTGTCTTCAAGCTGGTTAAAAAAAAAACAAAAGTCATTAACTTTTAATGGTCGGCCTACAGTAAGTTATTCATGAAATGCGTTATTAAAAATGTAACGTGACTCGGATTTTCCCAATATTTATTGGTTTATTTAACCTATATTAAACACCCACTACTACATTTAGAAATACTAATAAATGTAATAAAATACGTTTCGACTGGATGTATTTCTCCATGTCTTCATTCACTAATAAGAAATTATTATTGAAGTGGTTAGGGCTCTGGACTCTTGACCAGAGGGTTGTGGGTTCAATCCCAGGTGGGGGACACTGCTGCTGTACCCTTGAGCAAGGTACTTTACCTAGATTGCTCCAGTAAAAACCCAACTGTATAAATGGGTAATTGTATGTAAAAAATAATGTGATATCTTATAACAATTGTAAGTCACCCTGGATAAGGGCGTCTGCTAATAATAATAATAATAAAACATACATGAGAAATACTGAGCGACAATAACTTATTAATAATGTGTTTGATGACTGATGAACTGTTAATAGCACACTACATGTGGCAGTACCGGTATCCTAAACATAGTAATACCTGCAGTGTGGAGTAGTGGTTAGGGCTTTGCACTCTTGACCAGAGGGTCGTGGGTTCAATCCCCGGTGGGAACACTGCTGCTATACCCTCGAGCAAGGTACTTTACCTCGATTGCTCCAATAAAAAAAAAAAGTGGGTAAATGTATGTAAAAAATAATGTGATATCTTGTAACAATTGTAAGTCGCCCTGGATAAGGGCGTCAGCTAAATAATAACATGAAAGGCTTTGTAATGCGGCAAAATATTCCTTTCGATAGCACAGCCAGGCCAGCACTGTAAACAGCAGGATCGCCCTGGCGTCCTCTAAAACATTGTTAGTAAACGACTATACCTGGGTTGGCGACGATTTTTTTGTGTGTATTTGGGGTTTACAGCCTCTGATTAAATATAAATAAATACAATAATTAACGTCTCACTTACACACACGGTCATCACTAATGCCCCAATTTATAGTCATCTGACTTTAGCCCTTTGGATTAATTTGTCAGCAATCTTATTTACATCTAGATCTCTGGTAAGGTCTTGATGAACATTAAGGACAGCAACATGATTCAGCCTCGTCTGTCCCATTGATGACCGAAGATAGTTCTTTGTCTTGTCAGGCTGGAGAATGCGCGCTCTGCAGCGTAGAGTGAAGCGCCCGCAGGCAGAAGGATTCCTAAATATTTGCAGCACTCAGAAGCATATTCAGCAAGTTTCATTCCCTTCAGTTTTTAGAAATGCGATGAGAAATATATTTGCGCTATGTTTTTAACACGGCAGACCATTAATCGACATTATAGCATAAACAGAAACTGTCGTGGATGGGTGTTGCATGCCCGCTTATTATTCTCCATGGATGCTTGAGCCCCAGACCCTATGGCTGGGTACACGGGCGTAACTTTCTTTTTTTGGGGGCGGGACAATTCTTGAAACCAGCTAGCTGTCCTCGTGGGGGAAAGATGCGTCAGGAATAGTATTACTATTATTATAGTTATGTAATAAAAAAAATATTATCATAGCAGAGAATTAATATTACGTAATGAAAAAGGTTAAATCATATGCAGATGCCAGGTGTCATGACTTATGAGCAAAACCCATATAGGAACTCTACTAACAAAATATAGTCAAGCAAACATAAAATCATACTTCTGCTATACTATTAAAATAACATGTTTCAATACAACATTTCTGAAACCCCGAAAGTGAGGTGTCAAAAGTGATAAATGGATATGTTATGGATGTGTTTCAAAACACTACTTTTGTCCAAGTGAACTTGTAAATGATGTATGAAACACCACATCAGGTGTATGTAAGGAACTGGTGGCTGCCAATATAAATGCATATAACTTTATAATATGCACATGTCCCAGCATGCATTGCAATAGAACAACTGAAATGTCTAATATTCATGTTTTTTTGGGTTTAAGTGAGTACAGGTAAACTAATGTTGTTTTTGTATCCCACATTATCAGAGTAACAATAAATAGTCAAATGAAATAGTGTTTCAGTAGTCTGCATCATTCAAATCTATGTGCATGTTTGTAAAGTGGTTGGTAACTCATGTAAAAACATATCCTACAGTTGAAATTGAACAATAAACAAATACATAAAAGACTAGGATATTTTAGTTAGAGTTTAATGCCATTGCCATGGGGCATTTTATTTACTCAATGAACAGACTAACCTGGAGGGTTTGGAAGGAGTGCCAAAAAATAATAAACCTCACTAATGTTATGACTGTGATCTATAACTCATTCCAATCTCTCCTTCGAGTCTCTCTACATTCTCCTCCCAAATGAGCTGGCCCACTTTTCCCTAAAATCGGCTCCTCCTCTTGTACTGTTTTACCTCCATAATGCTGAGCTAGATTTTATTCTGTTTACCAACATATTTACATAAAACAGCATTATGGAGTATGGCTCTCACAAAAGCAATAACTACAGTACTTTTGGCTGTTTGAGGTTAAGTGAGTTAAATAATTCACAGAATTGATCCAAAAACATTCTTGCAACGATCGTTGGCATCGATGAATCTCTGGCAGATTGCATTTCTATCCAACTCATCCATTTTCTCTTGGTGCACATGGCATACAGCCACACTGTTCAGCCGAATTTGGGTCATTGAGGTGCAAAGCCAGGTCTTCAGCCTTCTTAGGGCACTGAAACTCCTCTTAGCCTCAGCAGAGGAGGCAGGGACGACCAGCAATAGCCTCACAAGGGCCTCAATTTGACTAAAAAGCCCTGAACCTCAGGCAACATGCTCCTCATAATGCTAGCTACCTCTGTGCTAGAATTGTAGGTGTAATTTGACATGAACATAGCCAACTGCACCTGTAAGGAATTGCGTTGCAATTCAGGATACTGGTCCACAACATTGTCGACCTCTCCAAAAAGGAGAACTTTCCCCAATTTTTTTTAGGTTGTCAGACCTTCCTGGTCAAATCACTCTCTGAACTGTATATTAACAGTGTCTAGGATGTTGAAGTACTTACTGTACTCTTTAGTACTCCTGAGAGGTGGGGGGTGCATAGGGCACAGCCAGACCTGTGTAGCATTTGGGTGGCTTTCTCACGTGAGGCATCTGAATTGGTTGGATGCCAATGGAATTAATTACTCCTGTTGCCCTCTCATACAATGCAGTGAAGTTTTCCTCTGTTCTTTTCCCCTCAAGGCTGATTTTAACATGTTCCACTGCAGCTAACATTCCTGCTATGGTTTGGCTTCTCTTCTGTAAAGAGATGTTCAGACCCTCCAACTCCCCCATCACATCTGTAGCAAGGATAAGCCCAGGACTGTAGTTCCCTTCTGAAATCTTTCAAGAAGGCTATTAGCTTTTGAAGCTGAATCAGAGGAACTAGATGAGGCCATTTCCTCCAAACCAATCAACACCGACTCGTATTGGTTGAGGACAGACTGAATGGCTGGGGTGCAAACTGTCCACCTAGTGGGACACAGAGGTTTGCGAGAAGTGAAATTTTTGCTTCCTGATTTTGCTACTTCTGTAATGATTGTTTTGAATTTGCCAGATTGTCTGAATAAGCGCCCCAACTCGTGAACCCACTGCATGGAATCTCTAACTACTGGAGAGGCTGAGCAGGCTGCTTGAGTAATCAAATGAACACAGTAAGGACCACAATGGACATATATTGCTAGTGGTTGCTCTTTCCTAGAAAAGCCTGTGCTCCTGAGCAGTGCCCGGACATGTTTGCAGTGCCATCATAGGTTTGCCCACGCAGTCCTGAGAGAGGTAGATTGAGACGTAGTAACACGTCAGTTGCAACTTTGGCAATTCTTTCCCCTGTTGTTGATGATACTTCATAAAGACCCACAAAATCTTCGCATTGTTGCAGGTTGTCATCCACAAAGCGCAAGTACTGTAGCAATGGCAGAGAAATTATTTGCTTTGCCATGTTGACAGCTTTTGATCATCCTCTGCTCTGAGTTTTAACAGCTCGTGCATGTTACCCTATTTATTTTCATGGCCTCTGAAAGCCAAACCCTGTCGAGCCAAAAACTGCACTGAGCTGACTATCTTCAGAAGGCAAGATCTGGCTTATTCTTGTTGTTTTAAAAATGCACTAGAGAGCTGGGTGTTAACATGTTTTGCCTCCTGGATGTGTGTTGTCACTGCAACTTTGTGTCACTGACTTTCACCATGTTTTCCAAATCTCTCAATGGCTTTTTTCCAGTTGCAAAACCCAGACGAAACAAAAGCAGGGTCTGCTTTGCTGGAGAGAGGGGATTTTTTGGCATGGAAATATTTCAGACAATAGAAGCAGAGCCAGGTGTAATCTTTAAACAATCTATCTTGAAAATGTATACTCGATAACCTTTGGGAAACTATCACTTTTGAGTTTGGCTGATTTGGGCTTATTTCAAGATCATCGCCTGCTGATGCTCAGTCTCTCTAGTCTCACTGCTGCTCTCTCTTTCACTCTCTCTGTCTGTTCTTAAGCTATCATTAATAGCCAGCATCTGCACTTCCTAAAATACAGTATGATGTCAAATTTTAATTCAGGTACTACATTTTAAATTTTAATTCAGGTACTATACTAAAGTCAATTCATTTGTGAGTCATGGCTACATATTTATAAATAAACAAGTTAATAGAAAAATAGAATTAACTACATTGACCTTAAATGCATTATTATTTAAACATGTACTATATAAAGGAATATCTTTACAATTACAGCAGCATTTGTAATATTCAATCAGAAATAGGCTATGTGATCATATGCTCTCCCATACTCAAAAGTGTGTGTGTGATGTGCATAAAACCTCACCTGAGAAACTGGACTACTGCCTGCTCTTTCATCTCTCTCTCTGTTTCTAGCTTTCCTCTCCTGCTTCACCTTATCCTAAGGGTAACATGACCACACATTAAGAGAGTGACCAAACTCAAAAGATGTATTATGAGATCTAGTGTAGAACACATACAACCTCAACTGAGAAACTGGACTACCTCCTGAATGTTCCTCTCTCTCATTGTTTATAGCATCCCTCTCCTGCTGAACTTCATCCTACAGTTAACATGATCATAGATTAAGAAAGTGACCAAACTAACGTTAAGATGTACAGATTATGGGCTCTGCAATTACACCATATAAAAATTAAGACAAAAAGCACTTAATCAGCTTACTAGCTAGGTAATTGCCTTCTATGAGAGTCCTAGATAATGTCGCCTGACTGCACTTACTTTTCTCAGCACTCCCTGAAAGAAATTCTTTATGTCCGACTTTTTCCGATTGGCAGACGTGGACATTGTATTACAGTCACTATAACATAGGCCGGGGAAATTATGATTATGAGAACATAGCTCGCTAAAAACGTATATTAGCCAGATAGCTAATGTTGACTTACCATTTACGTTAACGTTAGCTAGCTAACATTCATGCCTGCTAGCTAAACAGGTTGAAAGAGGCATGTCGTTAGCTAACGTTAACGTTACAGTATTCTATTTAAAAACACAGAATTTGAACTTGATAACGTTTTCTAACGGTACCTAGCCAGCGAATTGCACCATAGTTTCATGTCAACTCATGCATTTAGCGAACAAACGTAGTTAAGTCGGTTAACGTTAGCTAGCTAGCTAACTATAATGCTGCCGGTTTGCGAAAGTTAACAACCTGATAAAATGCACGGTGACTCCACCTGATGGTTGTGTGGGATCGGATATAGTCGTGCACAACCCCAGGAACATGAAATATACAGTATACTAAAATGCTGTCTTCAGAAATAAACTCAATGGGGGGCGGGTAAATAAACTCAAATATAAATATTATTATAATAATTATAACGGTTGTCACAAAAATAAATAAATAAAGCTGCCAGGTGAAATATTAAACAGTAGGGAGTCTAGGGACAATAGCACAGCCGGACTATATTCCGGTAAATAAGGCAGATAAAATAATATCTCTCTCTCTCTCTATATATAATACTAATTAAATTAAAATGTATACAAAATAACGTGG
This sequence comes from Acipenser oxyrinchus oxyrinchus, assembly GCA_030684275.1. Lineage (NCBI taxonomy): Eukaryota > Metazoa > Chordata > Actinopteri > Acipenseriformes > Acipenseridae > Acipenser > Acipenser oxyrinchus. The sequence goes on along the minus strand of CM060265.1, from coordinate 14,397,889 downwards.
TGGACAGGCAACCCTGATAATGAAACAACCCCGCAGCAGATTAGAGTATATACAGACAATAAACACTTGGTGACAGGACTTTTTTTTCTTTACACAATTACCACTGGCCAGTAGTACTAATCTCCATAGGGGAGATACACTACCGTTCAAAAGTTTGGGGTCACTTAGAAATTTCCTTGTTTTCGAAAGAAAAGCATTTTTTTGTCCATTAAAATAACATCAAATTGATCAGAAATACAGTATAGACATTGTTAATGTTGTAAATGACTATTGTAGCTGGAAACGGCTGATTTGTAATGGAATATCTACATAGGCGTACAGAGGCCCATTATCAGCAACCATCAGTCCTGTGTTCCAATGGCACGTTGTGGGAGGCCCCGGTGCACACTGAGCAAGAGGACAAATACATTAGAGTGTCTAGTTTGAGAAACAGATGCCTCACAGGTCCTCAACTGGCAGCTTCATTAAATAGTACCCGCAAAACACCAGTCTCAACGTCAACAGTGAAGAGGCGACTCCGGGATGCTGGCCTTCTAGGCAGAGTTGCAAAGAAAAAGCCATATCTCAGACTGGCCAATAAAAAGAAAAGATTAAGATGGGCAAAAGAACACAGACACTGGACAGAGGAAGATTGGAAAAAAGTGTTATGGACAGACGAATCTAAGTTTGAGGTGTTCAGATCACAAAGAAGAACATTCGTGAGACGCAGACCAAATGAAAAGATGCTGGAGGAGTGCTTGACGCCATCTGTCAAGCATGGTGGAGGCAATGTGATGGTCTGGGGGTGCTTTGGTGGTGTAAAGTGGGAGATTTGTACAGGGTAAAAGGGATCTTGAAGAAGGAAGGCTATCACTCCATTTTGCAACGCCATGCCATACCCTGTGGACGGTGCTTGATTGGAGCCAATTTCCTCCTACAACAGGACAATGACTCAAAGCACAGCTCCAAACTATGCAAGAACTATTTAGGGAAGAAGCAGTCAGCTGGTATTCTGTCTATAATGGAGTGGCCAGCACAGTCACCGGATCTCAACCCTATTGAGCTGTTGTGGGAGCAGCTTGACCGTATGGTACGTAAGAAGTTCCCATCAAGCCAATCCAACTTGTGGGAGGTGCTTCAGGAAGCATGGGGTGAAATCTTTTCAGATTACCTCAACAAATTGACAACTAGAATGCCAAAGGTCTACAAGGCTGTAATTGCTGCAAATGGAGGATTCTTTGACGAAAGCAAAGTTTGAAGGACACAATTATTATTTCAATTAAAAATCATTATTTCTAACCTTGTCAATGACTATATTTCCTATTCATTTTGCTATATTTGCTATTCAAACTCATTTCATGTATGTTTTCATGGAAAACAAGGAAATTTCTAAGTGACCCCAAACTTTTGAACGGTAGTGTACATTTAACACCCGGGTAAACAGATAACTAAAATAACACATACAGACAAAATGAATATGGAATAAAGGGCTCTCAGCAGCCTCTTTATTCTCCCTCTAAGTTACCGGGTTGCTTTGGTTGGTATCGGTGGAACTCGGAGCTTGCCGGTCGCCCCTCAAAATGTTTCATAGGTAACTGTACCTTAAATCCTGCTTATTTTAAATTAACGGAATACCTTAATGTTTAAATACATCCAATTAGGCCAATAGAACAATTAACTGTGAGCTTTATTTAGAATGAAAATTAGAAGAGCACGTGTCCCTTTGAATAGAGAATGAAAACTAGAAGAGCACGTGTCCCTTTGAATAGAATGCACCCAATCTTTGGGTTTTAAAGACTTACATAAATGTAACATAAACAAAGCAATTGATGGTATAGTTTGCATTTTATTATCATGCAAATGAACATTTCATTAACATTTCAACTTGCAATGAGATATTTAAAACACTTAAGTATATTCTGCAAATATATCAATACTTATATACATTTTTCTGTTTATACTGTATTAATATTTAACCTTCTTTGCACACATTTCTAAATAACATCTATTTGAAAATGTCCCTAGACTTCAACGTTTAGCTCATATCCACAAACCTATGGCCGGAGAGTGCCCTTGCTGTAACTACATCCCTGCTTAGAATACTGTTCAGAACATGCATCCACAGGTAGAACATCTGGTGTGTACACCCTTGATACATTTCCATTACTTCATCATTACACACTATGACTCTGTGTAGCTTTAGCTGATCAATTTTTTCAAAACATAAGCAAGAAAAAACAAAAAACTCTGTCCGACTGTTATTTGGCTTCCATCAAACAATTCTTTATCACTATTAGGGATTTCTGCTTCACTGGAAGATTCCACATTGCTATCATTCAACCCATATTCCTCATTACAAGTGGTATTATCCACTATAATACATTCACCACATTCACTGCTGCTTTCCTGTAAAGTAACCTCTTTGTCACTATTATCACACAAAACATTAGAACAGTCCATGTCTTCTGCATTTTCAAAACAAACAGATTGACTTTCCGTTTCACCATTTTCAAAAATATATTTCAATACACTAAATTGGCAATAATTTGCATATTTTTAAGTATATTACCGTATATATTGTAATATATTTTCCAGGAACATATGACAGTATATTGTAACACATATTTTAAAATATATATTTTCTTCCATTAATATATTTTGAAAAATATATTCTGCATATGTTTCATTTCCGTAAGGGCTTTGAGATAGTGCTCACCATGGAAAGCTTCTATTAAAATAAAATTGAATTAAACTGAATTAAATTCCATATTTTTTTCATGCATAGTAGAGACATCGATTGTATTTGAATTACTGTTATTATTTTTTACTTTTTATAAAAAAAAGCTTTTCATTGATGTTATATTGTATGAAATGCATATTAAAACACATGCATGAGAAACTGAAGGAGAATATGATTTTATCTTTAGCTAAACTTATACAGACTATGATAGAACAATCGCTAGAAAGCTGAGGAGGTAAGCTAGACACAGAAACAGCAGTCCAGGGAAAATTGAAAAAAATCATTATAATGTATTGAATAATTGTTTTCTGCATTGTCCATTAATAAATGTGTTTTTAATGGAATTATTTTTTCCCATTTCATGTTTATCCTATACTATTTCAACTTACCCCACACAGAAACAGCAACGGGGACTCACATAGAACACAGATGATCAGATAGAATGATCTGAACAGAAACAGCAACAGGGACTCACACAGAACACACATGATCAGATATAATAGAATATTAAACAGGTGCACAATCTCTGTCTTGTGTTCAGTTAAAACAATGGTTGTAGTTCTTGCTTCAATCAATTTTTTGGGAGACCAATTTGAATGATCTCGGTGGTAGATCTAAGTACTGCTGCTCTTTTACTCGCTATCAATCCTGCGGGGCTCCCGCAGCTAGCTAACTTATTGCCCCCTTATTAACTTCTGTCAATACAATAAAAAGTATTAGGGTTGCTGTATTAAGATTTCCCACTCTTTAGATCACTAATATGGATCTTGCTGTCTCTATAGTACAGTTTTAGAGCAGGGTATTCACAGCTTTAATATACTGGTGCAAACATCTCAGAAACAAACATGATCAAATACAGGGGGCCTGAAGGCCAGTGGCCAATGTCCATGAGCTCCTGGCCCCTGGAGGACTGAAGCTAGCCCTGAACTCTCCGGGGTCCTGGCCTGTACAGGACACCTGAGCACAGTGACATGACTCCCATTTTGCCTCCCTAACCTGCAGGAGCAACAGAGTCAATACGACACTCCCTGTGGAATCCTCAGCAAAGATTGGCACGCCCCTGACTGTATGGCAGGACTCACCCTGCACACCACGTGGTTGTGTCTTCAGCTGCTAAGGGTCTGTGGTTCAATTTTGCTAATACGGGATGTGCAATCAGGGCCCCCTTCTGTATTATATCAATTCAAATTCCCATCAACCGTTTTGAAAGAGATTTTGAAAGGCAGATAAGGTAAAAATGGGACGTGTTGGCTTTATTGCAAGATAGCTGTATATTGGTGCCTCAGTGCACCCTAATTGTACAACCTACATCTGTATTGAGAATGTGTTGACCTGGACAGCATCTTCAAATTCAAACCATCAATGTCCTTATACAACTTACTGTGCAAGTACCGTTCGAACGCTGTTTTTGATGCACTGGTTAAGTGTCCTTTCTGAAGTATGCATTGAAAGGTCAGTATCCTCCACCCAGTACCTACCCAACTGGGAAGGAATATTTCAAATATTTGCCTTGATTACATCTTCAAATGCAACCTCCCTGGCTATACAGTGCATGATGTCATTGATTAACCCTGTACATAACCCTGCACACAGTCGCTGGAGTTAATTATACCATTGCAAAAATAAACTTTCTTTTCTTTTTAAATTTTAGTCGTTGCCAATTAGTTTTTATTATTTTCTCCCCAATTTGAAATGCCCAATTATTTTTAGGCTCAGCTCACCGCTACCACCCCTGCGCTGACTCGGGAGGGGCGAAGATGAACACACGCTGTCCTCCAAAGCGTGTGCCGTCAGCCGCCTACTTCTTTACACTCTGCAGACTCACCGTGCAGCCGCCTCAGAGCTACAGCGTCGGAGGACAGCGTGTGTTCATCTTCACCCCTCCCGAGTCAGCGCAGGGGTGGTAGCGTCGGAGGACATTGTAGCTCTGCGTCCTCTGGGCAGCTTACAGGCAAGCCTGCAGGCGCCTGGCCAGACTACAGGAGTCGTTGGTGCGCGGTGAGCCGAGGACACCCTCACCCTCACCCTCACCCTCACCCTCACCCTCACCCTCACCCTCACCCTCACCCTCACCCTCACCCTCACCCTCACCCTCACCCTCACCCCAGACGACACTTGGCCAATTGAGCGTCGCCCCCTGCGAGCTCCGCCCGAGTGAGTGAAAAAATGCTGTTTTTATGCAGTTGTACCGAGACTCGATTGCTAGTCAATCATTCAATTGGAATCTCGGTACAACTGCACGTGAATTAACTAAGTGCAATCCCGTGACACACATTATACACATTTTATCTGCACGTGAAGTGATGTGCAATCCTCGTGCCTAACTGTAATTATACATTTTAAATACTCGTGCTGCACACACCCATTTATATCCCGTGCAGCCATCTCTATACACCAACATTTACACACAACACGTAACATATAAACATAAACTACGCACAAGGGCGTGGCCACATTGCCACAATGACACATAATAAAAACAAACAATATTGTAGAGACGCAGGGCACTTAAAAACACCTTATATATTAATAACGGAAGCAACGCAGCTCTTTCCATAACACCAGAGGTGTTATTGTATGGAAGGCCATCTGGGTCAAAAACGTGTGCTGATAGTATGTTCACTACGCGTTTTATTTGTTAACTACACCAACTATTTTTACTACACGTACAAATTTGGGCCAATCAGTTCTTTAGAAATGAAATAAGAGCCAATGAATTTAAAGAAAATTGTAAGTGTACTAAATGATCCAATGAAAAGTCGCCTCACATTTTCCATGCTCTTCAAGTGATCCTTCGAATATTTTTAAAAGCCGTCTCAAACCATACTTTTTTAAAACTTGCATTACCGATTGTTACTTCTGTTTGTGCAATGTTTTTTATGTGCTGTTACTTTTCCTGTGTTATGTTTTTTTTTAATTTTTGTTTTTATTTTTTTTAATTTATTACTGTCACCGTAAAACTCCCAGTAATCGCCGGGTCGTTTGTAAATGGCGAGTTATGAATAATAATACAATACGCGTCATACTGGATGTGGTCTTTTTAGTGGATTTTATTGTTTTTATTAATATTATAAAATAAAACTGTTACTTAATACCCACTGACACGACCTTTTAACAATGTTGCTGGAATATTGCAATTTAGTTATGTTAATGCTATAAGGGTGTATGTTAGTGGCTTCTCTATGATTGCATTTGAAGTATTTGAAGATGTTACTGATGTTACATAATATAATAGACGCTGGGTCTCAATAGTCGGCGGGGCTTCTGGCAAACATTGTAAAGAAACACCCCCAGTGCTATACAAAAGAAAATTGTTATTATTATTATTATTATTATTATTATTATTATTATTATTATTAATAATAATAATAATAATAATAATAATAATAATAATAATAATAGATTGGGATGACCCTTATTATTTTGACAGTAAATTTGAGACTGAGAGATAACAATTATTAACAAATGTACTATACTTGATAATAAACAAGGTCCCTGTCCGGGTCAGGACCACGCCACGTAAAATAACAAATGCCAAACATAAGAACATAAGAACATAAGAAAGTTTACAAACAAGAGGAGGCCATTCAGCCCATCTTGCTTGTGTGGTTGTTAGTAGCTTATTGATCCCAGAATGTCATAAAGCAACTTGTTGAAGGATCCCAGGGTGTCAGCTTCAACAATATTAATGGGGAGTTGGTTCCAGACCCTCACAATTCTCTGTGTAAAAAAGTGCCTCCTATTTTCTGTTCTGAATGCCCCTTTATCTAATCTCCATTTGTGACCCCTGGTCCTTGTTTCTTTTTTCAGGTCAAAAAAGTCCCCTGGGTCGACATTGTCTATACCTTTTAGGATTTTGAATGCTTGAAAATAAATAACCTCAAAGAGACGTCAGCACTCAGAAAATGTATGCTTGCAGCGCAGAAGAAAATCTCTCGCTGCCATATTTGCTATATTCCTTATTTTAAATTGATGTCTTCTTGTCTAAATGATACACCAAAGGTTATTGGCTACTGTGCCAATTACATTGTGCATAAGAAGCAATTACAAGAGAATACGTTTTCATGACAAGCCACTACCGTAAAATGACTAAGCACCAACATAAGAAATATGTAGCTTGTGTCATTTTTCCTTTTTAGCACAGATGCTAATTAAAATTGGTACACGTAATCATGTCTGTGCTCTGATTAGTCCAAATGAGTACGTGTAGCGAATGTTTTTAACGTGTACTACACAATGTATTTTTGACCCAGATGGCCTTCCATATTATTGTGCAGCGATTCTCAAGAGCATTGTCTCATCACTCACGAACACAAACACGTGCACACAGGCACCTCCCCACTGTTTAATGCACACACCTCTCAGGGTGATTTTCACCGATTATAACAAATCACAGAACTATTCCCAAATGAACCATAAACATGTAAATCAATAACTTGAACAATTATCACAAAAACAGTAATCAAATATTTACAATAATCAACAAATAATCGCAGTTTCCATGATTTACATGAGTCTGCTCCGGCAATATCCATATACTGTATGACAAAAAGAGCAAGATGGGCTGAATGGCCTTCTCTCGTTTGTCACCTTTCTTATGTTCTTATGATTTCCATTACATGAGAGTAGATGTTAAAACTTCATGCTGATTTGAACTTGGCTCTCGCCAAGATAAGCACCAACTAAGACGTAGCTTCACAGTAAACTAATGTGATCCATATGTGTCTCCATCCATTTGCACTTCCTTCCATATGATGATGTAGATATCCTTCTGTCTGGTGTTGATGGCTGAAGTGTAATGCTGGCTCCAGGGATCAGCTTATTTTGCCTCCCTAAGCATCAGCACACACAGCGGCTGCGATGCTGGCTCTGGGGATCAACCATAGTCACGGTCTCCCCAGCGCATCAGCATGACAACCGTCTGGATTGAGCTAAGTAGGGTACATCTCTGGGGTCTTCAAGTGGGCACCTTCCATCCTCGGTGTTTAGTCGACTAGCCCACGACACCTCAAGAGGGCTCGACAGTGATTCTGGCGTCCCAGCATCACCCCTCCGTCCCCACTCAACTCAGCCCAGCTTACTTACCTGTACATCAGCCTTTCTTTCTTTCTATTGTGCTTGAGATCCCCAGCCAGAATCTTTCCATCTCAACCACAGCCAGTTGCTGCTCCTCTCTGCTGCTTCAGATAAGTTCTTCACTGTGCGACGCAACTCTTGGCCATTGAATCCGACATCTCTGAGAAACCGGGTTGTAGAGTGTGCCACAAATCCTCGACATCCCACTTCTACTGGGTAAGCCCAGACTCTCCATCCTCGCTGTTCCGCTTCAGTGGCTAGTTGAGCATACCGCTGTTTCTTTCTCTCATACGCCTCATCTACAGCATCCTCCCATGGCACTGTTAACTGTACCATTAGCCAAATCCAGGAATGTCACATGGAGCTCCTTCCTCTCCTTTTTAGCTGATTGAATTTGTTGCCAGATCACATTGATGTGTTCTAAGCATCCTGGGAAACCTGGAATGCCCGCTTTTTGTATTGAAGTGTCAATGAAGCAGTTCTTTAATAGGTAAGTTGACAATCTCTGAGCAATAATGCTGAAGAAAATCTTGCCTTCTACGTTTAATAGGGAAATAGGGCGAAACTGACTGATGCTGCTAGAATCTTTTTCTTTAGGTATAAAGACTCCACCTGCTCGGCCATGCTCTTGGTACAACCTGTTTTTCCATGCTACTTTCATCAGTTTCCACAGGATTAGTAGAACTCCTGAAGCACTCTTAATACACTCTGTACGGAACTCCATTAGGCCCTGGAGATGATGAAGCCCTTGCTTTTTCACAGCTTGCTCTACTTCTTTCCACTTAGGTGCACAGTCCTCCATTTGGTATTCTGGTGGATTGATAGGTGGGATGTCTGAAGGAATTGACATAGGCTCCTGCCTTTTTGAATCTGTATCGTTTCCTCCAAATATCTCTCCAGCTCAAACTTAGATGCTTTTAGTGTGCCATTCTTCTCACTGGTGAATAACTTCTTTACAAATTTGAATGGGTCTTTATAAAAGTTAGTTCTCGCCGCTCCTTCTTTTGTAGCGTTTCCGTGGCGCTCAGCTCTGCGCAATGTTGCAAGCTTATCTTTTATGACCCTTTGTAAGAGATTGAGTCCCTCCTTCTGACTTTCTTCTGCTCTTCTCCATTGCTTCCTCAGCTGTCTCCTTTCTCTAACTAAGCGTTCAATCTCCTGCTGCCGTCTAGACTTTCCAGGAATAGTTTGTACTTTTCCTTCCTTTTTCAACTCCAAACCTCTCGCTTCCATATCGTAGATGATGTCCCCAAATTTATCCAGTTTCTTTTCAACTGTTCCATAACCTTTCCCTTGCAAAGCAGAGATCTGTGTTTACTGTGTCCCATGCAGTTTTCTCACAAGCTCTTGGCCATTTAACTCCAGGCTTGTGCCCGTTGAGGTTCTTTTCTCTCTTAGCTGGTTTGTCTGACTGGGTTCACAAGGATCATTAGGTTCATCACTAACTGTGTCCATGCAAGTCCTCCTCACATCTATGACAGGGTGCTGATATCCTGCGAACTGTGGTTTGCTTCCTGTCGCTGGATTTCATTCGACTGACTTGACTGACTTAAGTAGAAGTACTGATCAATCTGAGGCCCTTGTCCCTTCTCCCTCAAGCATTTCATTCTCCTTGATGAATCTTCAAACCCCTGACCGTTGTCGCCTTGCTCCCACCGCAGACACAAACTTGGAGTTCCATGTCTTTGCTAACTGCAGATCTTGAACTAGTCTTTTGTGAAGTACTCTCCATACTCATATCTGTTTCCGTTCCTAAGTCCTTAACCGTGTTGTCCAACGTTGAGTCATCTTCGCCCCGCTCTGCAGAACTCTAGGGGTATTTTTCTCTTTAATTTCTTTGAAGCCTTGGGTGGGTGTCTCCAGCATCCTGTAAATACAGAGCTGGATACTGCCGACAAGGGTAGCTAACGCTTGCCAGCCCCAATGGGGTCTCTTTCCTCCAGTCAGCTGTCTCTCCAGGCTGTCACGAGGTCTTTCCCTTGTTGCCAGCTGCACTATTCACAGCAGTCACTGGACGTATCCATATCTTCATGATTTCATGATTTCCATTACATGAGAGTAGATGTTAAAACTTCATGCTGATTTGAACTTGGCCCTCGCCAAGATAAGCACCAACTAAGACGTAGCTTCACAGTGGTCTCTTAATTTTTTCCAGAGCTGTATATATATATATATATACCATACAGTACATAAATTATATTTTTAATTGTATTGAAACATGTACTTACTTTTTTAAAATTTAATATTAATCAATATATTTATTATACAAAGCAGAGTGGGACTTTATGGTAAAGGAATACTGCAGCTACCTGTCTCCGCTCTAACCGAGGAGTTTAAGTGCGCCAAGGTCCGACTGGAAATGACATTAGTAGAGTCACGCGACAAATGCGTGGGGAGGCAGCACCTGTGTTGAAAACTGGAAGAAAGTGGGTGGCAAAAGCTGTGGAGGATGCAAAGGCTGCCCTTGAATTGGTGATATCATGGGGCAAGTTCAGCGTGGAAGAGGGGTCTTGGTCTCAGTTCAGCTCCTCCTACATGGCACAAGGCAGCCCCAGCGCGGAGGAAGCTTGTAGTCAGCGAGGTGCAAAAGCAGGAGGAGAGGATGAGGTGTATAAAGGCCATTTCCCAGGGCAAGCAGGGAGAATGGATGAGATGGGAGAGTGTGGAACAACGCAAGATTGGCTGGCAAGACCTATGGTCAATGGAACAGAGCAGGATCAGTTTCCTTATAAGGTCAACATATCATGTTCTCCCATCACCACAGAAACTAAACCTCTGGTTAGGAGAGGATCCCTCATGTCCTTTGTGTTCATCACCTGCAACATTAAGGCACATTTTGACAGGATGTAAGGTGGCTCTTAGCCAAGGACGGTTTACTTGGCGCCATGACCAGGTGCTGCGATGTTTGGCCTTAGCATTGGAAGACAAGCGTAACATGACCAATAAGTTGCCACCAGTTCCATCAAAACATTACACACAAAAGACAACATTCCTCTGCCCAGGAGAGCAACCACCAAGAAAAGGTGTTAAAACCAATCCTCGCCCAGGACAACTGGAAGCTGCTAGAGACTGGAAAATGCTGGCAGATGTTAGTCAGCGGCTTATTCTTCCACCTGAGATTGCCACCACAAACCTTCGACCAGATATTGTCTTGTGGTCTGGATCAGCACGCCTTGTTCACCTGGTAGAGTTAACAGTGCCATGGGAGGATGCTGTTGATGAGGCGTATGAGAGGAAGAAACTGCGGTATGCTCAACTAGCCACTGAAGCGGAACAGCGAGGATGGAGAATCTGGGTTTACCCAGTGGAAGTGGGATGTCGAGGATTTGTGGCACACTCTACAACCCGGTTTCTCAGAGATGTCGGATTCAATGGCCAAGAGTTGCGTCGCACAGTGAAGAACTTATCTGAAGCAGCAGAGGAGCAGCAACTGGCTGTGGTTGAGATGGAAAGATTCTGGCTGGGGATCTCAAGCACAATAGAAAGAAAGAAAGGCTGATGTACAGGTAAGTAAGCTGGGCTGAGTTGAGTGGGGGCGGAGGGTGATGCTGGGGCGCCAGAATCACCGTCGAGCCCTCTTGAGGTGTCGTGGGCTGGTCGGCCGAAACACCGAGGATGGAAGGTGCCCACTTGAAGACCCCAGAGATGTACCCTACTTAGCTCAATCCAGGCGGTTGTCATGCTGATGCGTTGGGGAGACCGCACTATGGTTGATCCCGGAGCCAGCATCACAGCCGTTGTGTGTGCTGATGCGCTAGGGAGGCAAAATAAGCTGATCCCTGGAGCCAGCATTACACTTCAGCCATCAACACCAGACAGAAGGATATCTACATCATCATATGGAAGGAAGCGCAAATGGATGGAGACACATATGGATCACATTAGTTTACTGTGAAGCTACGTCTTAGTTGGTGCTTATCTTGGCGAGAGCCAAGTTCAAATCAGCATGAAGTTTTAACATCTACTCTCATGTAATGGAAATCTGCAAAATTATCAGTTTCTCTGGTTTTACTATTTATAGGTATGTGTTTGGGTAAAATGAACATTTTTGTTTTATTCTATAAACTACTGACAACATTTCTCCAAAATTCCAAATAAAAATATTGTCATTTAGAGCATTTATTTGCAGAAAATGACAACATCTCTCAGGGATGTGAGAGACAGTCCTGCTATGACTGTCTCTCACATCCCTGTTCTGTCCTCTCGTCCCCGTCCTCTGCCCTCTCTCCGCTGCTGCTCCTCCAACCCCTCTAACCTCATCCCTCTGCCTCTCCCCCCCTCCTGCACACTCTCTGGTGCACTCTGGAACTGTCACTCTTCTGCTAACAAAGCTGATTTCATCTCTGCCTTTGCCTCCCACCTCTCTCTCGATTTCCTTGCTCTCACTGAAACCTGGCTGTCCCCTGATAACACTGTAACTCCTGCTGCCCTGTCCTCTCTCTATGTCCTGTCCCATACCCGCGTCTCACTGGGCGGGGAGGTGGGACTGGTCTTCTCCTCTCTCCTCCTTACTCTTTTCTGTCCCCTCCGATCTCTCCTCACTCTCTGTCAATACCTTTGAATTTCATGCAGTCCAACTAACCTCTCCCTGTCAACTCCTGCTCATTGTACTGTACCGCCCCCTGGGCCTCTGGCTCACTTTCTAGATGAACTCGACTATCTACTCTCCTCCCTCCCTCTCTGTCTACCCCAACTGTCCTGTTAGGTGACTTCAACATCCATCTCTCCAACCCCAGCCACTCTGCTGGATTCCTCCCTCTCCTTCACTCCTTCGACTTCTGTCTCTCTCCATCCCCTCCTACCCACAAAGCTGGCCGTCAACTGGACCTCATCTTCTCCAGGGCCTGCTGCCCCTCCACCCTCTCTGTCACCCCCTGGACCTCTCCGATCACTATTTCATCTCCTTTTCTCTGTCTCTCCCCCTCTCCCTGCACCTCCTACTCCCACTGTCACCTCTCGCCCGTAACCTCCGCTCTCTCTCCCCTCTTGCCTCCACTGCTCTCTCTCACCTCCCTCCTATCGACTCCTTTTCACAACTCTCCGTAGACTCTGCTACCTCCACCCTCTTCTCCTCCCTCACCTCCTCTCTCGACTCCCTCTGTCCCTCACCTCCCGACCTGCTCGCCCCTCCCCTCCCCATCCCTGGCTCTCTTCTGCACTCCGCTCGGCAAGAATCACACTGCGATCTGCTGAAAAGAAATGGAAGAGAACCAAACTCCCTGCTGCCCTAGACCTTTACCGCACTCTCCTCTCCTCCTTCTCCTCTACTCTCTCCTCTGCTAAATGTACCTATTTCCAATCTGTAATCCAAGCCTCCACTAACAACCCACGTAAACTATTCTCTACCTTCTCCTCCCTCCTAAACCCTCCCCCTCCTCCTCCCTCCTCTATCTCCCCTGATGACTTTGCCTCCTTCTTCTCTTCTAAAATCTCAGATATCCGCAAACTCTTTAACACCTCTCCCTCCCCCGCACCTCCTCCTGCTCCAACCCCTACACCCACTGCATCCCCTACTAACTCACCCTCCTTCTCCACCTTCTCGCCCCTCTCAGACTCTGACCTCTCCTCCCTGCTCCAGGGTCACAAACACACCACGTGTGCCCTGGACCCCCTCCACACTCACCTCTTTCAAGCTGCTGCTCCTGCTCTACTTCCCTTCATCTCCTCCCTTCTCACCTCTCTACTTTCTGGTCTCTTTCCCTCTGCCTTCAAAAAAGCCTCTATCACTCCCATCCTCAAAAAACCTACCCTCGACCCCACCTCCCTCCAGAGCTACCGTCCTGTCTCCCTCCTACCCTTCCTCTCCAAAACCCTTGGCGGACTGTACACCGCCAGCTCTCTGCTTTCCTGTCCAACCACTCTCTGCTCGACCCTCTCCAATCTGGCTTCCGCTCTGCTCACTCCACTGAAACCGCCCTCCTGTCTGTCACCAACTCACTTAAGTCTGCCCGAGCTGCCTCTCTCTCCTCTGTCCTAATTCTCCTCGACCTCTCTGCTGCCTTTGACACTGTTGATCACTCTATTCTACTATCATCTCTTGCTGACCTGGGGATCTCTGGCACTGCTCTGGCCTGGTTCTCCTCCTACCTCTCCAACCGCACTTACCAGGTAACCTGGCGTGGAGCAACCTCCACACCTCACCCTCTCTTAACAGGAGTCCCCCAAGGGTCAGTCTTGGGTCCTCTCCTGTTCTCTCTCTACACCCGCTCCCTGGGCCCCCTCATCGCATCCTATGGTTTCTCATACCATTTCTGTGCTGATGATGCTCAGATCTTCCTCTCCTTCCCCTCCTCTGACTCCACCATCTCCTCCCGTATCTCTACCTGTCTGTCTGCTATTTCCTCCTGGATGCACTCGCATCACCTCAAACTTAACCTCTCTAAATCTGACCTCCTTTTCTTTCCCTCCTCCTCCCCCTCCTCTGATCTCTCTATCTCTGTTCCTCTGGAATCTACCACACTCTCTCCCTCTTCCTCCGCTAAGAACCTCGGAGTCACCCTGGACCCCTGCCTCTCTTATTCCCAGCACATCTCCACTCTGGCACGCTTGCCCGATTCTTCCTGAGCAACATCCGAAGAATCCGACCCTTCCTCACCAACTTCAGCCACCCAGCTCCTGGTCCAGGCCTTGGTACTCTCCGCCCTAGACTACTGCAACTCCCTCCTGGCTGGCCTCCCTCGTCCGCCACCCGTCCGCTCCAGCTCATCCAGAACTCTGCTGCCCGCCTGGTGTTCTCTCTGCCTCGCTTCTCCCACGCAACTCCACTACTCCGCTCACTCCACTGGCTACCGATCACCGCCCGCATCCAGTTCAAGACTCTTGTACTAGCCTACAGATGCCTTGACCAGACTGCACCCAGCTACCTCAGACCCTCATCTCTCCCTACACCCCCACTCGACCTCTCCGCTCCGCCTGCACTAGAAGACTGGCTCTACCTCCTCTCGCTCCCCTGCCTCCAGAGCCCGGCTCCTTCTCCACCCTCGCTCCGCAGTGGTGGAATGACCTACCTACAGATGTCAGGACCGCCCAGTCCCTGACCACATTCAGCGCCTCCTTAAGACTCACCTCTTCAGACAGCACCTGTAGAACTCCTCTGTTTCCCCCTGGGACACTTTCACCCTTCCTTAAATGTGCTTTACTTACTCTTATCTGCCCCTATTTTACTGCATTTAATCCTGTACTTCAGAGTACTGTAATCTGCCATGTGTTTAAACTGTAGTATTTGGTATTTAATCATATCTTGATGTAACTATCACTGTCACTTATCTGCTGTATTACTGAATTGTATTTTGTCACACTTGTACTTGCTTGAACTTGTCATTGTATTTATCTTGCTCTTATTGTATTACCTGCACTGTAACACTTGAAATGTATTTGCTTACAATTGTAAGTAAGCCCTGGATAAGGCGTCTGCTAGAAATAAATAATAATAATAATAATAATAATAATAACAAAAAAGATGCAGTGTTGTCAGACCTCGAATAATGCAAAGAAAATAAGTTCATATTCATTTTTAAAAAACACAATACTAATGTTTTAACTTAGGAAGAGTTCAGAAATCAATATTTGGTGGAATAACCCTGATTTTCAAGCACAGCTTTCATGCGTCTTGGCATGCTCTCCACCAGTCTTTCACATTGATGATGGGCGACTTTATGCCACTCCTGGCGCAAAAATTCAAGCAGCTCGGCTTTGTTTGATGGCTTGTGACCATCCATCTTCCTCTTGATCATATTCCAGAGGTTTTCAATGGGGTTCAGGTCTGGAGATTGGGCTGGCCATGACAGGGTCTTGATCTGATGGTCCTCCATCCACACCTTGATTGACCTGGCTGTGTGGCATGGAGCATTGTCCTGCTGGAAAAACCAATCCTCAGAGTTGGGGAACATTGTCAGAGCAGAAGGAAGCAAGTTTTCTTCCAGGACAACCTTGTGCTTGGCTTGATTCATCGTCCTTCACAAAGACAAATCTGCCCGATTCCAGCCTTGCTGAAGCACCTCCAGATGAGTCAATTTTCAGCTTTGCCCAACACCTGGTCGTCTAATGGTTAGGCGGAGACCTGGAGAGGCCTACAAGCCACAGTGTCTCGCACCCACTGTGAAATGTGGTGGAGGATCGATGATGATTTGGGGTGCTTCAGCAAGGCTGGAATCGGGCAGCTTTGGCATGAATCAAGCCAAATACAAGGTTGTCCTGGAAAAAACTTGCTTCCTTCTGCTCTGACAATGTTCCCCAACTCTGAGGATTGGTTTTCCAGCAGGACAATGCTCCATGCCACACAGCCAGGTCAATCAAGGTGTGGATGGAGGACCACCAGATCAAGACCCTTTCATGGCCAGCCCAATCTCCAGACCTGAACCCCATTGAAAACCTCTGGAATGTGATCAAGAGGAAGATGGATGGTCACAAGCCATCAAACAAAGCCGAGCTGCTTGAATTTTTGCCAGGGTGGCATAAAGTCACCCAACATCAATGTGAAAGACTGGTGGAGAGCATGCCAAGGCATGAAAGCTGTGCTTGAAAATCAGGGTTATTCCACCAAATATTGATTTCTGAACTCTTCCTAAGTTAAAACATTAGTATTGTGTTGTTTAAAAATGAATATGAACTTATTTTCTTTGCATTATTCAAGGTCTGACAACACTGCATCTTTTTTGTTATTTTGACCAGTTGTCATTTTCTGCAAATAAATGCTCTAAATGACAATATTTTTATTTGGAATTTGGGAGAAATGTTGTCAGTAGTTTATAGAATAAAACAAAAATTTTACCCAAACACATACCTATAAATAGTAAAACCAGAGAAACTGATAATTTTGCAGTGGTCTCTTAATTTTTTCCAGAGCTGTATATATTGTAAAAGACCGCACCACTCACAGGTTCGTGCCCCTTTAAAAACTACGACCCAGCACACAGAAATGGATTTTAAGCGCGGTTGCGCTAATATTTTAATTCCACACACAAAACAAACAATACAAAGAAAAACCTAACTCCGTTTGGGCGCTTACTACACAGGTTATTCCTGACTAACTTCCAGGACGGCTAAGCCGTTTACCTGGCAAACAAACAAACAAACAAACCATACAGGTTTACCCAGCACTTACTCTTTCTTTCAGACTGCTCGGAAGCAGAGCACCTCTCTCCTGCTTCCTTCTACTCAGCAGCCTTGAGCATTCTGACTGCTCCTCTTAAATACCCTGCACCTGGTCCCAATTTAACAATAGCTACCAGGTGCAGGGATAATAAATAAAACAATTAAATTAAACAATAAAACAATTAACAAAACTAATTAACAGAATCACAAAACAATTAAACAAAGGTGCCATCTTTTCTTCAGGGAGGTTTAACCCCCTCCCTGCTGTCTCCACACAACCAGCTGCCTTACATCCTTCCCCCAAGTGTGCAACACTGGCGGCCATTCAAGGCCACCTCCCCTAAAACATAACCACCCACCCTCGAGGTCCATAAATGTCGCTTTCTGCCCTCTTCCACGGGCGGACTTGAGGTGGATCAGTCACGTCCCGGCCCAGCCAGGTAGGGACAGCGCACCCGGCGACGAGGACTAGCGGTTTGTCAGGGGCGACCGGAGCGACAACCGGGGCACTGGTGGCTGCAGCAGCGGGCAGAGGTCTACAGCTGGGACCCAGTGTAGCGACATCCGGTCACCAAGGGGGCGAAGCAGTGACCAGGGGGCGTGGCGGCGTCTGGGAGCAGCGCAGCGGCGTCTTTGTGTCGGGAGGAGGCGGAGCAGGGGACCAGGTGGAGAACTGTGACCCGATTCTGCCGACTCCTGGGCTCTAGGTCAAGTGAAGGGAGGTCCAGGCCAACCGACAGGGTGTCCAGGAGCAAGGGCGAGGACCGCACTGCTGTGCCGGACTGGACTGCAGGGGTGGTGGTGGGGCTGTGGTGGAGGTATCCTCTTCACCTCCTCCCCTCTGGGCTCCGGCAGCGGCGGCTCTTCCCCTCTGGGCTCCGGCAGCGGTGGCTCTTCCCCTCTGGGCTCCGGCAGCGGCTCTTCCCCTCTGGGCTCCGGCAGGCGGCTCTTCCCCTCTGGGCTCCGGCAGCGGCTCTTCCCCTCTGGGCTCCGGCAGCGGCGGCTCTTCCCCTCTGGGCTCCGGCAGCGGCTCTTCCCCTCTGGGCTCCGGCAGCGCGGCTCTTCCCCTCTGGGCTCCGGCAGCGGCTCTTCCCCTCTGGGCTCGGCAGGCGGCTCTTCCCCTCTGGGCTCTGGCAGCGGCGGCTCTTCCCCTCTGGGCTCTGGCAGCTGCGGCTCTTCCCCTCTGGGCTCTGGCAGCGGCGGCTCTTCCCCTCTGGGCTCTGGCAGCGGTGGCTCTTCCCCTCTGGGCTCTGGCAGCGGCGGCTCTTCCCCTCTGGGCTCTGGCAGCGGCTCTTCCCCTCTGGGCTCTGGCAGCGGCTCTTCCCCTCTGGGCTCTGGCAGCGGCTCTTCCCCTCTGGGCTCTGGCAGCGGCTCTTCCCCTCTGGGCTCTGGCAGCAGCGGCTCTTCCCCTCTGGGCTCTGGCAGCGGCTCTTCCCCTCTGGGCTCTGGCAGCGGCTCTTCCCCTCTGGGCTCTGGCAGCGGCTCTTCCCTCTGGGCTCTGGTGCTGGCCACACTATTTTCTCCAGCACCTGCTGCAGCTCCAGCTCCGGTTCTGGCAGCCCCAGATCTTGTCTCAATTTCGGTTGCTCTCCTGCTGCCTGCGTGTCATCTCCTGCATCTCTTTTGTGGACTTGTTGAGAGTCCTTATCAGCTCTGCAATGTCCATTTCTGGGTGGTGAGAGCCCACACTGCGCTGCCACCAAATGTAAAGACCGCACCACTCACAGGTTCGTGCCCTTTAAAAACTTCTGACCCAGCACACAGAAATGGATTTTAAAGCGGTTGCGCTAATATTTTAATTCCACACACAAAACAAACAATACAAAGAAAAACCTAACTCCGTTTGGGCGCTTACTACACAGGTTATTCCTGACTAACTTCCAGGACGGCTAAGCCGTTTACCTGGCAAACAAACAAACCATACAGGTTTACCCAGCACTTACTCTTTCTTTCAGACTGCTCGGAAGCAGAGCACCTCTCTCCTGCTTCCTTCTACTCAGCAGCCTTGAGCATTCTGACTGCTCCTCTTAAATACCCTGCACCTGGTCCCAATTTAACAATAGCTACCAGGTGCAGGGGATAATTAAATAAAACAATTAAATTAAACAATAAAACAATTAACAAAACTAATTAACAGAATCACAAAACAATTAAACAAAAGGTGCCATCTTTTCTTCAGGGAGGTTTTAACCCCCTCCCTGCTGTCTCACACAACCCGCTGCCTTACAATATATAATGCTTACTAATCAATGTCTAAGGTCAACATCACATATTAGCATCTTTATACATTTCAGGGAAACTTATGAATACATTTTTAACACTAGAAACGCCAAGGCTGTCAATTTGACGGTTTTCACTTTTAAAATTTAAATTACTCAGCATGTCTAAAAAATGCGTGGTTGTCCGTTCTTGACATTTCCTAAATATATGTATTAAATACCCTGACAGCGTTTGAAAGGCAGGATCGCAAAAATAAAAAGAAGTTATAAAACACTTCTACCTAGAGACGCTTTTATTCTTTACAATGAAATACCGTGCACGTGTTTTACAATGTGTATCTCGCAGACACCAATTCCAAGAAATGCATAGGCAATTACAAGGAGTAACTATACTGTATATAGTGTGGAGTAGTGGTTAGGGCTCTGGTCTCTTGACCGGAGGGTTGTGGGTTCAATCCCAGGTGAGGAACACTGCTGCTGTACCCTTGAGCAAGGTACTTTACCTAGATTGCTCCAGTTAAAAAAACCCAACTATATACATGGGTAATTGTATGTAAAAAATAATGTAATCGTATGTAAAAATAATGTGATGTAACAATTGTAAGTCGCCCTGGATAAGGGCGTCTGCTAAAAAATAAAAATAAAATAAATATAGCCTACTGTATAGCCTATTACAGCTAGTCAAAGAATCATGGGCAGCAGTGTGGAGTAGTGGTTAGGGCTCTGGACTTTTGACCGGAGGGTTGTGGGTTCAATCCCAGGTGGGGGACACCACTGCTGTACCCTTGAGCAAGGTACTTTACCTAGATTGCTCCAGTAAAAACCCAACTGTATAAATGGGTAATTGTATGTAAAAATAATGTGTAAAAAGTAATGTAATTATATGTAAAAATAATGTGATATCTTGTAACAGTAGTTAAGGCTGGACAGTACCAGGGACTGAACTAGGAGCTGCGTGGAGTAGTCGGTGAGGAAGGGATGAATTCTGCTTATGCGGCTGAGGAAGAAGCGACAGAAGCGTGCCAGAGTAGAGATGTGCTGAGAGTAGGAGAGGGAGAGGTCAAGGGTGACACCGAGGTTCTTGGTGGATGAGGAGGGAGAGAGGGTGGTGGATTCAAGAATAGAGATAGAGAGATCAGCGGTGGCGGAAGAAAAGGGGGAAGAAAAGGAAGTCTGATTTGGAGAGGTTGAGTTTGAGATGATGCGAGTGCATCCAGGAGAAGATGGCTGAGAGACAGGTAGAGATACGGGAGGAGATGTGGGAGTCATAGGGGGAAAGGAGAGGAGGATCTGGGCATCATCAGCATAGAAGTGATACGAGAGGCCATGGGAGGAGGTGAGGTGACCCAGGGAGCGGGTGTAGAGAGGACAGGATGGGTCCCAGGACTGAGCTTTGGGGGACGCTATTGGCATAGGATTCGATACTATTGTCCATGAGTATCAAATACTATTCCACTTCTTAAAATTGTGTTCGTTTTAAGGTCATTTTTATTACTTTGCATCCATTTTTAACGTGGGTGCCTTCTTTAAGCAACTTCAATTTTCAGTATATTGTTTAGCATGCTGTGATGAATATTAACCCTTTGCAGTCCAATTATTTTGACCCTGTCAGGCTGGTCAGGTCTTATTTACTTTTGGGGAGCAAAATAAGACTTTAGACTGTGTGCTGTTCAAATTGAATTAAAGTCACTTTATTTACATAAAACATGTTTCAAATCACTATATAATCAAAGTGATACACTGAGGAAAGAAAATTTTGCCAATTTTTTCAACCAAAAACAAGTTTTTATTCATCTTTTTACTATTTATATGAGGGGATGTGACAGAGACAGAATGATTCTTGGTGATAAATCTCCCTCCTGACCTGTGAGGGTGCTGTGTAAAGGGAACAGAGTGCCCTGGACTGGATGGCCAGACAATTCATTCCCAGGGTTAGGTGGAAGTCGGCCATCCAGAAAGGGGGCGGAACTATGGTACACCAAGTCATCGACCCGGAAAGGAAGCGATGTGGCAGCCGCGGATTGGAGGAGCGGTTGCAATCATTAACCAAGGGGGTGTGATTGATGGTACATAAGGGGACGTAGCAAGGTGATCTGTTCCTTTGTATGGTTAACTTTGAACCTCAAGAGAACGTAAGCGTTATCGTGAGCGTTTTGTTTGTTTTGTCATGTCTAAGATCTACTTGTTTGTTGTTATTAGACGGCTAACACGATCCGGAGCTGTCGCTACAGGCCGGCACTAAACCCTGAGAACACTGCACTTGTTCACGATAAATTGTATTTTCCCCACAAGCACTACAGCACTCACTATATCATATATGAAACACCATCAATAAACCCTATGGTAGTTCCATTAAAGGTAAACACACCTGTGACAGTCTAGCTCTCAGTGGTGACGTCACGGACCAGGAAGTACAGAAACCAAAACAATTGATGGGTGGGTGAAGCTGAGTGCAACGTCACTCAGCGTATTTATTAAATAAACAAACAAAAACAAAAGATTTAAACAAAACACCAAAACACAAAACAAAAAGGCGCGATGGCCAAACAAATAGAAACAAGTATACTTTTTAAATATAGTAATTGTTTTGTTGTATTCTCTGGCAGCTCTCTCCGCTCTCTCCGCTCTCTCCGCTCTCCCGTACTCTCTACACTCTACACTCAACCAGCGCAGAACAGACAGCTGCAGGTTCTTATACTCTGGCCGAGGGGTTAACTAGCTGTTAATTATCTTATTACCCCTCGGCCACAGTCTGCACGCGTTTGGTAAGGATGCATGACTGTCAGCTAGTTAAATAATCAGTAGCTGATCAGTCATGCATCCTCACGGGGGTTTTTAAATTATAAATAACAAAAGACGCGCCGCTTTTAACTGCGCCGCAAACAAAACACAAATAATAATAAATAGGTAGGACACTCCGCCACACATGCCCCCTTGTGCGCAGCACATGGCCTTTCGACCACCTCCCCCTTATTCCCTAAAGTCCCGGCTAGCAGTCCCGGCGCAGGAACAGGGGCAGCAACAGACCAAAGGTGGCGGCCACGGTGGGATGTCCTCCTCCCACCCCAACAACTGTAGCGTCCCAGTGGACCACGCACAGGCCGGCTCCTCTGGCCAGAAAAATTTTGGGGTGGTCTCCAGACCTGCCCCCTTCTTCATGGCGGCAGCCCTCCGTGGGGCTCCGGCCACCCTCTCCTGCAGCGAAATTGCTGCGGGGGAGCTGGTCTCCTGATCTCCCCCTTCTTCATGGCTGGCAGCTGCCCTTCATGGGGCTCCAGCCACAGTATTCCTGCCGCGAAAGTGCGGCTGGGGAGCTGGTCTCCTGACCTCCCCCTTTTCCGTGGTCGGCAGCTCCCTTCATGGGGCTCCAGCCACAGTATTTCCTGCCGCATGGCAGGACTGGTAGCGACCCCAGGCAAAACAGGACCCTCGGGAGGCGATGGCAGCAGCTGCAGACCCTTGGCAGGCAGCGGCAGCAGCAGCGGACCCTCGGGAGGCGGCGGCAGCAGCAGCGGACCCTCGGGAGGCGATGGCAGCAGCAGCGGACCCTCGGGAGGCGGCGGCAGCAGCAGCGAACCCTCGGGAGGCGGCGGCAGCAGCAGCGGACCCTTGGGAGGCGGCGGCAGCAGCAGCAGTAGCGGACCCGCCGGAGGCGGGCTTCGGGAGGAGCCCCTGGCTATAGAGGCGGCAGCGGAGCTCCACTTCTCCCTCGTTCCCTGTAACTGGTGGCTCTCCAGGCGATGCGGAGCAACAGGCAGCCCCAGGCGTCGCGGAGCAACAGGCAGCCCCAGGCGATGCGGAGCAACAGGCAGCCCCAGGCGTGCGGAGCAACAGGCAGCCCCAGGTGATGCGAGACAGGCCTTCTTGGGCGGCGAGGCAGGCATCCTTGGGCGGCGAGGCAGGCATCCTTGGGCGGCGAGGCAGGCATCCTTGGGCGAAGCGAGGCGGGCATCCTTGGGCGAAGCGAGGCAGGCATCCTTGGGCGGTGCGAAGCAGGCATCCTTGGGCGGTGCGAGGCAGGGCAGGAGCAGTCTTTCCCATGATGGTGGATGTGGAACCAACAGGTATTCACCCTCTGCTGGTGGAGGTGGGAGGGGAAAGCAGTCCTCCCACGGCGGTTGAGGCAGAACCAGCAGGCATTCACCCTCTGCTGGTGGAGGTGGGAGGGGAAAGCAGTCCTCCCACGGCGGTTGAGGCAGAACCAGCAGGCATTCACCCTCTACTGGTGGAGGTGGGAGGGGCAAGCAATCCTCCCACAGCGGTTGAGGCGGAACCAGCAGGAATTCACCCTCTGCTGGTGGAGCTGGGAGCGGTAAGCAGTCCTCCCACGGCGCTTGAGACGGAACCAGCAGGTATTCACCCTCTGCTGGTGGAGGTGGGAGGGGCAAGCAGTCCTCCCACGGCGGTTGAGGCAGAACCAGCAGGCATTCACCCTCTGCTGGTGAAGGTTGTGGAGGTAGAGGCAGCTCCTGCTGCTCTGCTCCTGGCAGTGGAGGTGGTGGAGGCAGAGGCAGCTCCCGCTGCTCTGCTTCTGGTGGTGGAAGCGGTGGAGATGGCGGAGGCAGAGGCAGCTCTTGCTGCTCTGCTCCTGGTGGTGGAGGCAGAGGCAGCAGGTATTCTTACTCTGCTGCTGGAGGCCTGGGCGCTGGATGCACGGGCTCCCCCCTTCCTGGCGCTGGATGCACGGGCTCCCCCCTTCTGGGCGCTGGACACAACGGGACTTCAGGCTCATCCCTTTCCTCATCTGTGTCCTGGTCGACCTCTGGGCAGCTTTCCTCCTCATGCCCAAATCGATGGCAGTACGTGCACCACTCCTCCATGGAGTCCTCCCTTTGCACCCACCATGCGAGATCCCATGGCCGGAGCTCAGGATCCATCCTCTGGCTTCCACTGTCCCTCTGTTGTGGGGGCTGGCCATTCCTCTCTCTTCCCCCTTTTCTTCCCATTTTTATTTTATTTTATTTTATTTTATTTTCCCAAAAACACAAAAAACACTTTTTGAAAAAAAACAAAAAAAAACGTCCCTTTCCTGGTCCGGCTCCTGGAGGCGTTGTTTTATCCCACTTCTCTGACACCATATGTGACAGTCTGGCTCGCAGTGGTGACGTCACGGACCAGGAAGTACAGAAACCAAAACAATGGATGGGCGGGTGAAGCTGAGTGCAGCGGCACTCAGCGTATTTATTAAATAAACAAACAAAAACAAAAGATTTAAACAAAACACCAAAACACAAAACAAAAAGGCGCAATGGCCAAACAAATAGAAACAAGTATACTTTTTAAATATAGCAATTGTTTTGTTGTATTCTACGCGCTCTCTCCGCTCTCGCGTACTCTCTACACTCTACACTCAACCAACGCAGAACGGACAGCTGCAGGTTCTTATACTCTGGCCGAGGGTTAACTAGCTGTTAATTATCTTATTACCCTCGGCCACAGTCTGCACGCGTTTGGTAAGGATGCATGACTGTCAGCTAGTTAAATAATCAGTAGCTGATCAGTCATGCATCTTCACAGGGTTTTTAAATTATAAATAACAAAAGACGCGCCGCTTTTAACTGCGCCGCAAACAAAACACAAATAATAATAAGTAGGGGCGGGACACTCCGCCACAACACCTTGAAGGCAAAACTCCCATCTTATAGAGCCTTGTCCTTTTCTCACTAATTTCCTAATACAGCAGTTTAAGGGGAATGTGTGAACTGGAGCAAAATGCATGTATCCCAGTGGTAAAATAACAACCACAGGATTACCTCCTTACTTATTTGCATTTGGCACTGATGCAGAAAGGAATCCCCTCTCAGAAAGATGAACTGGGAGTCAAAGGAGTGTTAAGCGACTTGGGGCTCGTCACGCGATGGGTCTGTGTTAGGAGTGTTCACCTGCTGGGTGACAGGTGGGAGGTGGTGATGGGGGTGGGTCTGTGTTAGGAGTGTTCATCTGATGGGTGAGAGGTGGAGTTGGGGATGGGTCTGTGTTAGGAGTGTTCACCTGCTGGGTGAGAGGTGGGAGGTGGAGGTGGGGATGGGTCTGTGTTAGGAGTGTTCACCTACTGGGTGAGAGGTGGGAGGTGGGGATGTGGATGGGTCTGTGTTAGGAGTGTTCACCTGCTGGGTGAGAGGTGGGAGATGGAGGTGGGGATGTGGATGGGTCTGTGTTAGGAGTGTTCATCTGCTGGGTGAGAGGTGTAGGTGGAGGTGGGGATGTGGATGGGTCTGTGTTAGGAGTGTTCATCTGCTGGGTGAGAGGTGTAGGTGGAGGTGGGGATGTGGATGGGTCTGTGTTAGGAGTGTTCACCTGCTGGGTGAGAGGTGGGAGGTGGAGGAGGGGATGTGGATTGGTCTGTGTTAGGAGTGTTCACCTGCTGGGTGAAAGGTGGGAGATGGAGGTGGGGATGGGTCTGTGTTAGGAGTGTTCACCTGCTGGGTGAGAGGTGGGAGGTGGAGGTGGGGATGGGTCTGTGTTAGGAGTGTTCACCTGCTGGGTGAGAGGTGGAGGTGGGGATGTGGATGGGTCTACGTTAGGAGTGTTCACCTGCTGGGTGAGGGGTGAGAGGTGGAGGTGGGGATGGGTCTGGGTCTGTGTTAGAAGTGTTCACCTGCTGGGTGAGAGGTGGAGGTGGGGATGTGGATGGGTCTGTGTTAGGAGTGTTCACCTGCTGGGTGAGGGGTGAGAGGTGGAGGTGGGGATGGGTCTGGGTCTGTGTTAGAAGTGTTCACCTGCTGGGTGAGAGGTGGAGGTGGGGATGTGGATGGGTCTGTGTTAGGAGTGTTCACCTGCTAGGTGGGAAGTGGGAGGTGGGGCGCATACAGCCCTTTACATGTGAGAGGCGGTCAGGAGGTTCACTGAATCTCTCAAAGCTAAGCATGAGAAGACTTTTCAAACTTCTTTTGTGGCGGCTCTCATGTGTGAATCCCTATCTGTCTTTAATTAACCCGTCAGGGGAGGCTGAGCCACGCTGGTGTGAATCAGGTGCTGCTCACAATGCTCACAATGAGCTGTCAGGCAGCACTGGGGCTCTTTCAGCAGCTCTCAAGCCCTTTAAGTTTCTTCTGTTTAAATAAGGGAGGGGAGAGGGGGAGGGGAGGGAGGGTCAAACACCAGAACTGCTGTTCACGCAAACACTCTGTCTTCAGTGGTAAATAATAACTAGACACACTTGTAAGTTTATCAATTATAATACCCACCCTAAATATGTCCAGTTTAACGGTTTAAAAGTTATGAATTTAAAGTTAATTTAAATGCTCCTGTTGTTGTGACTCAGTTACTATAAAGAAAATGAAATTCACCTCAAGTCTGCACCAGAATGAATGACTTATTATCCATTTTACAATTCTTTTTATCTATACGCCACAAGCCACACAACGTCTTGGGGTTTAAAGCCATGCGTAAGTTTATGTCAGTATGTGCCTGTAACCATGTAACCCACGATATAAGCAAAAAACTGGAAGACATTTAAAAATGAACTAATTTTGACACACTACAAACAAACTTTGCTTGCGCTGCTGTGAATACGTGTGTCTGACACACAAAGGGCTGCGTGTTTGAATGAACCTGGAAACAAATTAAAACAAATTACTGACTTGTGTCTGCTTTTGACTGTGTCACAGAAGCGTCAGGGGAGAGAAGCTTTTCTTGCCTGAACATGAAATTAATAAAAAAAAACAATTTACTTTCTACAATGTCGCAGGAGCGTTTGACTGGACTAGGGCAGATATTGATCGTGCTCCAGATTTGCAGAAAACTGGATTATTCAGCTATAATTTAGTCAATCAATGAATCAATCTTTATTTTTTGTATAGTGCCTTTAATGAGGGCAGTCACAAAGCGTTTTAACTGAAAAAAATGAAAAAAAAAACAAATAAAGTAATAACAGTAATTGTAATAATAACAAGAATACACATAAAATAGTTAGAAGTATTTAAAATAAACAAAAACAGTCAAATAATGCTAAACAACAAAAATAATAAAATGGGCCATATAGAGACAAGAGAATATCATTTTAGATAACTGGATACGCCAGCTATAAAAATGTGTTTTTAATCGAGATTTAAAAAAACGCTGATGAAGCCTATGGGCGAAACATGTTCATGACTGAGAACTGCACATTTTTAAAAAAAGTATGTTTTTAATTTAAATAAAGAAAATCATTTCTAATTTTTGAGTGCAGACCCTTTTTTGGTTTTCTTAATCGAGATTTAATAACATCAACTGAGGGAGCTTCCCTTACAATTCCCTTGCAATATAGCAGAAGCATCTCCCACCTGATTTTTTTTCTGAATAATGGGTATAGAAAGTAACCTGACGTACTCAGAACAGAGTGAGCGATTGGGAACTGTGACAGGTGGCTTGCAGTGTGCAGGTGTAGTTGGTGCAGTGCTCAGGAATAACACACACAAGACAATGAAAGTTCAATAAAACCGCTCCTCTATTTGGCTGGGTTGCGTGTCAACAACACTTAAATAATAAGCACGGGCGCTACACAGCAATGTGTATCGCTCCGTGCAAAACCAGGGTTTCAGTCCCGAAACAATAAGACACTAATAACTAACACACAACACAGACACGGTCACTTCTCCAGATAGTGAGTGCTCTTGTGCAGGTGTGGTGAAAGACAACAGTTTGTGAAACAGTAGTGCAGTGTAGTCTGGGTTTGGTGCTGGCTTTAGCGACAGCTCCCGCTTAGTGTTTAGCTGTCTAACAATGAAATGACAAAACAGTTAGAACAACAAAATACGAAACACTCACGATAATAAATTACTTCCGTCTCCTTTACGGGTCCTTTCGGTAACCACATCAAAAGGAAGAGATTACATCGTCACATTCAATCACGTCTCCTCCAATCCATGACTGACACTTCACGTACCACATTAGGACAATTGCTTCCGGTATTGTGACTCCGCCCCTTTCCTGGATGGCTGGCTTCTGACTGACCCTGGAATGAACTGCCAAACCATCCAGTCCGGGGCACACTGTTCCTCTACACAGCACCCTCACAGGTCGGGAGGGAGATTGTTGACTAGGATTCATTTGCTCTCTGTCACATATCCCACCGTCCAGAGTGGAGCCGAAGGAACACTCGGCTGAATCTACTTTACCCATTACACCACCCTCCCGGGAAAAGTAATCCGCATTTTGATGATCTTTCCCTGCATGGTGTGTCATAAAATACATAAAGGGTTGCAGCGCCAGATACCATGAGTTGTCCGGGCATTGCTATCCTTCATCGTGCTTAACCATCTGAGTGGGGCGTGGTCAGTGACGAGATTGAATGAATGTCCCAGTAGGTAGTAGCGAAGGGCTGAGTGGCCCATTTAATGGCCAGACATTCCTTCTCTATGATGGAGTAGTTATGCTCCCAGGGGAGCATTGTTTTACTTATATAGAGGACAGGGTGTTCTACTCCATCAACCTGCTGGGACAAGACTGCCCCCAAACCAACATCCGAAGCGCTGGTATGGAGGATGAATTCCTTATCAAAATCTGGTGTGATAAGGGTAGGGGCTTGGCAGAGTTTTTGCTTAATGATATCAAACGCCCTCTGACATTCTCCTGTCCATCTAATTGAATTGAATTTCCACTCTTTTTAGTGAGGTTCACTAGAGGGTTGACCACTGTGGCATACTCGGGGATAAATCGTCGGTAATAACCGGCCAACCCCAAGAGAGACCTCACCTGGGACAAGCCTGGACTTTGGTGGCAATGGATTTCACCTGTCCATGTCCCATAATAAACCCCAAATATTGCATTTCTATTTTGGCAAATGCACATTTACCTAAGAGACTGCAGGACAGCCACGAGCCTAGCCAGATGCTCTCGCCAGGTGGAGCTGTAGATAACCACATCATCAATATACGCTGCTGCATACTCATGATGTGGGCATAAGACCTGGTCCATTAGTCTCTGAAAGGCAGCAGGCGCCATGGTTATGAAATGAAACAGACCATCAGGAGTAGAGAATGCAATTTTCTCACGTGAGCTGCGGGTTAAGGCGATCTGCCAGTATCCCTTCGTCAATTCCAAAGTCGAGATGAACTTTGCTGTTCCCAGTCTGTCAAGAAGCTCATCGACCCAAAGCATGGGATAGGTATCGAACTTGGCAATAGTGTTTATCTTACGGAAATCAACGCAGAAGCGGTTGGTGCCTTCGTCTTTGGCGACTATCACAATCGGACTGCACCACTCGCTCCTGGAAGGCTCAGTCACCCCAAGTTCGAGCATCGCCTGCACCTCTTTGCTAACGCCACTTCGACGACTTTCCAGGATCCAGTAAGGGCTCTCTCGAACTGTGGTACCTGGGGGAGTGATAATGTCATATTCAACAAGGTTAGTTCTACCGGGCACATCAGAAAAAACATCCTTGAATTCCTCAATTAACTTACGCAGATCTCTCTGCTGATCTGGAAGTAACTGTTCCCCCATCGGAATGCTCTTAGTGCTAGGGTCCTCTATACAGGGTCCAAAATCATCATCTACCTCGCCTGGGGCTATAAATAAGGCCTCCCTTCCGTTTACGTGCATTTTCGTTGTAATGCTGCTGTTGCCAGTGCTGAGCCAATTTTAGATTGTCCTGGGCCAAACGACCGACCAAATCTAGGCGATCATCAAGTAGGAGCACATGCTGCACAACATTTTTGGACGAGCCTTTGTGCTCGTCCCACCCCTCTCTCAACAGATCGAGAATGCCGAGAGGTTGTTGGCTGTACAAGAGCTCGAAGGGTGAGAACCTTGTCGAACTGTGCAGCACCTCTCTCACTGCAAAAGGAGGTAGGGGTGGAGCGTTGCCCAATGTTTCTGCTCTTGGTTCACAAACCGTCTCACATCTGCTTTTATGCATGATTAAAATGTTCCACCAAACTGTCCGTTTGTGGATGACAAACAGATGTCCAGATGGGACGTATTCTTAATATTTTATACACCTGCTGTAACGTTTGAGACAGAAAGTTAGTTCCATGATCAGTCAGTATCTCTTTGGGAAACTCACGACATAATCTGCACTAATTCCTTGGCTATTGCACTAGTGGACCTCAATGGAACTGCTTCTGGGTATCGTGTTGCATAATCTACCACCACTAATATATGCATATACCCAGAATCAGAAGGTAGCAAAGGGCCCACTATGTCCATTGGAATACGCTCAAAGGGAGTGGAAATGATTGGCAGTGGGACCAAAGGGGTGAAGCGCACTCGACCCAGCGCTACTCGCTGGCAGTCTGGGCATGTGGCTACATATTTCGACACTTCATTATGAAGCCCTACCCCATAAAATTGAGCCAATGTGTGTTCCCTTGTTTTATCAGCTGTAAGGTGCCCCGCAAAAGGGATATCATGCACCTGCCTCATGACCTCGGGCCGACAAAACGGGGGAACCATTAATTGTGTTACAGGCTGTCCTGTGCCCGTGGCAGGGTTTACCCTATATAGTAATTGACCCTTGCTAATGAAGTGCGGATATACTAACGCCCCAGCGCCTTTAACATCCTTACCTTCAATAGACTGGACCTGTCCCCAAGCGTGCACCAGTGTGGGGTTGTTGCTCTGGTCCCATACTAGGTCTGCTCTTCTGTCCCACATGTCCGGTATATTGAGAGGGGCCGGAATAACATCTGCCCTGGATGGCCCAGTAACCTCGCCCTCTTGGTCACAGTGCGTAACGATTCCCTTTGAGTGGTGTTTGATACCATCTGAGCTCTCTCCCACCAGACCCCAGCATCGTTTCAGTGATGCTCCTTCCCATTTTTCGATCCGTCTTTCTTTCTTTGTTTTCTACAACAAAAAAGGGAAAAAAGAAAGTCAGCTTGCAGGGGCAAAATCTCGCCCATCGTTTCCCCTGCTGTGTCTGCCACGGATACGTGTGCGGTCGGGACTGCCTTTTTAATTAATTGTTTGAAGTTTGGCCAGTCCCGGCCCAGAATTACTGTGTGCGGCAGCCTTTCCACCTCCCCCACTATGAGATGGTTCTGTATCGGTCCTACAGATATGTATGTTTTTAGTGTGGGGTATGTCGCCGTGTCTCCATGGATACAGGAGATCGCCACCTTGCCTTGTGGCTGCCACGACACACAGCCTAAGAGAGCTGTCCGAATTAAGGTCTGCCCACACACTAATGCATGGGTACTCACTTTACGGCTGAGGTCACTCAACATGAAACTGAGTTTGGAAAAGCCTCAGCCAACATCAGTTGGAAAAGATGGATTGGGCTATCTCTCCAGACATTCCAACTGTGGTCTGAAAAGAACCAGAGGCTAACTAGTGCAGAAAACACAGCACTTTCACATGTGCAGGGATAGCGGTCCCTAGATTGACGCTGGGGTCTAGCTCATCCCTCAATTCAGCTATTGGGTCTAGGATAACCTGCGGAGTGAGACGATAACGCTTTAGCACCACATCCTCTAAAGTGACCCTTCTTCTCAGAACGTGTCCCTGTCTCTCCTCACAAGAGCCAAGTGTCGCCGCATCAGGAAGTGACCACAACAGCCATCCTCAAGCCAATAACAGGTCTCTGCAGGTGTGTGCTTTTATACAGCTCTTAGTTACTCGCTTCTACAATGGCTTGCACCTTGTAAGAAGGAGTGTAAGGTTTTTGGAGGGTCAGCAATTGCCTAAGTGCAAGGCAAAATCCTTACATCACATTATAATGTTTGCGCCCGCTTAGTATCCAGATCCTGCCCAATTATATGCTCTTTTCTTCATTTGAATGCATTTCAATATAATTTTAATGGATTAATGATGGCAAAGTGGAAATTTGATAGAATGCTGCATTATGGAGGTTTTGCACATGCATATCACTTTGTGCATATCCTTACATCTACCCTTAAATGATGAGGATATTAAACGGAACTTAACACCTCTAAATCACACTACAGCCCCTTCTTGTAGGTGTACAGTCTCACCTGTAGTTGGCAGTAAAATGCTTAGTGCCTGTCTGATTGGACACTGAATATACTAGGTAGACCCTAGGGCTCCAGGTTCTCTGGAACTGTTTGGGACTGTTCATATTGAACTCATATTCTGATGCATTTTAGACCCTTAGTGAGTTTAAAAAAAAGTTGTCCCATTAACACTAGAAGGACCGGAGATATACTCATACCTAGAAGCCCTGCAGCAGTCTTTCTGACGGCTGTATTCAAAACACTGTAAATAGTATTAAGAAAGGAGAAACAGTTTTTATTGAGTACTTCACATAAACATCTGAACAA
The DNA here is from genome assembly GCA_030684275.1 of Acipenser oxyrinchus oxyrinchus. Classification (NCBI taxonomy): domain Eukaryota; kingdom Metazoa; phylum Chordata; class Actinopteri; order Acipenseriformes; family Acipenseridae; genus Acipenser; species Acipenser oxyrinchus. The sequence goes on along the minus strand of CM060265.1, from coordinate 14,365,583 downwards.
CCAAAGCATATATATATACACACACATACACATTTATTTTACAAATCAAAACAAGAAAATGTAAATAAATAAACATCTGAACAAACATCAGTTTACAACATACATATTTATAAAACTGAAAAGATAGCAATACATTTTTAACTTTTCAACAGCAATCGGTTTATTATCAGATGAGCAAAAGCAACTGAACAACGTAGATAAATAAACTTAGAAAAAAACATTTTACAGAAGCGCACAGCACAAGAAGTTATAAAAGAAGTCTAATTTATTTTTCTTTTTTTTGACAAAAGGGTATTCCCTTACCTTGAGTCTAAGGCTGTTCACAATCAACACAGATAATGCGCTTCTCCACACCGCCTTTCTGCACAGGGCACAGCTGTCCAAAGTTTTATTTTTATTGAACTTGGCATTGGCGTCTCTTGCATCTATCAGCGGGGTTGCCAGCTTCAGCTGTGGGTACACGCTTGGCAGTCTCCCTCTGTTCCAAATGCTTCTTGCTAATTGGCTGTGCTAACTGTAAAATATATTCTCTCCTTGGTAAATTCTTCTCCGTGCATTCTTTGCAAAGTACCCAAGAGATGATGGCTGCTAGGTCCAATACATTGTAAAACACCTGAACAGACCACTGTCGGAGCAGCTTTCACGGAATACTTCCATGCCATCTGATCCAAAACAACAACTCCATATTTTGTTGTGTTGTAAAACTCCACGGTCTCTGGTATTTATTTTCAATAGTCCAGATGCTAATTGATTGACCAAAGCAGCGCAGCTGGCAAGCAGGCACCAGCCTTTTAAAAGGCTGATTGAAAAACAATAGACTGTCAGTCATTCACTAAGGCAGAGAGTAGAGACTAATCAAATTACAGCTAAACACATTGCAGACTGGTAAATAAAAATAATAAAGTAGAATACCGTTCTGTATAATGAAAATACAATTGTTTTATGTATGGTCGTCAATGCGACTGCTCCCAGGGCTTTTAGGTATAATGTAATATATCTCCTTTATTTCTGCACTCCCGTGTTTCATGCTTTGTGAGAATATTTAATACATACGGACAGAAAGGTACACGAACGCACAGCCCCATATGTGTTACACGACTGGAGAAAATTACATTTTAAAACCAAAAACCACCAAAATGACTGCCGCAGGGCTTCTAGTGTTAAACCTATAGCCTCTTCACCAGCTCTTTGCCTGAAGGCCAGTTTGGGCCCGCAGCCTGGGCCTTTCCTGGTCTTCCTGCAGGGTCAGTGTGCAGGCAGACAGGCAACCAGTGGGTTGTGGGTGGAGTTGTATTTACATGAGGTCCCTCCTCATTTCCTGGTGTGCTCACAGACCAGATTAGTAGGCCAGCTCTATGAGCTGCCCCTCACAGCCTTTTTGCTGCGAGCCAACTTTTTTTTTATGTAATCGTTGCGTGCGGACACATTTATCTCACTGATCCATCTTTCTGTCACCTTTTACTTTCAGACACGAAGAGGCCAGGGCCAAACAAGTTTCTTTCAGTTTGAGAACAAAAGGGCAGCGTGCAAAGAGCCGTGAAGGGAGAGGAGCTCCAGGAGCCACTCTTTATTGAACGGCCTATACAAACAGCAAGGGCTTTTTCTACAGCAAAGCTCCACATTAAGCAAGCAAATAGTGTGTGTGTGTTTGAGTGAGTGTGTGAATGCGTCCTTGAGAGCTTCTGCAAGTTAATCATTTGTGCTGCAGTCCCAGCCTTGCGTGCAGACTCTGTTTGCATGGACTGTGCCAAGGGTTGATAGGTTGTGTACAGAGAACAGACAGAGTGGCAATGGCCACTCTACAGGGCCAACATATTCTCTCCTGCATTCTAACACACGCTGCTATCGTGCAAATAGCAGAGCTGGCAGAGGAACCATGAACAATTAAAAGTTTATCCATAACTTCAAACACCAGCGGCTGGTATCACTGATCCTGACAATCATTATCATTACCTAAGGTCATATTAGGGCATTCAAGATTAGCGCTGCTGATCATGGTTTGTGAAACTAGTCCCACAGTCATAAAATTGCAATCTGTTAAAGGTACAAATATGAGGTCCATTCGTCACAACAAACATCACAACATTGAGGAAGGCATTAACTGTTTGAATGCTTCTTTACCTCAGATGTATGCTTTAAGTTAGGTTACACCTTACACACCTCTGACCTGTGGTCATGATGCAGTTTCCCATGATTTTTCCATGCCTATGCGTGTTGCATTTTCCAAACTTTGCAAAACTTTCTGTGCTATATAATGCTTTTTTCATGTTTTACGGTGCCTTCGCTATCTCTAGTACTGTTACTGCTGTAAGCGTTCCTAACAGAAAATCGGAAACATCGCATACAGTTAAGAGGTAATTGCAAATAAAATATCTGAAATGTTGCATGTTCTGCCTGCTGTGCTGCAGGTACCCAGCATGCCGTGCACTTTAGCTCTCATGCTGCAGAATGATGCTGCAGTGCGAGAGAAACAAGGAAAGCTCCACTGAAAACTCTGTGTCAACATTTATCTTTCATTCCTAAAACCTGTGAGGACACTTAAACTGTGACAGCTTGCTTCATCTAATTGAGTTTCCTTCTCACGAATTAAGGCAGTGTCAAACCCCAAATCAGCTTTGATTTCACTGCTGTATGGAGCCAATGCTTTACAATGGGCCATTATAATATGCTCTGAAACATCATCTAATTTAATATTTCTCTCTTGAATTGAGCTGGTGGTCGGTCCTGGTTTACAATACAGACTGGATTATGCACATAGTTATAGACGAACTCCAGCAGGATTCTGGGAAGGAGAAGCAAGCAGGTCTTATTAACACTGACCAGGGACTCATACGTTTACACAGACCCAAAACGAGAGGGGCGTACCAAGATAGAGAAAATGCACAGTTTACTATGGGAGCACAATTCAGAGTAAGAGAAATATGATCTACATACAAAGTAAAACATTATAGTCTGATATTACTGCCTTGTCTTTACATTATTTGTTTATTTAGCAGAAGCCTTTATCCAAGGAGACTAGGGTGTGTGAACTATGCATCAGCTGCAGTCATTTATAACAACATCTCACTCGAAAGACAGAGCACAGGGAGGTTAAGTGACTTGCTCAAGGTCACACAGTGAGTCAGTGAGTGACCTGGAATTTGAACCGGGTACTTTCAGGTTACAAGCCCTTTTCTTTAACCACCGGACCACACAGCCTCCTACATTAAGAACTATTGTGTAAAACAACTGACTTTTGGTACATATCCACATTGCCTTCATGTTAATAATATCAATGATCATTTTGCATTTAAAAGATACTTCCATCAACGTATGTGTCATGCTATCCTATACATTAGGCACATGTGCTTCATATGTCTTCCTTGGGCCCATTTCACATGGCTGCACATTCCTATGAATTCCTGAGCATTCGCTGCTATTCCTGTGGAGTTCAATTGGAATTCATTAGGAATTTGAGCCCTTTTTTACGTTATCTTCAGGAATAGAAAGATCTATAGAAAACATTTGTTTTTCAGATGTTACTCCTATGAAACGGAACGAAGACACCTGTGAGGTGTGCGCAGCAGTGACCCTGAGCATGAAACATTAACAGTTTGTTTTCTTTTTCAAACAGAATGCTCAAGCCTGTGCCCTTGTGTCTCCATGTCACAAAAAGAGTTGCGTCTGTCGACCTGAGTGAATCATTTATAAAATAGGAGAATTATTATCAAGCCACACAAATACATCCAGAATGAATAATTAAACAAGGGCGTTCCTGGCACAAGTATATTTAATGAACTCCCTGACCTGTGCCAATGGAAAGAGGTAACAGCTGCTGTTCGATGCCAGTCGTCTCATCAGAAAAGGTGAAAAGTGCAGGAATAGGGTACAGACTATTGTGATGAGATACAGTAACTGACTTTCAGCCTCCAACAATGCCAAAGAACTGCATTCCTTGAATGTGGTGCGCATGCAGTCTCATCCATGTGAATGTGGTGCATATGTAGTCTCATCCACGTGAATGTGGTGCGTATGTAGTCTCATCCACGTGAATGCGGTTCGCATGTAGTCTCATCCACGTGAATGTGGTGCGCATATAGTCTCATCCATGTGAATGTGGTGCGCATGTAGTCTCATCCATGTGAATGTGGTGCGCATGTAGTCTCATCCATGTGAATGTGGTGCGCATGTACTCTCATCCATGTGAATGTGGTGCGCATGTACTCTCATCCATGTGAATGTGGTGCGCATGTTGTCTCATCCATGTGAATGTGGTGCGCATGTAGTCTCATCCATGTGAATGTTGCAGTGCATCAAAAAACAGTAACAGCACCCTGGCCATCTCATGTTGTCTTTATTTGGTAGGTTTAAAAAAATCCCAGTCTGTTAAAGTTGAAACAATTAAAGTGATTAATACTAAAGTTTAAACAGTTAGTAGATTAAATGGAATCTAACATTATTTAGTTATCAGTATACAAAACAGAATAATGTCTTGCTTCCCTGAGATAAAAAAACAGAGCTGACCCCTGGTCCTCGTACCCACCTCCGCTGCACATAGGAGCAGGGCAGGGCTGTTCAGTTCAGAGACACAGAGCTGACTGAATGTTCCTGCAGCTTTACTTACCTGAGTGCAGGGAGGAGCAGGGCAGCTTTACTTACCTGAGTGCAGGGAGGAGCAGAGCAGCTTTACTTACCTGAGTGCAGGGAGGAGCAGAGCAGCTTTACTTACCTGAGTGCAGGGAGGAGCAGAGCAGGGCTGTTCAGTTCAGAGAGACAGAGCAACTTTATTACCGGAGGCATGCCAGCAGGGTTTGGTGTTTGATGAAGCAGAGCACACAGAAGGCAAGATTCGAGAAGAATGTACTTATCCAGGATCATATTCTAATGTACAATTGAACATGACTGTGGGCTACTGCATCTTTAAACTACAGTTAAGGATAAATAAGGATTTTCATTGAAATACAATGCCGTTTTTTATAGTGCAGTTAAAGACTTGGTACACTGAATAAACTGTATTGTAAAAATTGCTCTTGTTTTGGAATTATTCCATTATTTTAAATCAGATTTCCACATTTGATCTGGATTAAACTGTGCAATTGGGTTTTTCAAAACATCGAAATGTGATCAGGATTACTGTGATCTGGATTTCATTTTGGTAATCACGATTAAATCATTTAAATGTGATCCTGCTTTATCAGAGGGACGCCTTTCGGTAATGTGATCCTGCTTTATCAAGGGGACCAGATTTCCTTTGGGTAATGTGATCCTGCTTTATCAAGGGGACCAGGTTTCCTTTGGGTAATGTGATCCTGCTTTATCAGAGGGACCAGATTTCCTTTGTGTAAAGTGATCCTGCTTTATCAGAGGGACCAGGTTTCCTTTGGGTAATGTGATCCTGCTTTATCAGAGGAGCCAGGTTTCCTTTGGGTAATGTGATCCTGCTTTTTCAGAGGGACCAGGTTTCCTTTGTGTAATGTGATCCTGCTTTATCAGGGGGACCAGGTTTCCTTTGAGTAATGCGAACCTTGCTTTATCAGAGGGACCAGGTTTCCTTTGGGTAATGTGATCCTGCTTTATCAGAGGGACCAGTTTTCCTTTGGGTAAGGTGATCCTGCTTTTTCAGAGGGACCAGGTTTCCTTTGGGTAATGTGATCCTGCTTTATCAGAGGGACCAGGTTTCCTTTGGGTAATTTGATCCTGCTTTATCAGGGGGGGCCACAGTGGAGCAGGATCTGCGGAGGGAGATACAGAACAGTAATATCCAAGCGATACTTTCTATAACTCCCTATGAAAAGCATACCAAACAGTCTTCTGCCATTTATTCAGAGGGCAGCTGTAGGATTTTACAGCTTTGTTAAATGTTTCCTAAGATATTATTGGTAGCAAACAGTGGTGGCTGGTGGCCAAAAAAAATGGGGAGGCAGATAAAAGGCAAAGTGTGCTGGGGGCCCCCTTAAGATTCTGACTCACAACACATTTCATATTATTATTATTATTATTATTATTATTATTATTATTATTATTATTATTATTATTATTATTAGTTTATTTGGCAGACGCCTTTATCCAAGGCGACATACAGGTGTTTCAGGGCAATACAGGGTTACAATGCAAGCTTAATATTTAAATAGTGTAGTTTACACTAAGTGCAAATAATTTACACTGTGAGATACACAGTCACACCCTTGTTTGTGTAATGTATTTACACTGTGAGATACACAGACACACCCTCATTTGTGTAATGTATTTACACTGTGAGATAGACAGTCACACCCTTGTTTGTGTAATTTATTTACACTGTGAGATAGACAGTCACACCCTCGTTTGTGTAATTTATTTACACTGTGAGATAGACAGTCACACCCTCGTTTGTGTAATGTATTTACACTGTGAGATACACAGTCACACCCTCGTTTGTGTAATTTATTTACACTGTGAGATAGACAGTCAGGCCCTCGTTTGTGTAATGTATTTACACTGTGAGATAGACAGTCACACCCTCGTTTGTGTAATTTATTTACACTGTGAGACAGACAGTCAGGCCCTCGTTTGTGTAATGTATTTACACTGTGAGATAGACAGTCAGGACCTTGTTTGTGTAATGTATTTACACTGTGAGATAGACAGTGAGGCCCTCGTTTGTGTAATGTATTAAGCAGGGGTCTAAGGTCTGGTGGGAGAGTAGTGAAGGGATCAGAGAGTGACCTGGTAGCAGGCTGAACTAGCTGTTGTAATAAAATCATTTTTTGTACATTATTATGGTTGCATATTGCAGTTACTGAATCCCAAATAAGGGACCATTACATTTATTGTCGTAAACGATTTACATTTGGTTGTCCAGTCTCTCTGATGCTCTCACATGCATACATTGTAAAACACAGCACCATGTGTGCAAAGAGTTATGCTGCTGTCACTTTCTCAACTGCTTTTATGCTACAGAAAATTATGTGACTACAACTTGTCAGTTTCTATTGAAAGTTTGACTTCATGACACCCAATGGAAATTGAAATGCTTCCTTGAAATGTAGAGAGTTACAGAATGTGTTACTTTGCCTTTGCTGTATCTGCGATGTTGACATGCCACATTTCTTTGCCCAGCAGCCTGAGAAACCACAGGAGACTCAGCTCCTTCGAGAGTTCAACCTTCTGAGCCAGAAGCAAATCCACTCGTTTTGCTTTTCACTCATGATGACAACTCGCACAGGACAGGTGAGGCTAAAACCACTGGTTTATGCAGTTTACGCCTGTCCCAGTGTAATCACGCAGTCACTTAATCAGTGCACTGCGCTACGCAAACCTGTCCTGCTTTGACAAGGGATCTCTGTTTAACATTTGAAAGTACTGTATCTTAATTAAATGACAAAAATAGTATTGTGAAGAAGCCCTGTTACTGTGTGCTCGATTATGAGTGAAGTGTTGAAGAATGAAAATTCACTTATATGGATTCGTATTCAATTTTCTGAAAGACATTTTTAAAAGTGACCAGAAACAAATAGTCAATACCAAGCAGTGATATAAATCCTGCCAGCTATACCTTCAAGCTTCAGTTTGACCTCGTTGAATGGCAGCTCTGGTTGTGGCCCTGCCAGCAGTATTTGTTTATTTTCCCCAGCGCAGGTAAACTCTTTCACTTTCTTTTCACCTGTACGATATATCATTATTTTGTTTAGCTAATTAAGTTAAGAAAAATAAATAATAAACTAGTTAATTTACCCAAGTACGTAACAGATCTTACAGAAATCTTTTTTTTTTTTTTTTTTTTGCTATTAAGCTCCCTGACGTTACTTTATTTCCGAATTCACCTCAAATGCTGTAGCATTAAATACCGTAACATTAACTACCATCTAGTTATTTTATACATCGACCGCTGAGCTGGTAAATCTACACACTGTAACATATACACTTTTTATGCACATTTTACTCAAACATTCACAAAGTCCTGTATGATATGGAATAGAAACAGTCTATCCACACATTGTGTGTAAAAAACCTTGCGATTCAAATTAAGCTTTGAAATACTGGGACAATTTGGTGTTGAATAAAAGTACTGCCACTGTTTAGATATCTATTTCTAGATTGCTTTAAATGTCACTGTAACTTTGCTCTAGAATGCATACTTTGTAAATCACTCCCTTTGGTGGCTGTAGCTTACAATGGCATTTCCTTCAGCACACAGAACTATTTCCCAGTCCTGTACAATGGGCAATATATCATGACAACAGCACTGAAGCCAATAGAAATCAAGCAACCAAACAAATAAAAATAACTTGTAGAAATGCAAGTCTGTTTCTGCCAGCGCTGTCTCGTGCTTACCCAGAGCAGAGTGCACAGAGCCATGCTGAGCTGGCATTGGACCATGTTTTTCTTGACCATGTTTTTCTTGAAGATAATGAAGCCCTTATCTCCAGTGCCTTGCTAAGTAATCCCCTGAACTCAGTACAAGCATAACAAGACACTTCCTTTACCAGGGGTGGCCCTTGGCCTTGTGTGAGAGCAAGCTCGCTGCTCGCTGCTGAGTGTGGGCCTTCCCTGTTTGCTCACTCTCTCTGTCTGTGTGCTTCTCTTATTTTTTCCCTTGTTATTTTACTCCTGTTTTTTCTCCCCAATTTGTCCAATTATGTTCCCTCACTGCACCAACCCACATAACACCTCAGATGAACTGAATGTCAGTGGACACCCACTGATCCCACAGCCAAAGCAATTGTCTCTAGATGACAAAAGTCAGCCCTGCAGGTGTCCGCTTTGAGCTCAGGGGGTGCCTGGCCAGTAGAGGAGAAACAGTCCCTGACGATTATGCCTCCCCAAACCCACAGGAGCACCAATGCAGAGCTCCTTGTGGAATCCCCTGTGAAGATCAGCATATATTCACTGCCAGGATGCGAACATGTGCTCCCCTGACTGCATGACTCCCCACACCACGCACCTTTACCAGGTGAGCCACCTGCACACCACGCACCTTTACCAGGTGAGCCACCTGCACCCACGCACACCTTTACCAGGTGAGCCACCTGCACCCACGCACACTTTTACCAGGTGAGCCACCTGCACCCACGCACACCTTTACCAGGTGAGCCACCTGCACCCACGCACACTTTTACCAGGTGAGCCACCTGCACCCACACACACCTTTACCAGGTGAGCCACCTGCACACCACGCACACCTTTACCAGGTGAGCCACATCACTTTGCTTTACAGTTTTTCTCAATGGCTAAAGCAAAATTCCAGAAACAATTTGCACATTTCTCAAAACAGTTAACACAAACACCAAAATAATCCACTCAATTAGAAAATGCTTCACACAGTGGCAAAACTAAGTTTCCATGCCAAATGTTATTATATATCTTGCATAACCAAATGCTTGCACCAAATCAATAAATAGTTACAGCTTTTGTGTTTAAGTATTCAAGCAAAAGAAAATACCTCTATTTTATCCAAATATTTCACCCAATTACAAAACTCACAAAATCAAACATTAAAGAAATGTATATTAAATTTAGAATACATTGGTCATATTTGATTGGCCCAAAATAATACAATACTACTTACAAAATTAAACTTACAGTAACAATATATACATTATATACACAGATAATATGCATGTATGTTTATTGAACATCAAGTCGTTCATTCCTATCCGGCCACATATTTGCACCTTGGAAAGGTGTGACGGAGCCTGGCTTGGAATCTTCTGCCGTGATGTCATTACAAGCCTCATCCATGACCTGGAGAAGTGTGGCTTGTTCACCTTCCACCTCCAGGAGGAGAAAAACTCCTCGATAGGATTCAGAAAAGGGGAATATGGTGGAAGGTACATCACAGAGAAACGGGGATGTGCATCAAACCACTCCTGCAGCAGCACAGCATGATGGAAACCTACATTGTCCCAAATGATGACAAATATTGTGGCTTCTCTTCCTGCCAACATTGCTGCATTTGGTGGGACAAGGTGATTGTGCAATTCCTCAAGGAAAACTAGCAGCCACTCTGTATTGTATGCGCCAAGCAATGGACTGCGGCAAACAACTCTTTGCTGGCAGATGGCAGCACACATAGTGATGTTACCTCCATGCTGCCCAGGCACATCCACAGTGGCACGCTGTCCAATTATGTTTCGGCCACGTCTGAAGCCTACCTCATCAACGAAGATGTATTCACGTGGAGACATGCTGGCATCAAACTCCATCATTCTCTGTAAACATAAAGAGTTTAGCCTGTCTGCATATGACATGCCTTTTAAACCTGGGATAATTCTGGTCACTCTTCTTTGCACTCTTTCTAGAGCAGCAATATCCTTTTTGTAGTGAGGTGACCAGAACTGAACACAATATTCTAGGTGAGGTCTTACTAATGCATTGTAAAGTTTTAACGTTACTTCGCTTGATTTTAAATTCAACACTTCTCACAATATATCCGAGCATCTTGTTGGCCTTTTTTATAGCTTCCCCACATTGTCTAGATGAAGACATTTCTGAGTCAACATAAACTCCTTTAGTAAAGTCTTTTTCATAGATTCCTTCTTCAATTTCAGTATCTCCCATATGATATTTATAATGCACATTTGTATTGCCTGTGTGCAGTACCTTACACTTTTCTCTATTAAATGTCATTTGCCATGTGTCTGCCCAGTTCTGAATGTTGTCTGGATCATTTTGAATGACCTTTGCTGCTGCAACTGCAAATTTAACAAGTTTGCTTACTATACCAGAATCTAAATCATGTAGATTAGGAATAGCAGAGGACCTAATACTGATCCCTGTGGTACTCCACGGGTTACCTCGCTCCATTTTTATTTTTCTCCTCTAATCAGTGCTTTCTGACCCTAACCCTAACCCTAACCCTAACCTTTACATTCTTCATAGGAGTTGAGAAATGTAACCCTAACCAATACTTTAAGCGCAGCACAGAAACCAGGACCAGCTAACATAGTTGGAAAGTAAGTGGGGATAGACTTGGGACAGATGGAAGGAGACACTTCTTCACAGAGAGAGTGGTGAGGGTTTGGAATGGGCTACAGGGTCATGTTGTTGAGGCTGATGCCCCTTTAGGAGATCAATCAGCTGCTTGGAACCAGACAAGCTTTGATGGGCTGAATGGCCTCCCCTTGTTAATAAAGAATGAGGAGCTGTAAGATGGGAATGCCCTCCCCTCGTTAATGAAGAGCAAGGAGCTTTAAGATGGGAATGGCCTCCCCTCGTTAATGAAGAACAAGGAGCTGTAAGATGGGAATGGCCTCCCCTCGTTTGTAAAGAGCAAGGAGCTGTAAGATGGGAGTGGCCTCCCCTCGTTAATGAAGAGCAAGGAGCTGTAAGATGGGAATGGCCTCCCCTCGTTAATGAAGAACGAGGAACTGTAAGATGGGAATGGCCTCCCCTCGTTAATGAAGAACAAAGCGCTGTAAGATGGGAATGGCCTCCCCTCGTTAATGAAGAACAAGGAGCTGTAAGATGGGAATGGCCTCCCCTCGTTTGTAAAGAGCAAGGAGCTGTAAGATGGGAATGGCCTCCCCTCGTTAATGAAGAACAAGGAGCTGTAAAATGGGAATGGCCTCCCCTCGTTTGTAAAGAGCAAGGAGCTGTAAGATGGGAATGGCCTCCCCTCGTTTGTAAAGAGCAAGGAGCTGTAAGATGGGAATGACCTCCCCTCATTAATGAAGAACAAGGAGCTTTAAGATGGGAATGGCCTCCCCTCATTAATGAAGAACAAGGAGCTGTAAGATGGGAATGGCCTCCCCTCGTTTGTAAAGAGCAAGGAGCTGTAAGATGGGAATGGCCTCCCATCGTTTGTAAAGAGCAAGGCACTGTAAGATGGGAATGGCCTCCCCTCGTTAATGAAGAACAAGGAACTGTAAGATGGTGTGACACGCTGAGTTGTGTGGTGCAGTAGAAAGTGAATGTCCAGACTGAATTCTCCCAATAGCAAAAAGGTTTTAATAATTAACAAACAAAAAGATCATAAAATAAATCCACTTGGAAAAATAATAATAATAATAATAATAATAATAATAATAATAAGCCCCAGTACCAGCGATGGTAATGGGGCAAAACTCAATAGCGTCCAGCTAAAACAAAAGTAAACAAAACACACTCCAATAACCACAGTCCTCCGTGCACGAAAATGTGCTCTTCTCTTCCAGGGTTTGTGGTGCGTGCGCTGTGCTGTGAAGTGCTGTGCGATGAGGGGCGTGCTCTGGGGTATGTGCTGGCTCGCTGGCTACAGCCTCCCGTCCTCCTGGGCCCTGTTTCAGAAAGCAGGTTTAACAAACTCTGAGTTTAAACCTGAACTCTGGGTTGACTAACTCTGAGTTGTCAAACTCAGAGTTTTCGGTTTCAGAACAGGTGATAACAATGAGTTCAATCAACTCTGAGTTAAGTTAACCCTGAGTAAAGCGCATGCATGAGGAGATAAAAAGCCCTCATCAAAGGAACGCAGATAACCTGATTCGTCATGGCAACAGGAGAAAAAAGGGCTCGAACCTCCTACTTCTCCCCAGTGGAGATAGAAATATTAATGAATGCGTATGCAGAATACGAGTATATATTTAAGAAAAAAAGCAATACCATAGCAGCAGCAAAAGAACGTGAGCTGGCGTGGCAGAAAATTGCTGACCGAGTCAATGCGTGAGTATTAATTGAAAAAAAGAAAAGTTTTATCTCAAGTGTTCCACTTATTCAACATTTATAATATATATATATATATATATATATATATATATATATATATATATATATATATATATATATATATATATATATGTGTGTGTGCGCGTGTTTAATATTTATGCAGGTGCAACCCAACCGGCACAAAACGTACTTGGCAGCAACTGAAGATGAAATATAAAAATATACAGTACTGTGCAAAAGTTTTAGGCAGGTGTGAAAAAATGCTGTAAAGTAAGAATGCTTTCAAAAATAGACATGTTAATAGATTATATTCATCAAATAACTAAATGCAAAGTGAGTGAACAGAAGAAAAATCTAAATCAAATCCATATTTGGTGTGACATCCCTTTGCCTTCAAAACAGCATCAATTCTTCTAGGTACACTTGTACAGTCAGGGATTTTGTAGGCATATAGTCAGGTGTATGATTAAACAATTATTCCAAACAGGTGCTAATGATCATCAATTCAATATGTAGGTTGAAACACAATCATTAACTGAAACAGAAACAGCTGTGTAGGAGGAATAAAACTGGGTGAGGAACAGCCAAACTCAACTAACAAGGTGAGGTTGCTGAAGACAGTTTACTGTCAAAAGTCATACACCATGGCAAGACTGGGCACAGCAACAAGACACAAGGTAGTTATACTGCATCAGCAAGGTCTCTCCCAGACAGAAATTTCAAGGCAGACAGGAGTTTCCAGATGTGCTGTCCAAGCTCTTTGAAGAAGCACAAAGAAACGGGCAGCGTTGAGCGACCGTGAGCGCAGTGGTCGGCCAGAGAAACTTACTGCAGCAGATGAAAGACACATCATGCTTACTTCCCTTTGCAATCGGAAGATGTCCAGCAGTGCCATCAGCTCAGAACTGGCAGAAAACAGTGGGACCCTGGTACACCCATCTACTGTCCGGAGAAGTCTGGTCAGAAGTGGCCTTCATGGAAGACTTATGGAAAAAGCCATACCTCCGACGTGGAAACAAGGCCAAGCGACTCAACTATGCACGAAAACACAGGAACTGGGGTGCAGAAAAATGGCAACAGGTGTTCTGGACTGATGAGTCAAAATTTGAAATATTTGGCTGTAGCAGAAGGCAGTTTGTTCGCTGAAGGGCTGGAGAGCGTCCTCGAATGAGTGTCTGCAGGCAACAGTGAAGCATGGTGGAGGTTCCTTGCAAGTTTGGGGCTGCATTTCTGCAAATGGAGTTGGGGATTTGGTCAGAATTAATGGTCTCCTCAATGCTGAGAAGTACAGGCAGATACTTATCCATCATGCAATACCATCAGGGAGGCATCTGATTGGCCCCAAATTTATTCTGCAGCATGACAACGACCCCAAACATACAGCGAAAGTCATTAAGAACTATCTTCAGCGTAAAAAAGAACAAGGAGTCCTGGAAGTGATGGTATGGCCCCCACAGAGCCCTGATCTCAACATCATCGAGTCTGTCTGGGATTACATGAAGAGAGAGAAGCAACTGAGGCTGCCTAAATCCACAGAAGAACTGTGGTTAGTTCTCCAAGATGTTTGGGCCTACCTGCCGAGTTCCTTCAAAAACTGTGTGCAAGTGTACCTAGAAGAATTGATGCTTGATGCTGTTTTGAAGGCAAAGGGTGGTCACACCAAATATGGATTTGATTTAGATTTTTCTTCTGTTCACTCTCTTTGCATTTAGTTAATTGATAAATATAATCTATTAACATGTCTATTTTTGAAAGCATTCTTACTTTACAGCATTTTTTCACACCTGCCTAAAACTTTTGCACAGTACTGTACTTCAAACAGGTAAGGTATAATTTCATTACAAACAATTGTGATGTTGTTTAGCCTACCCTACCTAATTAAACCGCATTCAGTGGCTACATTCAACATGTGATATATTTAAGTAGTTAGTGAAATTTTCTAAGCAAAAAAAAAAGTAAATTTTTCAGCCATCCCAACACTGCCAGTATTTAATATTGTCTATTTGAAAGTAACACCTAAATGCCTTTATACATACAAGTCTCCAAATTTGTGCTTACTGGACATGTTCAAATTTGACCTCCATTATAGCCAATAGAAAAAAGGCTGAGGGCCGAAAAACAGGTGGGGGTCCACCACCACCACCACTCACAGAGGCTGAAGAGATGGCCCTCAGTCAAAACAGTGGGCAACCTACTGCTGAAGGCATCTCTGGAGGAAGCTCATCTGACCCAACTACATCCCAGGACACAAGGGCCTACATAAGAGGTTAGTTATTCAAATTAATGATATATGTACATTCATCCTTTTGCCAGTGTTAGCTCAGTGACGCCCACCCATCTATTTTAGACACAACTTGGCACACTGATTTTCTTGTAGTGGTACAATTCTTTGCAATTGACTGCTGTTACTCCTTCAGACATCATAAACTATTTTAAGGTGACTCAAGAGTTATATATTTGAAAAATTGTGATGTGGCCTGCACACTGTTGTAAAAACAAAATTCAAATTAGGTGGGGCACTTTTCTGGGTAAAGTTATAATTTAACTGTCTAATCTTCTTCATTCTCTACCAGTTACTGATGGTGTAATCTGTCTGGTGGAGCCTTCTGCCATAACAGACCTCCATGCAGTTGTAAGTACTCTTAATACTCCACAGATTTTTCATAATGGGTTAAAGTAGAACACAAAAATTGTTAATTTTCATTACAGGAGGATGATGATGAAGACACCTTGTCAGCTGCCACAGAGAGGGAAGATACAGAGAGACCTATTGAGGTTCACACCTTAAAAATAACATCTAACAGTTGATGATAGTGTTGTACCATAATAAATCTTGCACATTCTTTTTCTCTAAGAGCGAAAAAGATGCTGGAAATTACAATGAGGAAGAGGGTCCATCCACCTCCACAGCACAACTTACCTCAGTAAGATGTTGTTCAGCATTGGCCCATGACTTACAATGAAACTAAGTAGACCTGGCACTGTGAAATTCAATGTCATTTTTTTGTGTTCCTATAGCTCCCTGTGAAACCGCTGTACAAGGTGTACTTAAATAAACAAATTGAAAAATGTAATTTAGAAATGGACCACATAAGGCTGCAGATGCGAAAGGCAAAACTAGAAATACAACTGCTGGAACATCAGTTAAAGGTGGGTGAGGTGCCCACAGGTGGATGATTTTACTTGTTTGAACAACATAAATATTAACTACTGTACTGCATTTGTACTTGCAGGAAATAAAGAAGACTTAATAAAAAGAAAGGCATATTGTCTTTATTTGACACTGGGGAGGTGATGGGTCAATCAGAAATGATGGTAGCATATTGTGTCTCTGACTGCTCTTCCATCTCGTGCGTCAGCGGGGTGGTCAGGATCATTATCAGGATCGTTCACTGGTTGAGTAGGACATTGTTCTCCTCTAATTGTGGCAATGTTGTGGAGAATCACACATGCCACAATAATGTCACATGCCCTTTCTGGGGTGACCCTGAGCCTACGAAGGCACTGGAACCGGGCCTTGAGCATCCCAATGGTCATCTCTACCCTGGCTCATGTCCTGCAGTGAGCCAAGTTATAACGTTGCTGTGGGCCGGGCTCAGGATCAGGGTAAGGGGTCAGCAAATAGGGATGGCAGGGGTACCCTCTGTCACCGAGCAGGTAACCATCGAACTCTCCTTATGATAATACGAGGATACAGTTTAAATTTTCAGTTGCAATAGGAGGAAACAAAATATTGATTATAATAGGATATAGCTATATATATAAACTCACCACGGGCAAATCTAGCGCTCAGTGTACATTTGCGAGTCATGCACAGACCCAGGCCACTTTGCTTCCACGTTGCTGATGATGTGGGCTGCATCACATATGATCTTCACAGTGCAGAACAGTAATTAGCTGCAGTAGATGTATTGTGAAGTATCTTTCATTTGGAATGCTAAAGGCTAATATTTAGGCCTACCTGCACATTAATGCTGTGGAAAGACTTCCTATTCACATAATCTCCTTCATTTACCTAAGGAGCTGTGATAGGAATATGAGTGCCATCTATGCAGCCAATCACACCTGGAAACCCTAAAATATATCAAATTAACTGATTAGTGCTTCAAGTCTCAAAGCTTCATACTAAATAAATGAATTATTGCTTAGACTGATACCTGCAATTCTGTGGAATTCTTCTTTGATGAGTCTTGTAGGTCTGTGACTTGGGAACACCACAAAAGTGTACAGTAAACGTTTCAGTGCAAGAGTCACATTTCTGACAGCCCGACAGACGGTTGCCTTGGAAATATGCTCAGCGTCACCGATGTTATATAGAAAACTCCCGTTGGCAAAAAACGAAGTGCAACACAAAGAATTTGTTCCGAACTGAGAGCATGTCCACGATGTGTCATATGAACGATATGAGGGCTGAGAATATTGTTCAGATGAATGATCGATTGAGTAGAAAAACGGTAACGTTCAAACAGATGATCATCAGGGAATGATAAAACATCCAAGCGGGGTCTGATCACCCTCTCCAGACGGAGATTTCTGCGGAGTATTTGTGCTTCAATATCAACTGGCTCTTCAAAAAAAGGACACGCCATGTCTGACACCTCCTTCAGTCTGCAGGCTTCAGCTAAAGAGGAGGAGAAACTCAGGGTTAGTTGAAGAAAACCTGCTAGCGAGCAGGTTAGCTTCACGGAGTATGTTGGCATAGTAACTGACTCAGAGTTAAGCTGAACTGGCTTCGTGAAACCGAAAACCCAGAGTTTCCTTCAACTCTGAGTCAACTAACTCTGAGTTTTCACTAAACCCGCTTTCTGAAACAGGGCCCTGCTCCTCCAAAACACGTATTCACAAAAACACAAACATCGGCTCCGGCCGGTCGCTTTGTTTAACTCAGCACAAGGGGAGGTTTTGACTTAGCTGCTTCCGCTTTGTACCCAGCAAACTCCTCCCTGCAGTCAACGCGTCGCCATGGTTTCTCCAATAGAGGGCTGCCCCGCAGCTGACTGCAATGGAATCGTCCAGAGTACTTGCAGCTACGCGCCCCTCCTAATATGGTCACCTTCCGGTTTCCACCTACCACCGAGGTGGCAGATCTAGGAGGCAGCATACCTCCCCCCTTACACAGCGCCCTTTCTAATCGGGAGGGAGATTTACAGCATCGATCCTTTCTCTCTCTATCACAGATGGGAATTATGCCCACAAGTGACGGCCACAAATGCAATTTCCTATGGAAGTTGTTTCACATTTAATGGAACTGCTCTAGGCACCACTGGTCTAGATCACATACAAGCTAAAAATTGTTTCAATTTATTTGTAAACTACATTGTGGTCTATGATTTTATGTAGCCTGCACATTGTTATTTTTTCAAGTGGTTTATTGTGTAAATATTTTCTTTTAAAATAAATTACTATTTGCATTTTACAAAATCATATGCCAACCCAAATCATATATACGATGTATACATATATATTAATCACACAGTATAGTTTTCAAGACGTTTGGAATTGTTTTAGTTTAGTTTTGATCTGGTTTCCACCCACTCCTTCCTGTCAGTTAACCTATCCAGCTGCTGTACTCAATGAATGAAGCTACTTGTGGCCCCTCACTTGTCACCAGTCCTCATAATCACACAAGTAAGAGTGCATGTACTGTATAAATATAAATGTATTGGATTATAGCAAATCAATTTGAAATGTCTTATGAGGCTAAGAGTGTATGATAAATGTTTGGTGAAGATTTGTATAAAATAAAGCCAGTTATCATGTTCACCATGTAGAGTGGACCAGCAGAGACGGATTGACAGACAGATTGTGAAAGAAAAAGGCTGATGTGACATTGCCAGTGCAGGTATGCTTCAGTCTAAAAGCAGTGTTCCAGTATCCCGATGGCAGTTCAAAATACCCTTCCTGTTGGGCATGTCTGTCTTGTAGGCATGTGGGTCGACTAAGCTTTTTCACACTGCTTTTTAAAAAAGCAGGGATGATCTGGGTGACAGAAGCAAGTACACAATGCGTGCATGCAATGCCTCAGAAACAGCAACGTTCAAATGACCAAATGTTTGTTAGAGCAAATGTTTCTTCATCTCGCCACGCCATCCCTGCAGCAAGTCTCATGGTGTGTCTCACTCAACAAACTGTGAATAAACAGACATGGCTCATCGTGTGTCTCACTCAACAAACTGAATAAACAGACATGGCTCCTGGTGTGTCTCACTCAACAAACTGTGAATAAACAGACATGGCTCATCGTGTGTCTCACTCAACAAACTGAATAAACAGACATGGCTCCTGGTGTGTCTCACTCAACAAACTGTGAATAAACAGACATGGCTCATCGTGTGTCTCACTCAACAAACTGAATAAACAGACATGGCTCATCGTGTGTCTCACTCAACAAACTGTGAATAAACAGACATGGCTCATCGTGTGTCTCACTCAACAAACTGAATAAACAGACATGGCTCCTGGTGTGTCTCACTCAACAAACTGAATAAACAGACATGGCTCATCGTGTGTCTCACTCAACAAACTGAATAAACAGACATGGCTCATCATGTGTTTCACTCCACAAACTGAATAAACAGACATGGCTGATCGTGTGTCTCACTCAGCAAACTGTGAATAAACAGACATGGCTCCTTGTGTGTCTTACTCAACAAACTGAATAAGCAGACATGGCTTGCAGGTTCCTTGCGGAAGTGAAACCTTCACGCAGGCGTGGCTATTTGTTACTTCCTCCCTGTATAGCACCCATCATGCATTTTGTCTCGTCGACTCGGGTACGTGGTTTCACACTGGTGCGGGATTTTGACCCGGGTAGCCAGAACCCGGGTAGGGAACTGGATAGGAGCGCCAGTGCGAAAGGGGCTAATGATGGGAGTTAATATGTCAGAGGTAATTGATGTTTGCTCTGCCCACTCCTCCAAGGTTCTGAGGCGAATATGTTGACTTTGCAAGATCAGAGTGATGTATTATTGCTTCAATGCTCAAACTGCATCCAAAAAGCAGTGCAATGCACCAGAGTAAGGGAAAACTTGCAAGCAATGATGCAAAACTGTTTTTTTGTTGAACTATCAGACCTATAAATATTCTCTTTAAGTCAAAAAGTCAAGTATAGTGTTGTTTTGAATGTGGTGTAAATCAATCCATCATCTGCAAAGTTGTTGACACTAACCTCGGAGCCCTTGCCTGTGAAAACGCTGAATTTAAGACTTTCAAGGATGAAGCAAGCCACCAGGGCCCCCTCAGGAAAAGACACTAGAACTCAACTCTTGCCCTGTAAAGTAATGAATGTGCTGTTTCCTTATCCGTTCAGTCATGCCAAGCGAGGGTGTCGTAAAGCTGCAAATGGTCACAGCGTGTTACCAAAAGGAAATGATTAAGTGTGGTGCACAGGAAGCAGCCCCAGAGGTGAAAGGCCATGCATTTAATAACAGGGGAAAGGAAATGTTACCAGGTATTTAGGATTGGCATTTTGTTTTTTTAATGTTCGTCATATTGTATTAACTTTTAAAAAAACACAATACAACATACAATATTATTAATAACAGTATTGGAAACATATACTTAAAGAACACACAATCCACAAATAATAAGTAATCAAAACAATACATGTTAACAATACATAATAAACATAATAACATACTAATAGATTACATGTTCAACATATACATTAGTAAATAAAAAACTAGGCTTCTATCAATACATTATTTCTATTTAAAGAATAACCTTGGATATTAATTTCAAGCAATCCCTTGGTTCCACTGTAGTTCTAGATTCTATATTATTATTATTATTATTATTATTATTATTATTATTATTATTGGCCAAAGTTGGACAAAATAGTATTTTTTAAATCCATGGAAAGATGTATTCTTTCTAAAGATATTACCTCTAGTACAAAGTTCTTCCATAAAGTAGAATGTGGTGGATCCATACATTTCCATAAAAACATTTGAGCTCTTTTGCCATAAAATCTATTTTTTGTTGTGTCTAATCAGCAATAGTTGTGATTCCCAGATAGCTTATTCCAAGTTTTTAGGCAGGTGTAGTTAGAGCTGGTATTGCCCCAATGTTTGTAAATGACGAAGTGTTTAGTTAGGGGTTTAAACAACGAAATAACTTAGGTTCGTCTAGCTCAGTGGTTCCCAACTCAGGTCTGGGGGACCCCCTGGGTCAATTGTAGATTTGTTATGGAGCTGCGTACGAAGCTGTGTACTAGATCTATAACAAAAACATTGTCAATGTAACAAAACAAGTTAGAAAAACACAACAGCTGTTTAAAGGGGTGATATCAAACACAAAAGCCCAAGTTAGGAGAAGCAATTAGGCCAATCTTGTCAAGCCTCAAGCAAATAGGCACAATTGGAAAGGTGCTGGGGCCCAAGATTCACACAATTCTTGCTTCTATCTTGGCGCCTTTTTTTGATCGCTTTGCTCCACTTTATCTCTCCACTTGAAATGCACAGTGGCGCAGTGGGCTAAGGTCGTGTGCTCTTCAAGAACGTCATGTTGCAAGTTCAAACCACTTGAAATGCTCTTTGTATGACTTGAAGTGACTGAGACACACACTCACACACTGAGACTGTGTGTGTTGTAGTGTGTGTGTTTCCCAGTGTATGTGTGTCTCGGTGTGTGTGTGTCTGTGTGTGTGTGTATGTCTCAGTGTGTCTGTGTGTGTCTCAGAGTGATTGTGTCTCAGTGTGTGTGTGTCTCAGTGTACGTGTGTGTCTCAGTGTGTGTATGTTTCTCAGTGTGTGTGTGTATGTGTCATTGTGTGTGTGTCTCAGTGTATGTGTGTGTGTCTCAGTGTATGTGTCTCTGTGTGTGTGTCTGTTTATGTGTGTGTGCCTCAGTGTGTGTGTTTGTATCTCAGTGTGTGTGTGTGTGTGTGTGTACCTCAGTGTGTGAGTGTGTGTGTCTCAGTCACTTCAAGTCATACAAAGAGCGATAAAGTGGAGCGAAGTGATCAAAAAAAGGCGTCAAGTTAGAAGCAAGAATTGTGTGAATCTTGGGCCCCAGCACCTTTCCAATTGTGCCTATTTGCTTGGTGCTTGACAAGATTGGCCTAATTGCTTCTCCTAACTTAGGCTTTTGTGTTTGATATCACCCCTTTAAACGGCTGTTGCGTTTTTCTAACTTGTTTTTTTACATTGACAATGTTTTTATTTTAGATATCACTTCTTTTTTTACTTCATCAAATAATGAATAAAGCAAGGGAAAGATATTCGAGAATGTGTATGGTAAATAGACAGACAAACATTACAAGAGGATAATAAGTAGAGTAATATAAGAGAAATGAGAAAATATTTGAAAGTAAAATAATGGTAGAAGGGACATTTGGACAGTATTGAAAGTGTAAACATTATATTCCTATAGTTGCTTGAGAGGTGAAAACAATATGTCTATTTTGGTAGGTATTGATATATTGATATTTACGTAGGTACAATACTACAATGTTATAAATGGTTCAAAAGGTTCATATGCATGTCTGTGCTAAAGGGTAGTATACTAACACATTTTAATGCTGGAAAAAAACAGTATTCTCCTTGATATAGTGGTCTTATGAACTTAGGCTAAGGCATTTGTAAAGCATTAGATCTCTTCATAAAAGGCCATATACATTTTGTTTGCATTTCTTGACCATGGTTTGACTTCAATAAGTGCATCATTTGCATCCACCATTTTCCAGTAGCACCCACAGCAAGAACAGACACATAGTGTCCTGAAGTAACATCCTGTCCTTGGTGTATAATAATGGAATCTAATTGGTAATTCCTGTTGTCCACAGTAATTGTGCTCTTCTGCACAGCAGTAAACTTAGCATTGTGTCACTTTGTAACGGTCCCGTCTGGTTTGGTTTCCCAAAGCATAAGTTGGACTGCAATCAGTCTCCCTGCTGATTGAATAAGTTCACGTTTCATGATTGGAGAAATTTTGCATTGCCTACATTTGCTACCAGGAATCATTGCCCATTTGTCATTTCTATAAATGAGTTCTTCCAAACACATGGAATCTGTACCAGCAGGTACATGTAGAGGATAAATATACAACACCTCTCGGTTTGATGAGCAGTAGTTACATGTAGTACATAGAATGCCATGACTTATTGTGACTGAAACCATGCAAGATACTTCAGGACAAATTTCAAACAATTTGGTGAGAAACTCTGCAACATGTTGCTGCTCACCTCTATTGAAAGGTTCTCCTAAGAAGTGACAAATATCCACAGTAGTTAGAGACGCAGTGGATGGCAAGTGATCCTATTTGTGAACAAAGCTCCTGATAGCCTCTTGTTGACTGTGCTTTAATGAATCCTTCAGAGGTTGCAAGTGAAGAAGGCACTGCAATGTTGCATTTGCATAGCATGAGGTGAAATTGGGGTTGCTCAAGCCTCTGAATGGATGTGTAAGTGCAATGTTCTCTTAGAAGACTGAGGCTTTTGCTGTTCCTGAACATTAATGATGGCTCAGTGAATGAAATGCCCATGACCTTTTACTTTGTGTCCCTTATGCATGTTAGTCTCCTTCAAGCTTTTCAACTTCGGACAATAAATCCCTGTGAGCCGATGGTGCACTTCAACTGCAGTTTGACATGCATGGATGCAGGTGGGGTCAAAGTTGATAAGGTGGATATCGCTTAAGGAAGTAATTGTGGAAAGTGTAATGAAACTTTGTCCATAGGAGAAAATGGAGTTACCACGATCCATCATAACTGTTTTTAGAGTCATCCCCTGACATTTGTGAATGGTGATTGCATGAGAACCAATGACTGGTGACTGCTCTCGAACAATGTAGACTCTATCCATGATTTCAAACTTTGAGCATAAATGTTGAAAGGTATGTGTGACTCCATTGTTAAATTTGATGGTTATGGTTTTGAGCATACTTGTGTTTTCCAGATAGTAGGAAATTGATGAGACCAGTGGCAATGTCAATGTTCTTGCAAATTTGCTTAATACAAATGCAAATGTGATACATTTACTACCAAACTAAATACAAATGCAAATATGTGACAAATGCTAAATGGACTTCAAATACTTTCCCATACAACAAATGTTAATTTATTAACATGAATTTGGCAGAGGCCTTTATCCAAGGTGACATAGAAGGAAAGCAGTTTATATAATAACAACATAAACACAGTAATCACGTAGTTCATAATAATTAACAGGCATGTACCAATATAGGAAGCAAGTTACATAAAACAGCGTTTTCCAATCTTGGTCCTGAGGACCCAGTGTTTGCTGATGTCGAATCAGAGCATTTGAATTATTTGTAGAAATGGCTGGCTGCACAGGCATCAATTAACACTAATCTAGGACTACCTAATGTTAACTCAGGTAAAGTAGTCCAAGATTAGTGCTTATCAGGGTTGTGAAAGAAGCCAAAATAGTTGGATAGTTCAAGTTATGTCAAACATTGCATTAAGTCACTAATTGTTAGTTCAATTGGGGGATCAATTTAATAATTGAGAACTCAGTTGGAACACAAACAGCAGACACAGTGGGCCCGCAGGACCAGGTTTGTGAAAAACTGACATCAATGATGAGATATATGTATATATTTATATTTGTGTGCATTGCACAATTATTATTTTTACTTGTTTTGTTTGTTATGTTTAATAAACATGAAGTTCTCAAAAGTGTCCTAGTTTGCATCTTTCAGGTTAATCAACTTTACCAGCAATACTGAAAAGTCTCTCTACTTTTTTATGAGCATGTAACAGGGTGAGGTGCCCTGTACATTGTTTTGTTTATTTATTTTTAGATCGGTGTCTCCCCCTCCACCCCTGTGCAGTATATTTTTTATTTGTTTTGTTTGATTTTATTTATGTATTTATATGACAGCGTACCGCCGTGTTATTGTTTTGTTTATTTTTAAAACGTGTTCTGGCAGAGGCGAGATTGGTGCTCATCCTCTGCCAGGAATAATTAATAAACTCGTGCAGAACGTGGCCATCTCCCGAATTAATTAAGTGGTTCATTTTGTTGCTAATCGGGAGATGGTCACCTGAATATAAAAGCCTGCAGCTCTCGGCACTCGTGGTGGGTGTATGATGAGCGAGAGTGGAGTTAAAAAGGAGTTAAAAAGGAGTTAAAAAGGAGTTAAAAAGGAGTTAAAAAGGAGTTAAAAAGATACAGGATCAGTGAAGGCAATCTGCCCAGCCTGACCTGTATGGTTTGTTTATTTATTATTTTGTGTTCGCGACTATTTTTGGTTTAACATTTTTATTTTGCTCTGTGAGCAAGTGTTTTTGAGTTTAAATATTTATTTTATTTTTGTTATTTAAAAATAAAAAGACGTGCCGCGTCATATACCTTCAACTGCAGTACTCCCTGGTGTGTGTTTACCTTCCTGCTTCTGCCTGACGTCACCGACTCAGTCACCCTGTCACACGTGGTGTCCTGCGTGGGATTGCAGCGCCTCCTGGACGCAAGCAGAAGTACGGTACTGCAGTTTTTTTCGTTTTTTCGTTTATTTCTGGTGGAGTGAGGAGGAAGAAGGGGTGGAAGGAGGATGAAAGGAAAGAGGAGGATGAGGAGACAGCAGCTGCTGCAACAGACGCAGCAAGTCTGCCTTAACTGCCTGTTGGGGGAGGAGTGGTGCTTCAATTGTGGGGAGCCATGGCACATTTCCCCTGGCACCTTCCCCATATGGCAGGAGGAAGAGACATGGACAGAGGTGAGGAGGAGGCAGAGAGGAAAGATGGAACGAGGGGAAGAGGAGTGGTGCACCAACTGCATGAGGTACGGGCATGAGGAGCACCACTGCCTGGAGGTCTTCCAGGACACAGACCTGGAGTGGGAGGGGCCCAAACGTCCTGCGCTTGAAAGGGAGTAGCCCGAACGTCCTGCGCCTGAAAGGGAGGAGCCCGAATGTCCTGGCGCCTAAGAGGGAGGAGTGGTGCGTCCACAGCCCAAGAGGGGGAGTCGGTGCGTCCACAGCCCAAGAGGGGGGAGTCGGTGCATCCACAGCCCAGGTACCTGCCAGCAGAGGGAGAATACCTGCTGGTTCCACCTCCACCGCCCTGGGAGGACTGCGTGTCGCTCCCACCTCCACCAGCAGAGGAAGAGTTCCTGCTGGTTCCACCTCCACCGCCCTGGGAGGACTGCGTGTCGCTCCCACCTCCGCCAGCAGAGGGAGAATACCTGCTGGTTCCACCTCCACCGCCCTGGGAGGACTGTGTGTCGTTCCCACCTCCGCCAGCAGAGGGAGAGTTCCTGCTGGTTCCGCCTCCACCTCCGTGGGAGGACTGCGTGTCGCTCCCACCTCCGGCAGCAGAGGGAGAGTTCCTGCTGGTTCTGCCTCCACCGCCACCAGCAGAGGGAGCATGCCTGCTGGTTCTGCCTCCATCACCATCACCAGCAGAGGGAGCATGCCTGCTGGTTCTGCCTCCATCGCCGCCACCAGCAGAGGGAGCATGCCTGCTGGTTTCCCCGCTGGAGCCAGAAGGGGAGGAGCCCCTGCCGCCTTTGCAGCCAGAAGGGGAGGAGCCCCTACCGCCTTTGCAGCCAGAAGGGGAGGAGCCCCTGCCGCCTTTGCAGCCAGAAGGGGAGGAGCCCCTGCCGCCTTTGCAGCCAGAAGGGGAGGAGCCCCTGCCGCCTTCGCAGCCAGAAGGGGAGGAGCCCTGCCGCCCGCAGCCAGAAGGGAGGAGCCCC
Organism: Acipenser oxyrinchus oxyrinchus; assembly: GCA_030684275.1. NCBI lineage: Eukaryota > Metazoa > Chordata > Actinopteri > Acipenseriformes > Acipenseridae > Acipenser > Acipenser oxyrinchus. Next base: position 14,339,329 of record CM060265.1, on the reverse strand, counting down.
GCCGCCGCAGCCAGAAGGGAAGAGCCCCGCCGCCGCCAGGAGCAGAGCAGCAGGAGCTGCCTCTCCCTTCACGACAGGACGGACCGGAACAGGAGGCTGGCAGTCCGCAGTCGCCCTTGCATAGACTGCTGAGCAGAGCAAGGGGGAAAAATGCCGGGTCGGAGCGGCTGAGAAGAGGGCCAACCCTAGCACCACCGCTGGTCTTGGCTCCCCTCCTGCAGTCGCCTCCTGAGGGTCCGCTGCCGCCGTCGCCTCCTGAGGGATCGCTGCTGCCTTGTCGTGCACCGCCCGGGGATGCCAGCCTCGCACCACCCGGGGATGCCAGCCTCGCACCGCCCAAGGATGCCAGCCTCACACCGCCCAAGGATGCCTGCCTCGCACCGCCCAAGAATGCCTGCCTCGCAACGCCCAGGGATGCCATGCCCGCTCCGCTCAGGGATGCCACGCTTGGATCGCCTGGGGCTGCCTGTTGCTCCGCATCGCCTGGGTCTGCCTGGTGCTCAGCACAGGGTACAGGGTACGAGGGAGAAGTGGAGCTCCCGCTGCCGCCTCCTTGGCCAGGGGCTCCCCTCCCGAGTTCGTCTCCCGAGGGTCCGCTGCTGCGAGGTGCCCTGTACATTGTTTTGTTTATTTATTTTTAGATCGGTGTCTCCCCCTCCGCCCCTGTGCAGTATATTTTTTATTTGTTTTGTTTGATTTTATTTATGTATTTATATGACAGCGTACCGCTGTGTTATTGTTTTGTTTATTTTTAAAACGTGTTCTGGCAGAGGCGAGATTGGTGCTCATCCTCTGCCAGGAATAATTAATAAACTCGTGCAGAACGTGGCCATCTCCCGAATTAATTAAGTGGTTCATTTTGTTGCTAATCAGGAGATGGTCACCTGAATATAAAAGCCTGCAGCTCTCGGCACTCGTGGTGGGTGTATGAGGAGCGAGAGTGGAGAGAGCGAGGAGAGAAAAACGAGTTAAAAAGGAGTTAAAAAGGAGTTAAAAAGATACAGGATCAGTGAAGGCAATCTGCCCAGCCTGACCTGTGTTGTATATTATTTATTATTTGGTGTTCGAGACTTGTTTTTGTTTACACCTTTTATTTGGCTCTATGAGCACAGTTTGTTTTTGTTTAAAACTTTGATTTATTTTTGTATTAAAATAAAACGGCAGCCAGCTGATTCTTTCATTTGAAAACTGCAGTACCTGGTGTCAGTTTCTTTTCCTTCCCGCTTCTGCCGTGACGTCACCGACTCAGCCATCCTGTCACAGAGCATTATTATTGAAAAGTGTTTAAAATTGAAAAAAATATGAAGCTTTCCCATGATTTGAAATTCAAATGTAAATTCTTATATTTCAGAATATACAAATACCAAGTCAAATGCAAATAGTTCAGCAGATTGCATTTAAATTATTATTATTATTTTTTAGCAGACACCCTTATCCAGGGCAACTTACAATTGTCACAATTATCACATTATGTTTACATACAATTACCAATTTATCCAGTTGTTTATACTGAATCTAGGTAAAATACCTTGCTCAAGGGTACAACAGCAGTGTCCCTCACCCGGGATTGAACCCACAACCCTCTGGTCAAGAGTCCAGGTATAATGAGGTACAAACACTGCTGTTTAGGAATAGAGCACTTTTTCTTTTACTATACACACATTTACATACAAACGTTTCACACGTCTGTGGTTTTAGAGGCTGAAGTTGGCTTCTTATTCGCCAGCTTCTCATTCGCTCAGCTTCTTATTCGCTCAGCTTCTTATTCGCTCAGCTTCTTATTCGCTGTCTTTTTGTGCATAAATGCATTTGTCTATGTTGAAGAAGTAGCCTTGAATTTAACTGGTTAAATCACTTTGGGCCACCGATTTCTCTGCCGGCACCTGACAAGGGGCAACCCCTCTGCAAGCCCCACTTGTATTTAGCCCGGCCCAACATGGTTTACTGGGGAAGAACAGCGGGTAAATATGCCACATATTCCAATCGCTCAGCATCTTATTCGCTCTTTATGCATCTATGTTGAATAAGTAGCCTTGCATTTAACAGGTTAAATCACGTTGGGCCGCTGATTTCTCTGCAGATACCCGGCGAGGGGCACCCCCACTGCAAACTACACATGTATTTAGCCTGGCCCAACGTGGTTTACTGGGGCAGAACAGCGAGTACACTTCCCACATATGCCAATCGCTCAGCTTCTTATTTGCTCTTTATGTATCTACATTGAATAAGTAGCCTTACATTTAACGGGTTAATTCACGTTGGCTCGCTGATTTCTCTGCAGGTACCTGGCGAGGGGCACCCCCTTTGTAGGCTACACCTATATTTAACCCAGCCCAGCGTGGTTTACTGGGGCAGAACAGCAGGTACACTTTCTACATATGCCAATCGCTCAGCTTCTTATTCGCTCTTTATGTACCTACTATGTTCAATAAGTAGCCTTGCATTTAACGGGTTAAATCATGTTGGGCCACTGATTTCTCTGCAGGTACCTGGCTAGGGTCCATTTCAATAAATTAAAAGTAAATCAGCTCATTTTTGCTTTTTAATCTACTATTTGTTAATAATACAAGTAAAACTTCAAAGAAAAGTTTGAAGTATGTGGTATTGCCAGGCAGTCTCCCATCCAAGTACCAACCAAACACACATATTATAATTATTATTATTATTATTTTAGCAGACACACTTATCCAGGCCAACTTACAATTGTGACATACAATTACCCATTTATACAGTCAGGTTTTTCACTGGCCCAATCTTGATAAAGCAGCAATGTGTCCCCCACAAGTGATTGAACCCAGTCAAGAACAAAGTGCTCTAAGCGCTACTCCACAGATGCTGCAAGCGACGGATCACTAGTGTCTCGTTGTATAAGGCCACGGAAAATTCACGATTTCATGTATTTGACTGCCTACCGTGAAAAATTGCACGCTGTTTTTTGTCAATTCCACCAAACTCTCTGGATGCAGCACGAGCAGTTTCTGCATATGGACAGGTTTTTACACAACAAAGACAAAGCACGAGTGTTTAAACTGCAACAAGATGCACGATTATTATTATTTATTTTAGTACAGCAGCAGTGTCCCCCACCTAGGAATGAACCCACGACCCTCCAGGTAAGAGTCCAGAGCCCTAACCACTACTCCACACTGCTGCCCGTGCTGGCCTTCAACAAATAACTAGTTTTCTGCTCACAGGCCAGATAATTTGTGTGTGTGTGTGTGTGTCTGTGTGTGTGTCTGTGTGTGAGTGTGTGTGTATGTGTGAGTGTGTGTGTGTGTGTGCGTGTGCGTATGTGTGTAAGTGTGTGCGTGCGTGTGTGTGTGTGTGAGTGTGTGTGGGTGTGTGTGTGTGTGTGTGCGTGCGTGTGCGTGCGTGTGTCGTGCGTGTGTATGTGTCTGTCTGACTGTCTGTGTGCGCACGCTGTGTGTGTGTGTGCGCGTGTGTGTGTGTGTGCGCGCGTGTGTGTGTGCGCAGCGTGTGTGTGTATGAGCATGCTTGCGTGCGCGTCATATATAATTTATATGTGTGTGAAATAAATAATTTATTTTTAATTAAACGAGGAACTACAATTTATGAGAGATCAGAGATTTAGACAAGGAAGCTACATGCCACTCTTGTGTGCAATTCCATTCTATGGTATCTACCCTAACAAACAGGAAACTAGAAATTTTCACAGGAAATCGAAGCTGGTCAGGCTTGGATGTAAGCTTAAAAAATTAATGCATTTCGACAATTGCGCAGTGGTGCAGCGGGCTAAGGTTGTGTGCTTGTCAAGAACATCATGTTGCAAGTTCAAACCACACTTTTTTTTCCTGCAATATGTGCTGTCTTAAAACATAAATAATTTGTTTAATATAAATGGTGTTGATATCAAACTGCTTGCATTCCCTGGTTTGTTTTGACGTTGACCAACATGTGGAATCACATGATTGGTAGATGTCCAGTTATTTAGCTTTTCTGTTTGAATAGTCGCTACACACCCTTAAAAAGTAGACGGAAGAGGAAGAAGAAGGAGAAAAACAATTTTACCTTAGTTTGACGACTTATATCTCATTGTGTATAAGAGGTATGCACGTTTTTTTTTCACATTTGAGGTAAGAAAGTTTCAAACTTTTGATACTGGTACAGATGGTAATTCTAAGTGATTTAGTTTTGCCACTGCAACATGGTAAAAATAGCTCAACTCTTTGAGCTGGATTGAGACTCTCGGTAGTTTCAAACAAGTTTTTCTAACTTGTACGAGGAACTACCGTTCCTCTCAATAACATGGTACTCTCTCAGGATCATCCCCAGCTCTGTACTAGATAACACGGTACTATCTCAGGATCATCCCCAGCTGTGTACTAGATAACACGGTACTATCTCAGGATCATCCCCAGCTGTGTACTAGATAACACGGTACTATCTCAGGATCATCCCCAGCTGTGTACTAGATAACACGGTACTATCTCAGAATCATCCCTAGCTGCAGACTAGATAACACGGTACTATCTCAGGATCATCCCCAGCTGTGTACTAGATAACACGGTACTATCTCAGGATCATCCCCAGCTGTGTACTAGATAACACGGTACTATCTCAGGATCATCCCCAGCTGTGTACTAGATAACACGCTACTGTCTCAGGATCATCCCCAGCTGTGTACTAGATAACACAGTACTATCTCAGGATCATCCCCAGCTGTGTACTAGATAACACGCTACTATCTCAGGATCATCCCCAGCTGTGTACTAGATAACACATCTATATAATGTGATATCTTGTAACAATTGTAAGTTGCCCTGGATAAGGGTGTCTGCTAAGAAATAAATAATAATAATAATAATTGGCGTTTCAAAATGAATTGCTATGTAATCAATATTCAATAACGTGTGTGTGTATATATATATATATATATATAAAACAACAAAACATCAGTCATGTTAAACGCAATTTTGGAGTAATGATCAGCTTGACCTATAGCGGGTATGCATGTTGTGGTAAGTAAATCAATTTATTATTATTATTATTATTTTTTATTATTATGATGATGATGATGATGATGATGTTTTAGGCAGGGATTTCCGCATTGTGTGTTTTACAGATAGTGAAGGTTAGGTGGTAATGATTTCTATTACATGAGAGTAGATGTTAAAACTTAATGCTGATTTGAAATCGGCTTTCTCCAAGATAAGCACCAAGTAAGACGTAGCTTTACAGTAAACTAGTGTGATCCATCTGCATCTCCATCCATTTGTGTTTCCTTCCATATGATAATGTAGATATCCTTCTGCCAGGTGTTGATGGCTGAAATGTAATGCTGGCTCCGGGGATCAACCACAGTGCGGTCTCCCCAGCGCATCATCATGACAACCGTCTGGATTGAGCTAAGTAGGGTACATCTCTGGGGTCTTCAAGTGGGCATCTTCCATCCTTGGTGTTTCTGTTGACTAGCCCACGACACTTCAAGGGGGCTCTGCTGCTTCAGATAAGTTCTTCACTGTGCGACACAACTCTTGGCCACTGAATCCGAAGTCTCTGAGAAACTGGGTTGTAGAGTGTGCCACAAATCCAGTTAAACAGGGATCATGAGCAAATTAAAAAAAAAAAAAAGTTTAATCAAACTTTAGGTAGTCAGATGCTGGCGATGCAAATAATGTAGTGCCACGTAGCAGTACAACTGTTGAAACTTAAATGGACAGCACAGAGGCAAATGTGAATGCAACTCATTTCAATTATACAGTAGTTTGCAAAAAAAAAAAATCCTGTTGAGCACACGCGGCTGTAAAATAAGTGCACAATTAAATGTGAAAAGAAAACGTTTCTGGTAAGCTTGTCTTCAATTGGACTTCTACCATTATTTACACTGTGTACTGTTTCGCATGTTAACTTTATTCCCTGGTATGTGTGGTTTAGTTCATCTTACAAACAAAGCTTGACATGACCAATGGGATAGTCCAATCAACAGAAAATTCAAATACACTGTCTATTAATGAGAAGTCTATGTATAAGTGTATAATGTATTTAAAATGTGATCATACTTGGAAATGTTTGCATTAATAATAGATGATGTTGCAAATACTAAGATGGTTTGCAAACCTAACACTTAAACAGAGAAACCTACAATGGAAAAAATGATGTACTTTCCATTGCATATGTATACAGATATTTTAACTTGGCACTCCAGTAAAAAAAACAATGGGAATTAAAAACAAAAAACTACGTTTTAAATGACAGTAAGAGCTGTCAAAGCCGAAAAGACGTGAAATTTTCAGGTAAGACCGCCACTGCGCTCTTATTTCACCCATGTTCTGACAAGGCTTTCCAGCACACAGTGCTTAACTACTACAGGAGGTGGGTTTACTTCAGACAACATAGGTAGTCACCAACACTGGGCAGGTCAGTGGGGTGCTGAGGATTCAAAAGTTCTCTGAAACAGCCCAATATGCCTTAGATCAGTGGATCTCAATCCTGGTCCTGGGGACCCCCCTGTGTCTGCTCTTTTTTCCAACTCAATTTCTTTATTGAACACTCAATTAGAATAACAATTGGCCTAATCAAAGCTGTTGAATGATTTGAAAGAGATGGAGATTTCAAGTTATGTATGAAATTGAATAGAACTTGAAATCTCCAACTTCTTATAAGCTGAAGAATAGTTTATAAATGTGATTAACCAAATTGTTACTTCAATTGAGTGTTAATTTAAGTAACTGAGAGCTCAGTTGGAACAAAAACCAGCATACACAAGGGGTCACTTAAAACATAGCCTTTTGTTTTATATATATATATATATATATATATATATATATATATATATATATATATATATATATATATACACACACATTGCACATTGTAATTAATCAGTGTGCAGGCATGGTTTGAATCAATTAATCAACATATTACTTAATGTATTGTGTAGTACACAAATAGGAAGATATAATTAGAAGCAGCTTTCCTAGAACACTGACAAAAAACCTCAATATCACAAATGTAATATAGTGGAGGAAATAGAAGAGTGTTTTATTTCAATGGAAATATCAAACAGTAAAAAAAAAGTCACAGTATATAATGCTAAGTCTCAATATTTAACTTATATTCCAAAATATAACGTTTTTAACAGCACTGAAAAAAAAAAAGATACTGACAAGCTGTGAAAATACCAAATAGTAAACAGAAACATGAAATGTACCTTTTTATGACTTCTGTCTGGACACTTAATAACATAAGAACATAAGAAATTCAACAACGAGAAAAGGCCATTCGACCCACCTATGCCCTCTCGTTTAATGCAAGCGTGGTCCGTCAACACCCAGGAGAGGAAAAACAAAAAGAACGGAACCATTTAGATAGAAGGGGAAATGAAACCTCTGGGAACCCGTGGCTAAGCGGACCGCCCTTCCTCCAGACAGCTAGCTAAAGGTCTTATTGTGGTCATAGAGAGGGTTATACAGTATTGCTCATGACAGCATCCAGTCTATTCTTGAAGGATCCGATCGTCTCTGCTTCAACAACTCTGTGCAGCAGCCTGTTCCATTGGTTCACCACCCTTTCTGTGAAAAAGCTCCTTCTCCCCTCAGTTCTGAATATGCCTTTCTTCAGCATCCACCTGTGACCCCTGCTTCTGTTCTCTGACCTGTGAAAAATAATTCTCAGCAGTTACTTTGTTAAACCCCTTGACAATTTGAAATACCTCTATTAAGTCGCATCTGGCTCTCCTTCTTTCTAGGCTATACAGATTCAGCTCTTTCAGTCTGTCTTCATTTGACATACCCTTCAATCCTGGAATTAATCATGTTGCTATGCTCTGTGCTCTCTCCAATGCCTCAATGTCTTTCTTATGATATGGGGACACAATGTTCTAGGTGTGGTTGTACTAGTGCATTGTGGTTGTGTTGTTCATGGAATCCACAGCACTTTTCTTTCTTCTCATTTTCAGAAAAACCTTTAGTTGAGACTCCACAGCTTCTTTCATTTTTAGTATTATTATTATAATATTTCTTATAATAGTTTCCGTAAGTTTACATATAATAGAAGTCAGGCTTATTGGTCTGTAGTTACCTGGTTCGGTTTTGTCTCCTTTTTGTGGATCGGCACTACGTTTGCAATTCTGAACTCTGTCGGTACAACCCCTGTGTCAAGAGACTGTTGTTGGTAAGCGGTTTGTAAATAACTTCTTTCATTTCCTTGAGTACTATTGGGAGGATCTCATCCGGCCTAGGGGATTTGTTTATTTTAAGAGCTCCTAGTCCCTTTAACACTTCTGCCTCTGTTATGCTAAAGTTACTGCACATGTTGAATATGTGTGTTATATTAAGAGGCAGGTTGTTTTAAAGAAGAATTCCATAAATACAGTACATCAATGCAATTTTATATGTGCTATTGATTGTACTCACATAGCACTGGCACCCCGATCCATGGAACCTGCTCTGCAGGGTGGCAATGCCAACAAGGAAGAGAATTGAGGCTACATCTCATCAATCAATATTTCTCAAGTAAGCAGAGCAAAAAGAAAAATCTGCCATTGCACAACATGACACTTATTGTATATGCATTAAAGGAGAAAGGAAAAGGGCTTTTTTTACATCAGGCAAGGAATACATGTTAAAATGAAAAGGTAAGCAGTGCAGTTTCACTTTACATTGCCTCTGCCTGTCCTGCTGCTAAGTGTTGTGTCTGTTGATCGCTCAACACAATAAGCTACTGACCTAAAGATACTCCTGGACTGCTGGGGCTTTTGATATCACGGGTAAGACTCTGACATTATCGTGCACATTAAATTATCACTCACAATACATGTAGTGTGCACGGTATGGTATGTAAATTAGTTAAATCCTGCGCACGTATTTTACCACGTTCTCTGTTAGTAATTGGGGCAGTACATTTAGATCTATTGTGCACGTTAGGCTCATTAATTACCCTTTTGTAAGAAAAGAAAATATGCTGAAATAATAGTTTCAATTTAAAATAATAGTTTATTATCTACGTGTCCTACAACAATGTGAACCTACAACGCATCACATGGTTTGTTTTGTACTAGGATAGAGTAAAAGAAAGAAAAAAAGCCTGCTAGGTATTCATTTGATTTTACTACTGTACTGTTTAAACCTATTGTACATATCTTTATATTGTAAAAAAAAAAAATAATGTAGCGAAAAATGTAAATATATTCTTAACCCGAACCGACCTTTATTACACAGAAATACCTGCCTTTATTCATAAAACCGCCCGGAACACTCGGCTCCAAATTCCATTAGGAATGAAAATGATGCATGTAATAAAACTGAGTATAACATACTACTGAAAAAACCTACCCAGCCGACCTTTAAATACCTTTATTGATCAAACAGTGATAGAAGCAAAACTGTTTGACACAATGTTGCAGCGCTTTTGAATTGTTCTGCATTACGTTCACTGACCCCAAGCACATTGATCTGTATTTTAGTTAGTTTGTTAATCATATATTTGTATATACAGTAAATATTTATTTCCACATTAATTAGTTAATTAAAGTAGTATATGTGCATTTATATGTTTTAATTGATTTATGTTTGTTTAGTAAAAAAAAAAATAGATATGTACAATAGGCTTAAGCAGTACAGTAGTAAAATCAAATGAATACCTAGCATGCTTTTTTTTCCTAGTCTATCCTACATGTAATACATAACAAATCATGTTGATGCATTGTAGGCTTCACATTATTGTAGGATGTGTAGATAATGAAATATTATTTTAAATTGAAACTAAATTATTTCAACATATTTTCTTTTACCTCTGTCTCATCTTTTTATCCCTACCTCCAGCAGTAAGTAAGCTCCTTCAGCTGCTGTCAATGGAATAAATACAGCGCGCAACTTCAGAGTTGCTGCCACCCACAATCTGTATGCCAATTAGAATTTTTCCGACCGGTATTTTTGTTTCTCATTAGTTAGTAAACAGGAAGTGACTCTTGGGAAATACCATGCCTAGTCATCTCAGTTTTCCTCCCTCAGTTCTGGCCAAATTACCGCTGCTTAGTAAATGAGGCCCTATATTTACTATACACTGAAGCAAAACAACTGGCATTCAACGAAAATGCTTGTGACTGAACCCTGTTGATTCGGTAACCTGAGAATTTACCATAACTGGCAATTATTAACACGTGGAAGGGGTGTTGAAGGGTTTCTAATTGTGAGCTTCATATCATCAACATAGAGCAGCTGACTTTATGAGATGTTCATATCATCCACATGGAGTAACTGACTTTATGAGATGTTCATATCATCCACATGGAATAACTGACTTTATGAGATGTTCATATCATCAGCATATAGCTGACTTTATGAGATGTTCATATCATCCACATGGAGTAACTGACTTTATGAGATGTTCATATCATCAGCATAGAGTAGCTGACTTTATGAGATGTTCATATCATCCACATGGAGCAGCTGACTTTATGAGATGTTCATATCATGAGCATAGAGTAGCTGACTTTATGAGATGTTCATATCATCAGCATAGAGTAGCTGACTTTATGAGATGTTCATATCATGAGCACAGAGTAGCTGACTTTATGAGATGTTCATATCATCCACATAGAGTAGCTGACTTTATGAGATATTCATATCATCAGCATAGAGCAGCTGACTTTATGAGATGTTCATATCATCAGCATAGAGTAGCTGACTTTATGAGATGTTCATATCATCCACATGGAGTAGCTGACTTTATGAGATGTTCATATCATCCACATAGAGTAGCTGACTTTATGATATGTTCATATCATCAGCATAGAGTAGCTGACTTTATGAGATGTTCATATCATCAGCATAGAGTAGCTGACTTTATGAGATGTTCATATCATCCACATGGAGTAGCTGACTTTATGAGATGTTCATATCATCCACATGGAGTAGCTGACTTTATGAGATGTTCATATCATCCACATAGAGTAGCTGACTTTATGAGATGTTCATATCATCAGCATAGAGTAAGAGGTCTGCTCAGGTCTAAATTTAAAACCCAATCCGAATCCGACCCAAGCCCGAGATCTTTGAAATATCAAACCTGACCCGACCCAACCCGACCATCTCCACAAATATATTCCTAACACACACAAGTACCTTCAGTGTAGAGTATTCCTGGTTTCCAGTCAAAACGTAAATAATGAAAAAACCACCCTCAATTAATCACATTTCATTTACTGCCTTTCCTAGTAATCCAACACTGCGGGATTTAAAAGAAGACAACAACAGGCTTCTTTAAAACTTTGTTACCATAAAAAGCCACACAGAAGATGCTCTTGCAAATTACTCATTCTGGACAAGCCTATATCATATCAAACCGCTAAATTAACATTCAGCAACAAATATTACACCACAACTATGGCTTTTAAAACAGCTACAGGACGAATACATCACATTTTAGTGTGCCTCTGCATTTATGAATTTCCCATCTTTTTGTTGTCATATTTCTTAATATTTTGCAAGATTTGCATTGCACAAAGACACATGGACTTTTATTATCTCTGAATACAACAATGTAGTAATTTTTCCAAACAGTGGATTTAGACGCACCCTTTCTAGCAACGGAACGCTCCACTGCTACACATTCTCCTGTTGATAGTCCTTTTTTTTTTTTTTACTCCATCAGCCTATATACAGATGAACCCGCTCATGATTGCCGTGTAGGTATAATTCATGATATAAAGCGGGTCATGATATAAACCGAGTTTCACGTTTGCCTATGACAGCACATTACCAGTGTGAGAAAAAAAGAATGAAAACTGACAGTGAATTAAAGAGCAGTGTTTTAATACTGTACATTTAGTCATTCTTTACATTTAAACAAATGTTACTTAGTAAAGCCTGACCAAGCAGCATTTGACAGGCTGCACAAAACGAATAAGCAGGATTGTGAGATGATATTAAGAGAGGTCATTTCTCAAAGAACCTATTGTGCATGGCGAGTGTTTTTTCAAAAAAATGTGAAGCAGGAAGCGAGTTTTAGGAAGCACTTGCACAGAGAGGAAGAAAAAAAAATACTCACTTTAAATTAAAAACACTCACTGATAACACTAACCAGACCCAACGCGACCTGAGCCCGAACCATAATATACAAACTACACCTGACCTAAGCCCGAACTATAATATACAAGCTACACCCGACCCGACCTGAGCTCGAACCATAATATACAAACTACACCCGAACCGACCCAACCCAACCTGAGCCTGAACCATAATATACAAACTACACCCGACCCAACCCGACCTGAGCCCGAACCATAATATACAAACTACACCCGAACCGACCCAACCCAACCTGAGCCCGAACCATAATATACAAACTACACTCGACCCGACCTGAGCTTAAACCATAATATACAAACTACACCCGACCTGAGCCCGAACCATAATATACAAACTACACCCGACCCGACCCAACCCGACCTGAGCACAAACCATAATATACAAACTACACCCGACCCGACCCGAGCCCGAACCATAATATACAAACTACACCCGACCTGAGCCCGACCTGAGCCCGAACCATAATATACAAACTACACCCGACCCGACCCAACCTGACCTGAGCACAAACCATAATATACAAACTACACCCGACCCGACCCGAGCCCGAAACCATAATATACAAACTACACCCAACCCGACCTGAGCCCGAACCATAATATACAAACTACACCCGACCTGAGCCCGAACCATAATATACAAACTACGCCCGACCCAACCCGAACCCGACCTGAGCCCGAACCATAATATACAAACTACACCCGACCCAACCCGAACCCGACCTGAGCCCGAACCATAATATACAAACTACACCCGACCCAACCCGAACCCGACCTGAGCCCGAACCATAATATACAAACTACACTCGACCTGAGCCCGAACCATAATATACAAACTACACCCGACCTGAGCCCGAACCATAATATACAAACTACGCCCGACCCAACCCGAACCCGACCTGAGCCCGAACCATAATATACAAACTACACCCGACCCAACCCGAACCCGACCTGAGCCCGAACCATAATATACAAACTACACCCGACCTGAGCCTGAACCATAATATACAAACTACACCCGACCCAACCCGAAGCCAACACTTTTACTGTCAGGTCCCGTCGGGCTTGGGTCGGGCAGCAAGGCTCTACATAGAGTAGCTGACTTTATGAGATGTTGCTCCCTGATCAATTCCTTAGACATTTTCCGATGATCTCATTTTGTTAGCCAGAAGTTCCAGGGCTAATATAAACAGGAGTGGTGATAATGGGCACCCTTGATGAACTTGCCATTGTAGAGATCTGGGATTAGATAAAGCTGAACCAGCTGCTATCATCGCAGTAGGTTCCAGACAGAAGATTTGTATCCATTCTAAGAAACTTCCATTAATACCATATTGTTCTAAAGCTTTATACATTTAAGGCCTCTCAATACAATCAAATGTTGTTTCTGCATCAAAGCTATAGCAGGATCAGTTTCTGGTCTACATTTGACTAAAATACGTAATGGGTGTTTTACATGGTTGTGAGAGGATCTGCCCTTAATAAATCCAGTTCAGTTAGCATGAATATGTTTGTGCAAAACATTTTGTAGTCTAGTTGCTAGAATGGAAGGTAGGATTTTTCTATCACATTGCAACAAAGAGATAATTCTGTGCATCTAGTGGATCTTTATTAGGTTCGGAGAGCAGAATGACTTTTTACATAGAATTTTAATAACGAGGCCTATAATGTTTCTAATAATAATGGTGCCAATGTGTACTGAAATGTTTAATACATTCGGCTGGAAAACCATCGACCCCTGAGGCTTTATTATTGGCTAGAGGAGTTATGGCTTGATTAACCTCATTCAAGGTTATTTGTTCATTTAATATGAACTGATCTCATCTAGCTTGGGAATTGAGAGCTTATCCATGAATGTATTCATAAGAACATAAGAAAGTTTACAAACGAGAGGAGGCCATTCAGCCCATCTTGCTCGTTTGGTTGTTAGTAGCTTATTGATCCCAGAATGTCATCAAGCAGCTTCTTGAAGGATCCCAGGGTGTCAGCTTCAACAACATTACTGGGGAGTTGGTTCCAGACCCTCACAATTCTCTGTGTAAAAGAGTGCCTCCTATTTTCTGTTCTGAATGCCCCTTTATCTAATCTCCATTTGTGACCCCTGGTTCTTGTTTCTTTTTTCAGGTTAAAAAAGTCCCCGGGGTTGACATTGTCTATACCTTTTAGGATTTTGAATGTTTGAATCAGATCGCCGCGTAGTCTTCTTTGTTCAAGACTGAATAGATTCAATTCTTTTAGCCTGTCTGCATACGACATGCCTTTTAAACCCGGGATAATTCTGGTTGCTCTTCTTTGCACTCTTTCTAGAGCAGCAATATCCTTTTTGTAACGAGGTAACCAGAACTGATCACAATATTCTAGGTGAGGTATTACTAATGCATTGTAAAGTTTTAACATTACTTCCCTTGATTTAAATTCAACACTTCAATATATCCGAGCATCTTGTTGGCCTTTTTTTATAGCTTCCCCACATTGTCTAGATGAAGATATTTCTGAGTCAACATAAACTCCTAGGTCTTTTTCATAGTTCCCTTGCTCAATTTCAGTATCTCCCATATGATATATAATGCACATTTTTATTGCCTGCATGCAATACTTTACACTTTTCTCTATTAAATTTCATTTGCCATGTGTCTGTCCAGTTCTGAATGCTGTCTAGATCATTTTGAATGACCTTTGCTACCGCAACAGTGTTTGCCACTCCTCCTATTTTTGTGTTGTCTGCAAATTTAACGAGTTTGCTTACTATACCAGAATCTAAATCATTAATGTAGATTAGGAATAGCAGAGGACCTAATACTGATCCCTGTGGTACACCACTGGTTACCTCGCTCCATTTTGAGGTTTCTCCTCTAATCAGCACTTTCTGTTTTCTACATGTTAACCACTCCCTAATCCATGTGCATGCATTTCCTTGAATCCCTACTGTGTTCAGTTTGAGAATTAATCTTTTATGCGGGACTTTGTCAAAAGCTTTCTGGAAATCCAAATAAACCATGTTGTATGCTTTGCAATTATCCATTGTCAATGTTGCATCCTCAAAAAAGTCAAGCAGGTTAGTCAGACACGATCTCCCTTTCCTAAAACCACTCTGACTGTCTCCCAGGATATTGTTACCATATAGGTAATTTTCCACTTTAGATCTTATTATAGTTTCCATAAGTTTACATATAATAGAAGTCAGGCTTATTGGTCTGTAGTTACCTGGTTTGGTTTTGTCTCCCTTTTTGTGGATCGGTATTACGTTTGCTATTTTCCAGTCTGTCAGTACAAACCCTGTGTCAAGAGACTGTTGCATGATCTTGGTTAGCAGTTTGTAAATAACTTCTTTCATTTCTTTGAGTACTATTGGGAGGATCTCATCTGGCCTAGGGGATTTGTTTATTTTAAGAGCTTCTAGTCCCTTTAACGCTTCTGCCTCTGTTATGCTAAAGTTATTTAAAATTTGATAGGAACAGGTCAACATGTGGGGCATGTTGTCTGTGTCCTCCTTTGTAAAAAACTGTGAAAAGTAATCATTTAATATATTTGCTATTTTTTTTCTTTATCTATGATTTTGCCATTTCTGTCTCTTAGACATTTAACCTCCTATCTGTTGGGTTAGGGTTACACCAACTGAGACCTGTTTCCTTATCGAGTTTCTGCAGATGATATTTGAGATTCAGCTTCTCCTATTCATGTACACATATTCTGGAGAGTATTTTTAATTTCCATATTATTGAGTATTGAATTCTGTAACATTGTTCAAAGGTTTTTCATTTCGTCAGAAATTCTCTCAGGCCCAGTGTTATTCTTGTCCTGGTTTTGCTTTGGTGGTGAGGTAGACAGCGACAAGTCTCGCTTTTGTAGCTTTTTGCCAACACTTGGCTTTTTTGAGATATTGTGACGTTTTATTCTCTCCACTCTTATCCATAGATGACTACTGTTTTTCTGACTAAATGTAGTAAAATGTCCCTTAAGTATTATATATAAAAGTCCTCCTCGGAGCATCACATAAGAACATAAGAAAGTTTACAAACGAGAGGATAATAATAATAATGCAGTAACACCAATTAATTAATACATAAACAAACAAACAAATAAATAACTAAATAATAAACAAATTATACCCCTTTCACACAGACAAGTTATGATGGCTCAGAACCAGCACTGATGCGGCATTTTGGTCTGTGTGAATTGCCTATGCCGTCACAGAGCCGTCATATGCTTCAGAGATGGCTCTGAACCATCGTAAGCCCTTGTTACACAAGTCAATTTACTAGCAACTTTTATCGCCTGCGACCAAATCCCATGAGTATTAACCCATGTAACAGCCCTGACAACGTATTGTCAACGTTCTGGCAACTGCGTGGCAATGCGATTGCTTGAGTGGACAGCAATCCTACTCCAAGCAACAGGTTCCAGGCAATATCCAATCAGAGCACTGGTGTGTGTCACGTGATTCTGTCTGCAACAGTGAAAACAACAGTTGAAATGGAAACGAAAGCCGCAATTACCTGGACTCAGGAGAAAGAAATACTTCTCATAGAGTTTTATGAAGGTTGGTCAACACATCGTTATTTTGGTAGCGGACTATTTAGATAACAACCAAGGCTGGCAGAGTTACTTTTAACAAGTTTTTAAAACTATTTAAAATCTTTGTCCAACTATCGTTAACTACGCCCGAACTGCACCTTTGTTCAGGTCTCCCCTTCTTAATATTTTAAATACCTTTGTATAAAAGACAATAATAATAATAATAATAATAATAATAATAATAATAATAATAATAATAATAGGGGAATAAAAATGTAGCGACTGTAACTCTGCTAAACCGATGTCCATATTATGTTATTTTGTTACCTTTTTTTAAACCGTTACTCCGCAGCACTGTGATAATATAACCATAAAAGGACGTTTTTTTTTATTATGACACTGATTATATATATACACTACCGTTCAAAAGTTTGGGGTCACTTAGAAATTTCCTTGTTTTCCATGAAAACATACATGAAATGAGTCTGAATAGGAAATATAGCAAAATGAATAGGAAATATAGTCATTGACAAGGTTAGAAATAATGATTTTTAATTGAAATAATAATTGTGTCCTTCAAACTGAGTTCAGAGAGTTTTGCCTCTCGTTTTCCTCTTCTAAAATATTGTTCATCCCTCAGATCCCAGAGGAATTTGTGCTCTAAACAGTTCAATTAGAATGATTAAATCCACCTTCATTACAAAAAAAGCAGCATATATACACTACCGTTCAAAAGTTTGGGGTCACTTAGAAATGTCCTTGTTTTCGAAAGAAAAGCAAATTTTTTGTCCATTAAAATAACATCAAATTGATCAGAAATACAGTGTAGACATTGTTAATGTTGTAAATGACTATTGTAGCTGGAAACGGCTGATTTGTAATGGAATATCTACATAGGCGTACAGAGGCCCATTATCAGCAACCATCAGTCCTGTGTTCCAATGGCACGTTGTGTTTGCTAATCCAAGTTTATCATTTTAAAAGGCTAATTGATCATTAGAAAACCCTTTTGCAATTATGTTAGCACAGCTGAAAACTGTTGTGCTGATTAAAGAAGCAATAAAACTGGCCTTCTTTAGACTAGTTGAGTATCTGGAGCATCAGCAATTGTGTGCTCGATTACAGGCTCAAAATGGCCAGAAACAAAGAACTTTCTTCTGAAACTCGTCAGTCTATTCTTGTTCTGAGAAATGAAAGCTATTCCATGCGAGAAATTGCCAAGAAACTGAAGATCTCGCACAACGCTGTGTACTACTCCCTTCACAGAACAGCAAACTGGCTCTAACCAGAATAGAAAGAGGAGTGGGAGGCCCCGTGCACAACTGAGCAAGAGGACAAATACATTAGAGTGTCTAGTTTGAGAAACAGACGCCTCAAAGGTCCTCAACTGGCAGCTTCATTAAATAGTACCCGCAAAACACCAGTCTCAACATCAACAGTGAAGAGGCGACTCCGGGATGCTGGCCTTCTAGGCAGAGTTGCAAAGAAAAAGCCATATCTCAGACTGGCCAATAAAAAGAAAAGATTAAGATGGGCAAAAGAACACAAACACTGGACAGAGGAAGATTGGAAAAAAGTGTTATGGACAGACGAATCTAAGTTTGAGGTGTTCGGATCACAAAGAAGAACATTCGTGAGACGCAGACCAAATAAAAAGATACTGTAGGAGTCAAGCATGGTGGAGGCAATGTGATGGTCTGGGGGTGCTTTGGTGGTGGTAAAGTGGGAGATTTGTACAGGGTAAAAGGGATCTTGAAGAAGGAAGGCTATCACTCCATTTTGCAACGCCATGCCATACCCTGTGGACGGTGCTTGATTGGAGCCAATTTCCTCCTACAACAGGACAATGACCCAAAGCACAGCTCCAAACTATGCAAGAACTATTTAGGGAAGAAGCAGTCAGCTGGCATTCTGTCTATAATGGAGTGGCCAGCACAGTCGCCGGATCTCAACCCTATTGAGCTGTTGTGGGAGCAGCTTGACCGTATGGTACGTAAGAAGTGCCCATCAAGCCAATCCAACTTGTGGGAGGTGCTTCAGGAAGCATGGGGTGAAATCTTTTCAGATTACCTCAACAAATTGACAACTAGAATGCCAAAGGTCTGCAAGGCTGTAATTGCTGCAAATGGAGGATTCTTTGACTAAAGCAAAGTTTGAAGGACACAATTATTATTTCAATTAAAAATCATTATTTCTAACCTTGTCAATGACTATATTTCCTATTCATTTTGCTATATTTCCTATTCAAACTCATTTCATGTATGTTTTCATGGAAAACAAGGAAATTTCTAAGTGACCCCAAACTTTTGAATGGTAGTGTATATATATATATATATATATATATATATATATATATATATATATATATATATATATATATATATATAAAATAACACATATGCAATTTTTTGTAGCTCTTGACAGTATATGCAATAGGTTTTTTTTTTCAAGAATTCTACAACTTTTAATACACTGCAGTTGGTATCAGAGAGCTGAATGAAAATAATATTAATAATGCGGCCCAACATAAATATTTTTATTTCAATTTTCCACATATATATAGTATTAATAGAGAGAACAAAGTGAGCACAGGGAAGTTTACAGTACACTTCAGTTCTCCAGCGCCATTCATTAAATATATATAACATTCCTTTTTTTTTATAGTAGCTAACCCATGTTATTCTGCTTATTTATTTATTTATTTATTTATTTATTTATTTATTTATTTATTTATTTTGTTTTGTTTCTGTTGCCGTTGTCATGAAAACGATTTGTTGACTGACAGGTTTGAAAGTTGTACTCACATGATCCCTTTGGCTTTGTGAAAGGGTTATGACGGTATTATATATAAACAATTGTAAGTGAAGCCCATTCTGTTTTCATGTCATTTCGATTATAGTATGTCTGTATATAAACGCATCACTTCAGTTGCATATATGCACGTTGTTATGTAGGCAATATAAACCCATTTATTAAAAAAAAGACACTTATTTATATTGTTTCAGTTGTACAGTTTTGTATGTACATGATACACCTGTAAACACACGTTTATTTTCAAATATTTGTTTATTTCATTTTTACCGTTTTTTGAGGATGTGCGTTATGTAATATGCCTGTATATAAACACATTTCTGTTCAAATGTCCATTTATTTACAATGTTTTGGTTGTGTAGATGCTTAACATGACGTTCCTGAATAAAACTGTGACTTATATTCAGTTGTTTGTCCTTTCATTATAATATTTCTGTTGTTTTTAATATGCCGGTCAAATTGCCCGGTAATGGTTGTTCTCGGTGTGCCCATAAATGCAGTCGTTCTAGTGTAAACAAAAGTCTGTACCACCACTCTAAAACAAAATACATTTCTATAGCAAGCTGCATCTCTTATAAAAGGTTCCCACAGTAAAAGCATAACAAAGTATAATAAAGCATAGCTAAGCATTGTAAAGACCAGAGAGGTATGGTAAATGCAATGTATAACAATGGTAAAACATGGAAAAACTCAAAAATTTGCCATGGTAAACTTTTATAAGGGACATAGCTGAGAAAACTGTGTTTCTTATGCTTGTTTACTACAGGCACAGCATCACAGCTGGAACTGTTAACGAGGGCCAATGATTAGCTAGCTTGATTGTGACAACAAAATCCTAGAAGAGGCTTACCCTGGAGTGGAGTTGCTGCTCTTCCTTTGGGTTCCACAGGGAGCATCACAATGGCTTTGGTGCTCCCACAAGCACTGTGCTGGAACAAAGCCTACTGGATACGCACTTATGAGCTTGAAGCCGACACCTGCAGGGCTGGCCTTTGTCTTCCAGGGTTCGGTAGCTCTGCTGTTAGGCTCCTGGGTGTAAAGAGGGTCTGGTTTTGGGATTGGAGGATGCCCTTGCACCTTCAGCTCTCCTGAGATGTTGTGGGGAGTTGCTGAAGTAGAGGAACATAGAATAACTGGACATTCTAAATTGGGGAGTGTGACAGAGAGCAAAGGAATTCGAGCTGTGTAAGGTTGGTGGTATGCTTCCTCCAGATGGGCAGATTTGACAGTAGGCGAAAACCGGAAGATGACCATATTAGGGGGAGTGCGTAGCTCAGAAGGACTCCATTGCAGCCAGCTATGAAGCAGACAACGATTGGAGAAACCATGGCACCGGGCTGATTGCAGGGAGTTTAGTGGTACAGAGGGGAAGCGCTGTGTTTGTTATTGTTTGTGTTTGTATTGCAGAGGAGGATTAAGGAGTCGGTTACTGCCGCCACTGAGCCAGCAAATGCTCAGATCACTAACCCCCTACACATTAGAGCACAGCATGGACACACGCACCACTTTCCCCTTGGATTACACAGAGCACAGTTTCATGCACGGAGGACGTGGTTGAGGAGTATGTTTTGTTTGGGACTGCAACCCGACGTATCGGCTTCTCCTATACCATTGCTAGTATAGGGACGACTGCATTATTTTGTTTGTATAAATACTTTAAATAATCTGGACGTTTTGGGAGTAAATCATTGTCTGGACAGTCACTTTGTCACAGGGAGACAAAAGGGGGGGGGGGGAATAATTGGGCACACTAAATTATAAAAAGTAAAGATAATTAAATAGTAGTATAATTTTTCTATGCAATGGATATCAAGTAATCCTAAAGGATTCATGCAGCCATGTGATTGTGGCATAGCAAGAATAATTTAGTTTTATCCAGCCATGTCATCAAAAAGAGAGTTGACTGTCAAAACAATATCAATGGTGTTTAAAATGGTCAGCAATACACTGGGTACACTAATGACTAATCTGTGCACATTCCTGTTAGGAGAAAATGAATACAGGAATGGTTTTGTGCTGAAGTAAAATAACCTTTTGAAGCTAGAAAGAATCTGGCAGGAGGACCTAAGAAACAGTGCCAACAAGAAATGTGACACTAGCCTGACAAGTAGAGACGGTAAATGAAACCTCTGTGCTGGCTTGTGAAGCCATTCCGTTCTGTAACCACATGAATGTCAATTGTTATTGCAATGGCTTGGAGTTTAGAGTAAAGTTTTCCAAGCCCATGTCAAACCTGCTCATGAAGACCGCTCTGGGGATGTCTCAAAGTGACATGGGAAAAATACTGTAGGCCACTGTGATGGGATACACCCCACCCCTGTGTTTATTTGTATTATTTGTGTATTATTATTATTAGTATTATTGTTGTTGTTTATTGTATTTGTATTATTTTATAGTTAAATGTAGTTTGGCAGGAACAATGTTTGCTTCTCGCCTCTGCCAAAATACATCCGTGAGAACGCGTTGTCGGCAGCTAATAATGTATTGACAAATACATCCGTGAGAACGCGTTGTCGGCAGCTAATAATGTATTGACAAATTGGCTGTTGATTCCGCTCGTAAAAAAACCTGTGCAGAATGTGGTCGAGGGATAAACGAGGTCATTGATAACCAGTTAATCCCTCGACCACGATATAAAAACCAGCAGCTTTTGCTGACCGGGGTTAATGAGAGGAGTCGCAGAGAGAGAGTGAGAGAGTGAGAGAGAGAGAGAGAGAGAGAGATAACGTTTGTAAACAATTGCTACTTATGCTGGAATACACCAGCACAATACCTGTTTTGTTTTATATATTGTGGTAATATGACAGCAAACACGCACAGACAGTATTACAGTTCAGCGCCTTGGCGCACTTTTATTAACACAAAATAAAACAAAACACAGGAGCAAAATAAATGTTTAAACCAAAATACTACAAACTCACTTGAAGATACTTACTTCACTTTACTGAAGTCCCTACAGGACAGCTAAGCTGTTTACCTGTATTAAACAGTTTACCAACTCTTTTCAATCCCTCTGTACTTACGCTCCTTACCATCCACACTCCTACTACACCCAACCCAGACTAAGAACAGAATACAGTTTATATACAGCAGTTAATTACAATCAATTAGCACCATATTTACACAATTACAGACAGGTGTTTCTTCCTTGTAGGCTGAATGCCATCAGCCCTAGAGGCTTCTGGGAAATGTAGCTTTTCCCCCTCGGCTATGACACCTGGTTGACACCAACAAGGAACTACAAGTTTTCCACATTAACAAAGGGAACACAGCTCTGTCAGCCATCACTGCACCACAATATCTATATATTTATTTTGGCCATCATGCCTTGTTGTTTTTGAGAAAGTGTTTTGTTTTGTTTGTTTCTATTGTTTAATAAAAACAAGCACGTTTGCGACTCATCCTCAGTACTTAGTGTCTATCTACTTCCTAGTCTGACATCACCCACCGGCCGTCCTGCCACACGAATCAAAAGTATGGTGGTAATAGTAAAGGTAACAGGTGCTTAAATCAAAAGCAAGTAAAAAAAAAAGTTATACATTAAAAATGGAGAAATAAAACTATAAACACCCGTGTAGTCTGGGGTCAAAGCAAGTCAAAGGTCAAAGGGAGGAGAGAGTGGTGCACAGGGGAGTTCGAGTTAAGATGGCGGCGCCTATACGCAGCTTGCTTTATTTATGTTTGAATGGCTACACAGTTTTAGAAGTTCCAGAAAAAAGCTAAAAAAATCACTTACTGAGGACTACTACCCTCGGACTGAAGAATCCCAATCCTAGACGTAGGGTGTGCAATGAGAGGACTTTTTTTCAGCAGCGATCGGGTGTGGAAGAAACTGTAAACTTATTTTTTGGGGGGAAAATACTGTGACATTGCTGCTGTCCCTGCCATACAGTCTATACTTCAAAATGACTTTCTTCTGAAGCTACTGGAACTTTGCACACTGTGTTTGTGACCAGTTTTATTAAAATAATTATTATCATCTAGCGAACTAATACTACTTATACCTATGATTTGTTTTGGGTTATCACTAATAATGGTGTTCAATGAAGGCTTAAAATTGGACTTGTGCTGCTATGGGTGGCTTTGAGCTGAAAAAAAATGCTATATAATGAACTTTGTACTGTGCTGCTATTACAGGCTGCTAAAGCTTGGATTTGCACTGTAAATAATGTTTTTCTCCTTGCTCTCCTTCCTCTTTGTGATTGTGAGATGTAAATGTATATCACACACTTTGTACTGTGCTGCTATTACAGGCTGCTAAAGCTTGGATTTGCACTGTAAATAACATATTTTTTTCTCTTGATCTTCTTCCTCTTTGTGATTGTGTTTTGAGATGCTGTTCTTATATTATTAAACTGATTTCACTATTACTAAATAGCTGTGCACAGACTATTTAAAGAGGTGCTACAGTATTTGTTTTTGCTTGATTGGCTTGCAAATTGATTGTTGAATTTGACACTTTTGGCAGGATAGTAAAATACCCTGACACACACTTTAACAGTTTTGATGAGTGATAATGATACGTGAATAATAAGTTGAAATTGATAGTTTTACAAAAAACTTTTTTTGTAAGTGGATTTTACCAAGAGCTTACTACTGTACTGCTGTGTTATTTAACTATTTATTCATGGATCACAGTTGATGTTTTTCTAAGAAAAGTAAATGACTTTAATAGTTGGACTGCACTTTATGTACTTGTCTATGTATTCCAGAGTGGAAATGTATAATTTCTATGCTCTTTTGCCTTTAACTCTTTTGCCTTTAGTATTCCTGCAGAGTTGCTAACCTGTCTATCTTTAAACTGTAGCTCAGAAAATGTTAAAAGTCAGATGTTAAGCTATCCGCAACAGGGTCTAATTGTTTAAGTGTACTTCTGATTGACAGTTAGGTCCTGGTGGTGATTGTTCAATCTATTTTTATTATCAGTGGGTTTGATTATACCTACCTGGCTCTCGAACTAAATAATAACCATTACAACAGTATATAACAGGTGCACACATGTCTGCAACACATGCACGACTGCATACTGATTAACCAGGACTGCTGTGCAACTCTTAAAGAGCCTTCACAGCACTATACCCCATTGCCCCAGCCCAGCCTTAAACTGAAGCTTTTGTAATCAATTGTTTATACTTTATGCCCCCATGTTTTTCCACCCTGCTTGCCGATTAGAAGGACTGAAAATCAATGGTTGACCTCTATTCCCACTGTCAAGATAATCATCTCTTTCCACTTGGCAAACCGAAGAAGCAGATTTTACCAAGCTACTGAACCCTGGAGAAAATGACCCAGCCTGGTAAATCTCCATTACTGAACCATGGAGATGAGGACCCAGCCTGGAGAATCTCCATTACTGAACCCTGGAGATGAGGACCCAGCCTGGAGAATCTCCATTACTGAACTCTGGAGATGAGGACCCAGCCTGGAGAATCTTCATTACTGAACCTCAAAGTAATGGACAAAAATTCAAAGGGCATATGTGGCAAAGTGCCCCCCTGTGTATTAAATGTTACGTGTTGTGTGTAAATGTTGGTGTATAGTCATCGGTACACGGGATATAAACGGGTCTGTTTCACGTAGATTTGTATTTAGGCACGAGGATGGCACAAATCACTTCACGTGCTGGTTAAAATGTAATGTGTGGTCATGGGAGTACACTTAATTAATTCACGTGCAGTTGTACCGAGATTCCAATTGAATGATTGACTAGCAATCGAGTTTCGGTACAACTGCATAAAAGCTGCATGTTTTCACTCACTCGGGGTTGGGTGTTCGTGAGTGGAGAACGGGTGAGAGAGAGAGGAGAAAGAAAGAAAGAAAGAAAGAAAGAAAGAAAGAAAGAAAGAAAGATTTGCGTTGCTTCACTCACCATTTGTCTGTTTACTGTTTAGTCCGTTTTGTTTATATATTTATTTTGGCGAAAGTGCCGTGTCCTGTTTGTTTTGTGTACAAACCTTTTATTTTCTGTTTAATTATTAAATGCTGAGCGTGACCACGCGCTCAGCGTCATCAAAACCCCAAGTCTTTGTTTATTTATTTCCTGGCTCTGGTCTGACGTCACCCACTCTGGCCGTCTTTGTGACAGCATAATAATAGGACCATGCTATAGACTGCCAAATTGGGACGCTAAGCAAAATAATCTGTTATACAATGACATTCGAAAAGTGTAGAAAATGAGAAGCCATTCTAATGGGGGATTTCAACTTCCCCCGTATAAAATGGGAGAACCCGGTGGGGAGTACGACGGACGAACTTGAAATGGTGGAAATGACAAATGACTGCTTCCTAACGCAATTTGTCAAGGCACTGACTAGAGGGGAGGCATGCCTTGATTTAATCTTTTCAAATAATGAAGACAGAATAACTAAAACAGAGGTCAGAGAGCCATTGGCAAACTCAGACCACAACATGGTCTCATTTGAAGTAGTTTTTAAAACCCCAAAAGTAATGACTAAAGCTAAGGTTTACAATTTTAGAAAAGCAAAATATGAAGGTATGAAACAGAGACTAATAGAAGTAGATTGGAATAAAATAGAGAAAACATCCACAGAAAAAGGATGGCTGTTTTTTAAAAATGTAGTACTAGATGCGCAAAACAATTACATCCCAAAAGTAGACAAATCTAAATCTAAAACAAAATGGCCAAAATGGTTTAATAGATCAATTAAAAAAAAATATTCAGCGAAAAAAGGCACCTTTCAGAGCATTTAAAAGGGACCAAAAACAAAGTACACAGAAAGAGAACTGCAAACACAAGTCAAAAAGGAAGTTAGAAAGGTCAAGACAGAGATAGAAATCAATATTGCTAAGGGGGCAAAAACCAATTCCAAAATGTTTTTCCAATATTATAAGAGCAAGAGAACATTCAAAGAGGAGGTTAAATGTCTAAGAGACACAAATGGCAAAATCATAGATGGAGAAAAAAAATAGCAAATATATTAAATGATTACTTTTCACAGGTTTTTACAAAGGAGGACACGGACAACATGCCCCACATGTCGACCTGTTCCTATCCAAATTTTAAATAACTTTAGCATAACAGAGGCAGAAGTGTTAAAGGGACTAGGAGCTCTTAAAATAAACAAATCCCCTGGGCCGGATGAGATCCTCCCATACTCAAAGAAATGAAAGAAGTTATTTTCAAACCGCTAACCAAGATCATGCAACAGTCTCTTGAGACAGACTGGAAAATTGCAAATGTAATACCGATCCACAAAAAGGGAGACAAAACCGAACCAGAAAACTACAGACCAATAAGCCTGACTTCTATCATATGTAAACTTATGGAAACTATAATAAGATCCAAAATGGAAAATTACCTATATGGTAACAATATCCTGGGAGACAGTCATCATGGTTTTAGGAAAGGGAGATTGTGTCTAACTAACCTGCTTGACTTTTTTGAGAATGCAACATTGAAAATGGATAATTGCAAAGCATACGACATGGTTTATTTGGATTTCCAGAAAGCTTTTGACAGTCCCGCATAAAAGATTAATTCTCAAACTGAACGCAGTAGGGATTCAAGGAAATGCATGCACATGGATTAGGGCGTGGTTAACATGTAGAAAACAGAAAGTACTGATTAGAGGAGAAACCTCAAAATGGAGCGAGGTAACCAGTGGTGTACCACAGGGATCAGTATTAGGTCCTCTGCTATTCCTAATCTACATTAATGATTTAGATTCTGGTATAGTAAGCAAACTCGTTAAATTTGCAGACAACACAAAAATAGGAGGAGTGGCAAACACTGTTGCGGTAGCAAAGGTCATTCAAAATGATCTAGACAGCATTCAGAACTGGACAGACACATGGCAAATGAAATTTAATAGAGAAAAGTGTAAAGTATTGCATGCAGGCAATAAAAATGTGCATTATATATCATATGGGAGATACTGAAATTGAGCAAGGGAACTATGAAGAAGACCTAGGAGTTTATGTTGACTCAGAAATGTCTTCATCTAGACAATGTGGGGAAGCTGTAAAAAAGGCCAACAAGATGCTCGGATATATTGTGAGAAGTGTTGAAATTTAAATCAAGGGAAGTAATGTTAAAACTTTACAATGCTTTAGTAAGACCTCATCTAGAATATTGTGTTCAGGTCTGGTCACCTCGTTACAAAAAGGATATTGCTGCTCTAGCAAGAGTGCAAAGAAGAGCAACCAGAATTATCCCGGGTTTAAAAGGCATGTCGTATGCAGACAGGCTAAAAGAATTGAATCTGTTCAGTCTTGAACAAAGAAGACTACGCGGCGATCTGATTCAAGCATTCAAAAGGTATAGACAATGTCGACCCAGGGGACTTCTTTGACCTGAAAAAAGAAACAAGGACCAGGGGTCACAAATGGAGATTAGATAAAGGGGCATTTGGAACAGAAAATAGGAGGCACATTTTTTACACAGAGAATTGTGAGGGTCTGGAACCAACTCCCCAGTAATGTTGTTGAAGCTGACACCCTGGGATCCTTCATGAAGCTGCTTGATGAGATTCTGGGATCAATAAGCTACTAACAACCAAACAAGCAAGATGGGCCGAATGGCCTCCTCTTGTTTGTAAACTTTCTTATGTTCTTATGTTCTTATTAAAAGTTCCAAAGAGATTGAATTCAATATTCCATTGAAAATGCGTGGTACCTGCTCCTTTCTCTTAATGAAGCAGCAGTGTCCCCATCTTTTAGGGTTAGGCCTTGTCAGTATCCACAGCAGTCTCACGCCCAGCCGTGCGAAATGCGCAACACCAGCTCCGTGTCGTCTTCTGGCTTACTGCTATTCAATTTATCTAAACTTCCTGTACCTCCCAAATATACAATTTTTCAGTAAAACTTCAGTTTTTATTTGGCAATTACAACTGTTAAATTAACTTTCTTTTTGTCCCGAACAGCTTACTTTCCATTCTGCAGTCAATCCCTTGTCCCGCCGCCAACCCCCGCTGATTGGGTACTTACAGCATTTTCCCACCGTGGCAATTATAATACTTCTCTTAAAGAGGCAATACCACATTTCAACCTATTACACATGGTTAGGGTACAGATGAGTACAAACATGGTAAACTGCAGAAATATTGTGCACACTTACCATGGTAAACATCCACATATAGAAACAAGCTTAGTTTTGTTTATGCTTTCCGTTTCTGGGGACCCTTTCTTTTAGATCTACGTTTTGGTTTGTTTTCGCTGTGCCCGGGGTCTGCACTACCTTTAACACATCACATTCAGTTTGTCCTTTTTGTTTTTTTTATTCTCAGCTGCTTTCTTTTTTTTAATGTCACGTTTTCTGTCACGTACAGTGTACTAGTGAATTTATTTTGTTAGTTATTTCTTTCCATGTTTCGCTTCTTTATGTTTTTTGGCCCTGCGCAGTGTTAAATAATATTTCTTGCTTTTGTTCTATTTCACTAACAGGTCAATTTCGTCTTTGTGGAAATTTGTTTTCCTTTTCTTCTTGGCTGGTGCCATAGTTGCATCAGGGTCGGAGTCTGCAGAAGCCATAGCTCCATCCTATTATATTTGCTTAGTACTTTATCTGTGCCAGAAGGAAGTTCTAAATCTTGGCTTTTGGCGTTGCCAATCTGTTTATAATGAGATGCAAATTCTCCTGTATAATGAGCAGCAATTTATGCTGTTCATAAACTTGCAGTGATATTACGGCTGTTTAGTACATCACTCGCAAAAATTCTGCAAAGGACGGAGACCACGAATTCGCAGTATTTCCGAACATGGAAGTAATATTAGCACATAGAGCCCGTTGACCCAGCCTGGGAAATCTCTGTTTAGCCTTGACAGGTGCCTGACCAGTAGGGGCTGGAGCATTATAACTAAAAGATTGTATACCCCAACCCACAGGAGCAAATGCTAATACAGCACTCCAGGGAGGCCCCCAAGACCTTCAACTCAGCATGACCAGGATTCGTACCAACGAGCTCCTGATCGAATGACTCACCCTGCACACCTGCACCGCAGTGACATCACTGGATGACCCTGGGGACCACCCCACTTTCCATGTTGAAAAACGTTGCTTCATACATTTCTGGGACATTTTAAATTGTGAAAAACAGAGCACACTAACTTAAAACAAAGTCTAGGCACTGTTAGTATGGTGCAGATTCCAAAGCACTGAGCCAGTACCAGCTCATTAGTAGAGAGAGGACTGTACATCTGCAGAGATGTCTGGCCTGTTGGTGAAACAGGTGGCCATTTTGAGCATTTGTGGGTTTTCTGTTTTTATTGTGTTTACATTATTCACTTCATAGTTAATTAACCATGAAATATGCCAATTTTGGCATCAACACTCCATTTGTTGAGTCGTGGTGTTCCCCGTGGTTTATTCTGTGCCAGTACTCAGAACCCTGTCAGCTAGATAAAACCCAGCATGTGTAAATGTATCTGATGACAGCTATACAGTCACAGCAGATTATCTAACTAACATGGTGCAAAGAGATTCTGTTCAATGTTCATATTTTTTTTTATTCTTTTTGTTTACGGGGCAGTTTCTTTTTATTACATTCCTTGTCATGAAGTGATAAGACTGTAACAAAAGCAAATAACGAAAACGAATGAGCTTACCATAACAAAGAGGCAATAAAATCTTTAGAACTACAATAATAAACAAGCATGCAGTTTTAATTTCATTATGCCAAATAGAAGTTATACTGTGTAGAAAGACAGTTGGACAGACAGAGCAGCAGCCTTCACATGCCCGGTGGGGTTTAAGGTGGACTTGGATCTTTTTATTAAACACAATACGGCTTCTATCCAACCTGGAGAGCTTACAGAGACCGTGGCTTAACCCTCTCTATATAAACGCATGTCCCGTCAGGCTCTGGACACACCCTGTGCTGAGACACGCCCCTTATGCACAAGCCATGCCCATTGGGGCACACCCTCAGCTGCTGCTCTTTAAGCAAAGGCAAAACACAATACTGTATCATATATTCATGTAGAAATGTAACAAATACTAATGTATCTGCCCACTGCTTCACGGGCAGAGTCCGAATTACTCTGGATCTGGCTTTTCCATTCGGTCTCAGGGTGTAGGTTCTGTTCTGATGTCTCCGGGTGTTTGGAGATTTGCTGCTGAACAAAACTAAATCCCTACTCTAGATGCTTAAATGTAATTACCAAGTCCCTCCCCCTAGTGCTATAATTGGCTGCTTCAAGTTCTATTATAAAAAAGACAGTTTTATTAATAACGTACCTTCCAGCAGGACAAATACCCTAAACACACAGCCAAAGCTATACTGGAGTGGTTTAAAAACAAGAACCTGAATGTCTTAGAATGGCCCAGTCAAAGCCCAGACCTCAATCCGATTGAGAATCTGTGGCAAGACTTGAAAATTGCTGTTCACCAATGGTCCCCATCCAACTTGACAAAGCTTGAGCAATTTTGCCAAGAAGAATGGGCAAAAATTGTAGGATCCAGATGTGCAAAGCTGCTAGAAACTTACCCAAAAAGACTCACAGCTGTAATTGCTGCCAAAGGTGCTTCTACCAAGTATTGACTCAGGGGGGTGAATACTTATGCAACCAACAAATGTCTTTTTTTTGTTTAATTAACTTTTGTGTCACAATAAAAAATATTTTGCACCTTCAAAGTGTTAAGTATGTTGTGTAAATCAAATGGTAAAAATCCCAATTAAATCCATTTTAATTCCAGGTTGTTAAACTACAAAATGTGGAAAAGTCCAAGGGGGGTGAATACTTATGCAAGGCACTGTATCTTGCCCCCACGCACAGTGAGGCAGGTGGTTTGGGAGGCAAAGGGAAATCCAAGGGCCACAGTTGGAGAATTACAGAACTTGGTTGCATCTTGGGGTCACCAAGTCTCCAAATCTACAATGAGACACCACCTCCATGTCAATAGGCTATTTGGAAGGGTTGCCAGAAAAAAAGCCTTTATTGAGAGCAACCAACAAACGTAAGCGCCTGGAGTTTGCTAAACGGCATTGGCACTTCGATTGGAACCAGGTGCTATGGTCAGATGAGACGAAAATAGAGCTCTCTGGCCATGCACACCATGGTGGGTTTGGCGTTGAAAGAAGGATGCATGTGCAGAAAAAAGCCTCATACCTACTGTAAAATATGGTGGTGGATCTTTGATGTTATGGGGCTGTTTTGCTTCCACTGGTCCTGGGGCCTTTGATAAGGTCAACGGCATCATGAACTCTACCCAGTACCAGGACATTTCAGCCAAAATTTTTTGTAGCAAGAGAAACATTTTTGTAGCAAGAGAAACAGCGGCACATTTTGCCGTTTGTTTACATGCCATTTTGTAGCGATGATGGAAATCAGAAAACAAAACAATTTCATGATATGACAGCAGTTCTGGAAAGATTTACTAAGCCAATCAGTGTCCCTCAAGACACTCTCACGATGACAAGTCACTTTTTTATAAAGCACAACTGTATGTGTTGTGTGAATGAATCATTATTGATGCCAAGAAAGTGTTCTTTTAAGCGAAGTTCCTGTTCCTTTAACTGGAGCATTTACAATGGGAAAAATCTGTTTCACCACAAGGGTGTTCCCTTAGGAGAAGTGTTCTCTTAGGAGGTGTTCCAAAATGTAGAGACTACTCTACATCTAAATGGAAGCCTACTTATTTTAAAACTTATCTTTTTATGTTCCTGAAAACGGACAAGGGTTGGAATGGGCCAAAATGAAATAATGAGATATGCGTCACACTCATTTAACTGTCACTGAAGTAAACATTTTATAGGGTGTATATGTAAGTGCTGACTGTTCATAGATTTTAATAATTTGGTTAAAATAAATGAGTCTTATATATCTCATTAAATATTTTATATAGTCATGTCGTCAAATAAAAATACATTTTAAATATATGCCTATTTTCTGAAACCAGACTTCCTGTGTAGTTTTTATGAATGAGATGAGTGAATGAATGAGATCTTCAATCGTAGCTGTCTCTTTCCCCTGAAAACATAAAATCAAAGATCTTTGAGATTAATTTCGGAATCCGCAAATTCCCCAGTTTCGGGGTTTGTCCGTAACACAAATATTTTTGTATGTCATAATAAATGTGTATATTTTGTAGCGGTTTCAGGGGTTGTGTTGTTGATGGACGTTATGTGCCTGCAAGGTTTTTTATTTTGACTGCCTGGACCACGGACAGCAATGCAAAGGATTCCACAGAGTCAGGACCATGGACAGCTCAGTGGAAACTTCCATACTGCAGCAGAACAGCCACACCTGTCTCCAGATGTAATCAAGGCAGATCTGCAGACAGGTGACACCAATCAGTCTGCTCTACTTAACTGCGCCCTGGGTTTTCTTTTGTTGTCTTTTGATCCTGGCAGTTGAAGGACCAGGAGGGCATTCGAGAGAGAGAACACTTTGGAGAAGTTTTGGAGAGAGAAAGAAAAGGAATAATTACACCAAGGATTGAACACCCGACGACAAACTATGACTGGACTGGCGAACCCAAACGGCCCTTGGACAATTCCTTCTGTATGAAAACTACCCACGGTAACGAACCCTGGCCTGAAACGACGAGAGACTGAAAGGCCTCGGCCTGTTTGGTTGATTGACAATTTTGTTTGTTTTGTTTTGTTCATGTTTACAAAGAACACTCCCAAGGTCCCTCATCCTCTGCCAAAGCCTCTTAAAAATAAACAGGTTTTAAACTTTACTTGTTCTTGTGTTGTGTGGTTTTGTGTGTAATCCCCGCCTTTACAAAGAACCCACCCCAGGAAACGTTACATTGGTGGAGAATGCGGGCAAGGCTGTGAGAATACACACACACACACAAAAAAAACAATTAGTCATCTCCAATAACATGCAACAAGAAGCAAATCAACAACAAGCGGAAATCAATCGCTTATTATTGGAGGAACAAAAGAAATGTCAACTGCAGATGAAAATGGACATGCAAAAATGGTCAAGCTCCCGTTTGTTGCAGTGTGGAGCGCACAGTGAGTCAAGCTCCTGTTTGTTGCAGTGTGGAGAGCACAGTGAGTCAAGCTCCTGTTCGTTGCAGTGTGGAGCGCACAGTGAGTCAAGCTCCTGTTCGTTACAGTGTGGAGCGCACAGTGAGTCAAGCTCCCGTTCGTTGCAGTGTGGAGAGCACAGTGAGTCAAGCTCCTATTCGTTGCAGTATGGAGTGCACAGTGAGCCAAGCTCCTGTTCGTTGCAGTGTGGAGAGCACAGTGAGTCAAGCTCCCGTTTGTTGCAGTGTGGAGCGCACAGTGAGTCAAGCTCCCGTTCGTTGCAGTGTGGAGAGCACAGTGAGTCAAGCTCCTGTTCGTTGCAGTATGGAGTGCACAGTGTGTCAAGCTCCTGTTCGTTGCAGTGTGGAGAGCACAGTGAGTCAAGCTCCTGTTTGTTGCAGTGTGGAGCTGTAGCAAAGTGATAAGTGGTACATGCAGGTGCAGGGGTGATGTAGTGCAGTAATGAAACACAGAGAGTTATAATCCAGTTTGAAACAGTTTTTAATTGTATCCAGGCCTGGTGACCAAACAATAATCCCATGGCAATACACACCAATGTGTACTGCACGGGGTAAATAACATAGGGGATTGCAGTCCCAAATAATAAACAATATCAGCCCCACAATAATACAGACACGGTCACCAGTCCTGGGTGCGTGCAGTAGTGCTTGTGGTGGGTGATACACATTTATATTTGTGACAATGGTGAAGTGCTGTCCGGATCTGTGCTAGTAATATACAAGACAAGACAATTACAAACAAACAAAACACAACACTCACGATACATTTTCTGTAATACAGGTTTCTCACAGTCCTTCTCGGTTCTAGCAATTCAAACCAATGCAAAGGAACACATTACGATTCTCTGTCCCCTTTTATGCTGTCACACATGACCCCTTGATAAACGAGTGCAACCGCCTCTCCAATCTGCGGCTGCCACGTCGTTTAGAAGTCTCACCCCCTTTCTAGCTGGCCGACTTCCCTTGAAACCTGGGAAAGAAAACTGTTAGGCCAGCCCATCCAGGGAACTCTGTTCTCGCTGCTTAGTGCCCTCACAGGTCGGGAGGAAGATTTACAGCCAAGAATCATTGTATTTCTGTCACAGGGAAGCATACCACCATCCTTACACTGCACCCTTTCTGGTCGGGACCGAGATTTACAGCTTGGATTCTTTTCTTACAAGAATTATCCAAGTATTTTGTCAGGAGAACCTCAACAGGATGACTCTACCCCGCCAAAAATTTAACTTTGTGTGCCAATATTCAAATTTTGACCTCCTTTTTCATATAAAAAATTTCTTGTTAGGGAATTTTTTTTCATTTTTTTAAAAATAAATATGCCACTAGTGGCAGTTTTCCCAAAACCGAACTTCTTTATTTTGGGGTGATAATTTTTTTTGGCAGCAGATTCGGGGGCCTGACAGCACTCTGAACACGACTATATAAGTTTTGAGTAAAAAAAGTTATAACTCCTAATTTTATAGCATTTGTCCTAATAATCCCTGATTGTCCTGATTTGAAATTATCAGTCATTATTTTTTTCCCAATAGTTTTTCGAAAATTAAAAATCACAGTGTCATAGGCAGTCCTTTCATATTCAGTAATCCGAAGACATTTTTCATATTGGACTTTTAGTCACTGAGATAAAAATGTTTTCCGATTTTTGACCTAATCAAAGACTGTTCACCTACACTTGTACACACTTTTGAAAAACGGCCAAATCATTATTTTCTGCGGGGTTTTTTTCTCACTATCCAAAGCTCTGCTCTTCATAAGCACTCTAGAAAAAAAAGAAACCATTTTGACAGGTTTAAGTATTTTTAAATAATTTTTTAATTTTTTTCTCTGACCAGTCCTGATTCGAATCTGAAAGGTGGTTATGTGTACAGGACGACTAGACAATGGGAGTGATCAAATAATACAACAATCAAGTAGAGGAGATCAGTAACTATCATTAGACACCACACTCACTCAAATTGCACAATGTTTACTATTTTTAAACAATATTGCAAACAGCCTGGACAGTCATAATGGTCTATGGAAATTATCACACCTTTCAGGCCCCATATCATCAATTCTGCACATCTCCCAGCCATAAAATTAATGTCACTGGAAACTGGAAATTGAGATCTTCAATTTGAGCCCACATTTGGCTCTTTAGAGCTTTTTTGTATTTTTAGTTCATTATTAGTAAACTGGCAGTTATAGAAAAATATCTGAATATGTAAATGGTTTCTGTCCAGTTTCTCAATATCTCCACATTTCTCAGCCACATAGTCAGGTTTAATGTAAACTAGAAGTTGTGATCTTCAATTTAAACCCAATTTTGGCTGTTTGGGGGATTTGTTTGTATTTTTAGTTCATTATTAGTAAACTGGCAGTTATATACCATTCTGTTCAATGCAGTTGATTTGACTGCACAGCAAAAACCAGCTAGCTTTAAGGCTGCATACCTCCATAAATAGGAAAGTTCCACACATATTGCAACCATGCTCTAGTCTAGAGTGATCAGACCTACAATTTGAGACCATCTGGTGAAAAAATTCAGCTTTGTGTGCATTTTAAACCCTCCTAGACCATTCCGTTCAGTACAGTTGATTTGACTGGACAGCAAAAAGCAGCTAGCTTTGAGGCTGCATACCTCCATAAATAGGAAAGTTGCACACATATTGCAACCATGCTCTAGTCCAGAGTGATCAGACCTACAATTTGAGACCTTTTGGTGAAAAATGCAGCTTTGTGTGCATTTTAAACCCTCCTAGACCATTCCGTTCAATACAGTTGATTTGACTGGACAGCAAAAAGCAGCTAGCTTTGAGGCTGCATACCTCCATAAATAGGAAAGTTGCACACATATTGCAACCATGCTCTAGTCCAGAGTGATCAGACCTACAATTTGAGACCTTTTGGTGAAAAATGCAGCTTTGTGTGCATTTTAAACCCTCCTAGACCATTCCGTTCAATACAGTTGATTTGACTGGACAGCAAAAA
Organism: Acipenser oxyrinchus oxyrinchus; assembly: GCA_030684275.1. NCBI lineage: Eukaryota > Metazoa > Chordata > Actinopteri > Acipenseriformes > Acipenseridae > Acipenser > Acipenser oxyrinchus. Next base: position 14,303,024 of record CM060265.1, on the reverse strand, counting down.
GCAGCTAGCTTTGAGGCTGCATACCTCCATAAATAGGAAAGTTGCACACATATTGCAACCGTGCTCTAGTCCAGAGTGATCAGACCTACAATTTGAGACCATCTGGTGAAAAAATGCAGCTTTGTGTGCATTTTAAACCATCCTAGACCATTCCGTTCAGTACAGTTGATTTGACTGGACAGCAAAATGCAGTTAGCTTTGAGGCTGCATACCTTCTAAATAGGAAAGTTCCACACATATTGCAAACATGCTCTAGTCTACAGTGATCAGACCTACAATTTGAGACCATTTGGGGAAAAATTGAGCTTTGTGTGAATTTTAAACTATCTATTTTTTCCCCAATATGGCACATACAAAGTTGGAGAGCAGTTGCAACGGTTTGGGGCAAGTCTGCACATGCCACAGCTATACAATTATTATGAACATAAACTAGAAGATGAGATGTTCAATTTGACCCCTATTGGGATTGTCTGTAGCGTTTTTTCCTATTTTTTTCTATTTTTCAAATATGGCAAATATTCAAAAATGGATAGCAGTTGCAACGGTTTGGTGCATTTCTCTCCAAATCTGCACATGCCACAGCTATAAGATTATTATGAACAGAAACTAGAAGATGAGATGTTCAATTTGAGCCCTATTGGGATTATCTGTGGCGTTTTTTCAATTTTTGGCTATTTTTCTAATATGGCAAATATTCAAAAATGGATAGAAGTTGCAATGGCTTGGTGCATTTCTCTCCAAATCTGGACAAGCCATCACTATAAAATTAGTATGAACAGAAACTAGAAGATGGGATGTTCAATTTGAGCCCTATTGGGATTATCTGTGGCATTTTTTCAATTTTTGGCTATTTTTCTAATATGGCAAATATTCAAAAATGGACAGAAGTTGCAATGGTTTGGTGCATTTATCTCCAAATCTGCACATGCCACAGCTATAAAATTATTATGACCAGAAACTAGAAGGTGAGATGTTCAATTTGAGCCCTATTTGGATATCTGTGGCGTTTTTTCATTTATACACACATAAATGCTCTCTGGTAATGAGTCTACTGTAGTCCAGGTATATATTGAGATGGAAAAATGGGCAGTGACCTTAAGATATGGCCCATCAGTGCTGCAGATTAACATTCCACAGTGAACATTCCACAATGTGCAACATTAACACTTATTTTCAAAGGCAAAAATGTGAGACATTCAACTCACAAAGGAACAAAAGTAATACATTTGCTGAATTCACTAGTTTTATATAACTAACATTTGCTGAATTCACTAGTTTTATATAACTAACAGTTAGAAGTTGTGATCTTTAATTTGAGCCCACATATGGTTGTTTTGGAGCTATTTTGGAATTTTATGTCATTATTAGTGTGCTGGCAGTTAAAGAAACCAAGCAGAATATGTCAACGGTTTCTGCCCAGTTTCTCAATATCTGCATATTTCTCAGCTAAATAATCAAGGTTAATGGAAACTATAAGTTGTGATCTTTAATTTGAGCCCACATTTGGCTGTCTTGGGGCTTTTTTGCTATTTTAGGTCATTATTAGTAAACAAGAAAAGGGTTCCAGTTAAGTCTAGAATGGAAGTGAAAGCTCTCAGAAGCGGTATGTTCTTCTCAGGAACAAATGTCGTAGGTCTCAGCTCGTATCTCTTCAGCACATAAATGCTCTCTGGTAATGAGTCTACTGTAGTCCAGGTACATATTGAGATGGAAAAATGGGCAGTGACCAGCTCCTGGTGTTTGCATATCTCTCAATTTTCCAGCAAAATGGTCGAGAATTAACACAATGATAATATTCAGTTCAGTATGTAGACCAATGTAGGACATACCAAGGCTGCAAAACAAGCAGACAATGATATAACAGTAATTCAACATTTTGTGAGAGTGGGGGAACTAGGTCATCAGTGATGATTCTCCCCCATTCTCACTGCAAACTTCCATGGAGACAGGGAGTGTAGTGCTACACTGTGCCCAGGGAAGAGCACTTATTCTCAGATACCTCGGGCACGATTCTCCTTCCACACTTGGTTCTTTCATAATTTTCGATTTTCCATTGAAATCCTACAGAATATTCGCAAGGAGAATGCCCAGATCATTAGGAAGAGGGACTTGTGATATACCAGCACTGAAAATATGTTACTTGGCAGTTTCCTGTAATTTTAAAGATATTCTCTAACTCAACCCCTATCCCTAACCCTACCCCTGAACCTCCAGCTCCCGGTTTTTCTGTATTTCTCAATTTTCCAGCAAAATGTTCAAGAATTAAAGCAAGGAGAATGACCTGAGTATTAGGAACAGTCTAAAGGGCTATAATAGGACTGGAAAATGGTACAAAAATACTAAGAATAAAGAGAGAAAAAGTTCAAATTTAATATTAAAAATTAACAAATTATAATAACTATTCAATTAACAAAAAAGCAATACAGAAGCAATAACCCTAGCTCCAGCAGTTCTATCAATCCTAATCCTAGCTGCAACAGTTACACCAACCCTAACCCTGACCGTCCAGCTCCTGGTGTTTCCATATCTCTCAATTTTCCAGCAAAATGGTCGAGAATTATCACAGTGATAATATCCAGTTCAATATGTAGAGCAATGTAGAACATATCAAGCCTGGACATCAAGTAGACAATGATATAACAGTAATTCAACATTTTGTGAGAGTGGGGGAACTTGGTCAGCAGTGGCAATTCTCCCCCATTCTCACTGCAAACTTCAGCATTTACTTAAATTCTGGCTCTGGTCCTGTAACTCAATGGTGACTGGTTATTTAGCAGTATTGTGTTTCTGGTCATGTAACTCAATGGTGACTGGTTATATAGCACTATTGTGTCTCTGGTCATGTAACTCAATGGTGACCCAGAGAAGAGCACTTATTCTTGAATCCCTCATGCACGTCTCAACTTCCACACTCGGTTCTTCCATAATTTTCGATTTTCCATTGAAATCCTCCAGAATATTCGCAAGGAGAATGGCCAGAATATTAGGAACAGCAAACAGGGCTATACCAGGACTGAAAAACTGTACAAAATTGATAAGAATAGAGAGAGAAAAAGTACATATTTAATATTAAATATAAATAATGTAAAATATCTCTTCAATTAACATAAATTCAACACACATGATAGTAACAAGGTTCTTAACAACACAGGAATAACAGAATTGTTTGATTTGGTTGTTTCACTAAATTTAAAGGGATTTTCTCTACAATGGTAAAAATAGCTAATTTTGTCAAAAAGTATAAAATTGAAAAGTAATAATGTAAAATGCATTAAATGATCTCCCTAAACATTATGCTAACTTCAAATTACATTGCAATAGTTAAAAGGGTCTGGAAACCAATACCAACCCATGGGTGTGCCACTGGTGGCACAGAGTCAACCATAGTGTGCCACTGGTGGCACAGAGTCAACCATAGTGTGTCACTGGTGGCACATAGTGTGCCACTGGTGGCACAGAGCCATCCTCTCTGGATTTTTCCCATTTATCAAACTCAAAAGGAATGGAAAATATATTTAGAAATAAACAAAAAAGACTGACCTGGTATAAAAATACATTGCCTTTAAGTTTGACCCATTCTAGAATAGATAGACTGGAAAAGTATATAAGGAGTGTGTTTATGTGATAAGGTCAGTATGATGTAGAAATTAGAACATGCATCATTTCAGAGCAGTAAATCCCTTCAATTAAAATCACCTATCTATTAAATGGAATGATTACACTGTAGAATGATATACCCAAAGCATTCTTGAAATGGTCAAAATCTTTCCAAAAGGGGTTGGATTTGAAATTTGTTTGCAGCGCATGCAGTACATTATACACAGAGAATCTGAGCATACATAGAGAGAATAGATATTTTTGTTAATATATATATTTTTTAGGCAAGTTATCATTTGAAGTTGAGGGTAGCTCCTGGATTTTGTCAGATATATAATGAGCCTGTTCCCTGTGTTTCCCCCTGAGATTCTCTGAACCTCTCTCCTGCAGGGAATGCATACTCAGAGCAGAGTTCTGCTAACTTGTGCACGGCAGCAGAGATCTCATGCAAGATACTGGCATGTATGGCTAGGCTGGCACGTCCGCACATCCCACAAGCAGCTGAACGAAGCCCTTGGGAAGCTGGATGGCAATGAACCCTGGTGGAAGTGGCAGTTCTATAGTAGAGAGGACAGACAAACAGAAACATCTGCCATACCACTGTCAGTAGGGTGTAGGGCACCATGGGCAGCCAGGATGGCACTGGCTCAACCTGAGCAGTCTGCAAGGTGTCTGAACTGTTCTGCAGGGATACAGGGTTTCATATGTGATTGTCAGCTCCTAATTCAAGTATGTTTTGGAGGTGGAAATCTGTAGGGAACTGTTCTCAAAACTGAAAGAGGCACATCACTGCTTTTCCTCATGGCCCTGAAACACTTTCCAGCAGTACCACACCCAATTATTCTGGGTCGAGACTGGCCGCAATATAAGGATTTGGTAAAAGTATCGGCAGCCTCGACCGCACGTGTAGACACGGCAGATCCCCGGGAAAAGGAAGTAATTGGCACCATTTTTCCTTTCCATGCAGAACTGTTTTCTCCACTTTTTCGTCCTAGGAAAACACACAAGGAGAGACAGAAGGAAAAGTGGGAAGGCGCATCGATCCGACACGGTTGGGGTCTGGCGGGGGAAGGTTCTGATGGTCCCAAACGCCAATCCAAGGGAGTGGGAACACAGTGTGACCGGGTGGGCGAGGTTACTGGACTCTCGAGGGTAGAGACTGCTCCAGCCCCTGTCAATATCCCGGACGTGTGGGCCTCAAGCGCGGACCTAGTGTGGGAGCAGAACAACGACCCCACACTGGTGCACGCTTGGGAACAGGTTCGGTCTATTGAGGGTAAGGATGTTGACGGCATCGGGACGCTGGTATATCCTCATTTTGTTGTAGAGGGGCACTTACTGTATAGGGTAAACCTAGCCCCGGGCACAGGACAGCCTGTCAAACAGTTGATGGTTCCCCCGTCTTGTCGACCAGAGGTCATGAGGCTGGCGCATGACGTTCCCTTTGCAGGGACCTTGGTGTTGACAAAATGAGGGCCCGAATACTGGCTCGATTTTATTGGGCGGGACTCTACACCGAGGTGGCGAAATATGTAGCTACCTGCCCGGAATGCCAGAGAGTAGCACTGGGTCGAGTGCGCCCCGCCCCTTTGGTCCCACTGCCTATTGTCTCCACTCCCTTCGAACGCGTTGCAATGGACATAGTTGGGCCAGTGCTGCCTTCTGATTCCTGGTACACGCACATATTAGTGATGGTGGATTATGCAACGCGGTACCCGGAAGCAGTTCCTTTGCGGTCCACTAGTGCCACTGCAATTGCGAAAGAACTGAGTCAGATTATGGCTAGAGTAGGGATCCCCAAAGAAATATTAACTGATCACGGAACGAACTTTTTGTCTAAAACGCTACAGCAGGTGTATCAGATTCTAAAAATACGTCCCATCAGGACGTCCGTTTATCATCCCCAAACGGATGGTCTGGTGGAACGTTTCAACCAAACATTGAAGCAAATGTTGAGACGGTTTGTGAGTCAGGAGCAAAAACATTGGGCTACTCTTCTTCCTTACCTACTCTTCGCAGTGAGAGAGGTGCCTCAGAGCTCAACGGGATTTTCCCCCTTTGAGCTGTTATATGGCCGGCAGCCAAGGGGCATCCTCGACTTGTTGAGAGAGGGTTGGGAAGAACACAAAAGCTCCTCCAAAAATGTAGTGCAGCATGTGCTCCTACTGCGGGATCGCCTTGATTTGATTGGTCGATTGGCTCAAGACAATCTTAGATCGGCTCAACATCGGCAACAGCAGCATTACAATACTAATGCGCGAATTCGAACCTTTCGGCCAGGAGATAAAGTAATGCTGCTTCTTCCGTCATTGGAGTCGAAACTGTGTGCTAAATGGCAGGGGCCATATGAAGTGATACGGGTAGTAGGACTAGTAAATTATGAGATTAGACAGCCCGATCGCCGAAATAAAATGGAGATTTACCATGTCAACTTATTAAAGCCCTGGAAGGCAAGGGAGATCTTATTCATAGCCCCAGGCGAGATGGAGGATGACTTAGGACCCTGCATAGAGGCCCCTAGCCCCAGCCAGGTTTTAATGGGGGAACAGTTACTTCCGGATCAGCAGGTAGAATTGCGTAAGTTGATTGGGAAATTTGGGGATGTGTTTTCTGATGTGCCCAGCAAGACTAACCTTACCAAATATGCTGTTATTACTCCGCCAGGGGTCACTGTTCGGGAGAGGCCCTACCGGATCCCAGAAAGCCGGCGGAGTGGTGTCCAGAACGAGGTGAGGGCGATGCTTGAACTTGGGGTCATTGAGCCTTCCAGAAGTGAGTGGTGCAGTCCCATTGTTATAGTGGCCAAGAGGGATGGCACTAATCGCTTCTGTGTCGACTTTCGAAAGGTCAATGCTATCGCCAAGTTCGACGCCTACCCCATGCCTCGGATCGACGAACTCCTCGACCGACTGGGGACGGCCAGGTTTATCTCAACTCTGGACCTGACGAAGGGATATTGGCAGATCCCTTTGACCCGCGATTCATGTGAAAAAACGGCATTTTCAACTCCGGATGGGCTGTTCCATTTTAAAACCATGCCATTTGGGCTACATGGTGCGCCCGCCGCCTTTCAGAGACTGATGGACGAGGTGTTACATCCCCATCGTGAGTATGCAGCAGCGTATATTGACGATGTGGTTATATATAGCTCCACCTGGAGAGAGCATGTAAGTCGACTTACAGCCATCCTTCAGTCTCTAAGGGCTGCCCGGCTGACAGCCAACCTGAGGAAATGTGCGTTTGCTAAATTAGAAACCCAGTACTTAGGATTTATCATGGGAAACGGGTGGATGAAACCCGTGGCCACCAAAGTCCAGGCTTTGGTGGACGCGGCGGTCCCCAAAACCAAGTCCCAGGTGAGGTCACTATTGGGATTGGCTGGTTATTACCGCCGCTTTATCCCCGAGTATGCCACCGTGGTCAATCCCCTGGTAGACCTCACTAAGAAATGTGCGCCAAATTTAGTCAAGTGGTCAGAAGAGTGTCAGGGGGCGTTTGAGACCATTAAGCAAAAACTGTGCCAGGCTCCTGCGCTAATATTACCAGATTTTAGCAAGAGATTCTTCCTCCATACCGACGCGTCAGAGGTTGGCTTGGGGGCGGTCTTGTCTCAGAGAGTTAACGGGGTGGAGCACCCCATTCTCTACATTAGTAAAAAAATGCTTCCTCGGGAGCGCAATTACTCGGTTGTGGAGAAAGAGTGCCTGGCCATTAAATGGGCTACCCACTCCCTCAGGTACTACTTACTGGGACATTCATTTGATCTGGTCACGGACTACGCCCCACTCAGATGGTTAAGCACCATGAAGGATAGCAATGCTCGAATGACTCGGTGGTATTTGGCATTGCAGCCTTATATGTATCATATGATACATCATGCAGGGAAAGATCACCAAAATGTGGATTAATTTTCCCTGGAGGGGGGAGTAATGGGGATGGTAGATTTGGCCGAGTGTTCCTTCGGCTCCACTCTGAGCGGTGGGATATGTGACAAAGAGAGAATGAACTCTTGTTTTAGATCTCCCTCCCGACCGGTGAGGGCGCTAGGGAGGAGGAGCAGACATCCCCAGGAAAGGTGGAAGTCGGCCATCTGGAAAGGGGGCGGAACCACGGTGCGCAACGTCATCAACCCAGCCGGGAAGCGCTGTGGCAATCGCGTATTGGCTGACGGCGGTTGCCCTAGCTGACCAATGGGGACGGGATGGAGCGTACAAAAGGGGGCGTGGCCCAGGGTTCTGTTCCTTCTAGCAAGGTACTGTGTGAGAGAGAGAGAGACGGCGAGCGAGCAAAGAAACGAGAGACGAGTGGGATTACAAACAGGGAAAAGGGAATTGGAAGAGGGCGGTGTTTGTTTTATAATTATACCTGCTAACCCCTTCACCCTTTGTCTGTCCATAGAGCACTGATGGGACGGCACGCTGGAGGAGCACGGACCCGGAAGTGCCGGACTTGTTACCCGTGGTTTCCCTTCATTGGATTAAGGAAGAGACGGTCTGTGTTTTTCGTTGGGTTTTTTGGTTGATCCTTGGTTGGGACTGCAATTCCCCCCCTTATTCTTTCTTTTGTGTTGTCGGGTTACACATCATTGTGTATCCCGGCGTCCTTATTGTTTTTGTGGCTTTGTGGCGTAATAAAGCTGGGCGCGGGTACCACGAAACCTGGACTAGTCTGTCAGTCATTTTACACCACACATTCAGCCAACCTGTCACAGTCCCTCACTGATCAGGAGGGGAGAGGACCAGACTGTGTGTCTCTCACTGATCAGGAGGGGGAGGACTAGTCTGTGTGTCCCTCACTGATCAGGAGGGGAGAGGACCAGTCTGAGTGTCCCTCACTGATCAGGAGGGGAGAGGACCAGTCTGAGTGTCCCTCACTGATCAGGAGGGGAGAGGACCAGTCTGTGTGTCCCTCACTGATCAGGAGGGGAGAGGACCAGTCTGTGTGTCCCTCGCTGATCAGGAGGGGAGAGGACCAGTCTGTGTGTCTCTCACTGATCAAGAGGGGAGAGGACCAGTCTGTGTGTCCCTCACTGATCAGGAGGGGAGAGGACCAGTCTGTGTGTCCCTCACTGATCAGGAGGGGAGAGGATCAGTCTGTGTGTCCCTCACTGATCAGGAAGGGAGAGGACCAGTCTGTGTGTCCCTCACTGATCAGGAGGGGAGAGGACCAGTCTGTGTGTCCCTCACTGATCAGGAGGGGAGAGGACCAGTCTGTGTTCCTCACTGTGTCACCATCACTGTTTCAGGGGGTTGGGTGGCTAATCCCTGACTATCATGCTTTTCAAATCTGTTTCAACACACAAGCGAGTTTCTGGGACAAGGATGTGAGTGGTGAAGTATATTATTATTATTTATTTCTTAGCAGACGTCATTACCCAGGGCGACTTACAATTGTATGCAAAAAAATACATATCAATAATTACAGTACAATTAAGAGCAAGATACAAAATACAATGACTTCCACTGGTGACTCTTGGCTTGACCCCCCACCCCAAAAAAAACTGTGCTCAAACCCAATGCCCGATTTTAACCATTTTTATGTAAACATTAAGCTAGCTTTCTAACATTACCAGATCTTTCATCACAAACAGTTCTATGCCAGATTGTCACAATCAAGAGAGCTGCAAACAACACTTTACAGGCAAGGGTCTCTTATCGACAGACAGCTGCACCTGCACTAACCTGAGCTTTTGAAATGGAAGTATCATCACACTCTTGTGCTGTTAATAACATTCTGAACTACAGAAGTCAGGTTTGGTTTCTGTTGATGTCTCTGGCATTGGTGGTTTAGCTTTTTGTTGTAGAAAAACTCCAAACGTAGCTGTCTTTTTGCCATTTTAACAGGGCTCAAATTCACACTGTTTTTAGCACATATTTTCGTTGACTGAAAAAGTGAAAGTCTCACACGAGAACAAATATAACGGTGAAGGGTCTTAGACACTCTTTGGTTATGTTATTAAGTTTTGAAAGTTTGAAATAAACTGCGCACTTACGTATTTGTAAATAATAAACCCTGGCAACAGTGGCGTAGCCAGGATTTTTTTTTTTGGGAGAGGGTGGAAATGGTAAGTTTTTTTAAGGTGAGTAGTCACAGTGGTGCAACTGGCAACCTGTTTTCTTATTAGTGCATTGACGTTTTATTTTCGAAAAAAAAGAACAATCTTTTTTTTTTATTTTTAACAGAAGATCCAATAACCAAATACACTGTTGTGCAAAAAAAAAAAAAAAAGATTCAGTTTAGAACACTTCCGATTAAAAACAAAAAAGGAAATACAAAGCAAAGGACTTGAACTTTTAACATGCGCATCAGATTTCAATTTCACATTATGATAATAAATAAAAATAACTACATATAATTTCATTTGTACTTATGGTTGTTCATTTTTGTTAACTGACATTTGGTGTTCAAAGCAAAGCAAACCATTTTATTTAATCTCACAAATCCTGACTAATTTAATTACTAACTCAACCTCTCTAAATCTGACCTCCTTTTCTTTCCCTCTTCCTCATCCCCCTCCTCTGATCTCTCTATCTCTGTTCCTCTGGAATCTACCACACTCTCTCCCTCTTCCTCCGCTAAGAACCTCGGAGTCACCCTGGACCCCTGCCTCTCTTATTCCCAGCACATCTCCACTCTGGCACGCACTTGCCGATTCTTCCAGAGCAACATCCGAAGAATCCGACCCTTCCTCATCGACTACGCCACCCAGCTCCTGGTCCAGGCCTTGGTACTCTCCCGCCTAGACTACTGCAACTCCCTCCTGGCTGTCCTCCCTGCGTCCGCCACCCGTCTGCTCCAGCTCATCCAGAACTCCGCTGCTCACCTGGTGTTCTCTCTGCCTCGCTTCTCCCATGCAACTCCACTACTCCGCTCACTCCACTGGCTCCCGATCACTGCTCGCATCCAGTTCAAGACTCTTGTGCTAGCCTACAGATGCCTTGACCAGACTGCACCCAGCTACCTCCAGACCCTCATCTCTCCCTACACCCCGACTCGACCTCTCCACTCCGCCTGCACTAGAAGACTGGCTTTACCTCCTCTAGGCTCCCCTGCCTCCAGAGCCCGCTCCTTCTCCACCCTCGCCCCGCAGTGGTGGAATGACCTTCCTACAGATGTCAGGACTGCCCAGTCCCTGACCACATTCCGGCGCCTCGTCAAGACACACCTCTTCAGAAAGCACCTGTAGAACTCCTCTGTTTTTCCCCTGGGACACATATCTTCCTTCCTTAAATGCGCATTACTTGCTCTTATCTGCCCCCTATTTTACTGCATGTAATCCTGTACTTCAGAGTACTGTAATCTGCCAAGTGTTTAATCTGTAGTATTTTGTATTTAATTATATCCTGATGTAACTATCACTGACACTGTTATCTGCTGTATTATTGAATTGTATTTTGTCACACTTGTACTTGCTTGAACCAAAGTCATTGTATTCATCATTGTATTTATCTTGCTCTTAATTGTATTATTACTTGCACTGTGATTCTTGAAATGTAATTGTTGACAACTGTAAGTCGCCCTGGATAAGAGCATCTGCTAAGAAATAGATAATAATAATAATACCGTTTGACTGACACAGGACTGCCGGTGGTACCTGAGGTTCGGGGGAGGAGGGACTTGTGCACGCAGTTGCATTAACTACATTGTATAACTACAGCGCATTTAAAAAAAAAAAAAATGCACGAACAGCTGATCCAAAAAAAAACTTGGGTTGATTGACAGCAAATCCAACCACTCATTTTTTATGGTATCACACTGCACTGACATTCGCTAGCCTATCAGGCTTTGTTGAACTGACTGACACGCTGTAGCCTAGACAAATAATCCGAATGAAAACTAATAGGTAACCGAACTCAGGAAATGAAACAGTTTTGCCATTTCTCTCTCAGCAGCGTCCAGAACTGTTTTCATTCTGATTTATTTCTTTAGTTTTTCAATTAATAATAGGTTGTACATTTACCACTCCATCTCCAAGACCTGGATGGACTTGGTTACTGGCTGCACAATCTGTGAAAAATGATAATCTTATTAAGTAGGCTGGACGCTGGAGAGGTTAGCTGGCAGTAAGATATGTCATTAGACGAGTGCATTCTACGTAAATACATAGGCTACCCATTACATAGTAGATGTCCTCTACCATCTATGTGTGTAGTAGTTAGGCTACATAGCATATACAGTCATAGCCTATATGTTACATGCATCGGTGTGTGGTGCAGCTTGCTTATGTACTCTCATTGGTTGACAGCAACGCGGTAAATAAAAAGTTCGCTCCGTAAGCGAAAAGAAAAATCAGCGCCGCCCGTGCCGCGTCCGCCCCGCATAGACTGTAATGGGAAGTGAAAAATATAACAATAATGCAATTTCTTTATTTCTTACACATGTTTCAGTGTGAACGATCCTAACGCAATGGCTAAGCCACTGCCTGGCATAAATCTGGGGGGGGCACGTGACCAGTCGTGCCCCCCCTATGCGTCACCACTGATGACTTCAGTCCTAAGAAGAGCAAATTCAAAACACAATATGATTTGATACTGGGGCAGTTCAAGTGCAGATAACAGTGTTGATAGTTACATCAGGGTTAGATACGAGTGCAAATGAAATACAAAATACTACAGATTGGGTTAAGTGCAGGATTAAATACAGTAAAATCGGGAGCATATAAGTACAAGTTAAAGTGCATTAAAAGCAGAGTGCTATATTGTACAGAAGGGAAGAGTTGAATTTAACAGGTGTTGTCTGAAGAGGTGTGACTTGAGGAGGCGCTGGAAGGTGGTCAGGGGCTGGGCAATCCTGACATCCATAGGAAGGTTGTTCCACCACTGTGGGGCGAGGGTAGAGAAGGAGCGGGCTCTGGAGGCAGGGGAGCGTAGATAAGGTACAGCCAGTCTTCTACTGAAGGAGGAGCGGAGAGGTTAGGTGGGGGTGTAGGGGGAGATGAGGGTCTGGAGGTAGTTGGGTGCAGTCTGGTCAAGGCATCGGTAGACGAGCACAAGAGTGTTGAATTGGATGCGAGCGGTGATCGGGAGCCAGTGGAGTGAGCGTAGCAGTGGAGTAGCGTGGGAGAAGTGAGGCAGAGAGAACACCAGGTGAGCAGCGGAGTTCTGGATGAGCTGGAGTGGACGGGTGGTGGACGCAGGGAGGCCAGCCAGGAGGGAGTTGCAGTAGTCTAGGCAGGAGATTACCAGGGCCTGGATGAGGAGTTGCGGGGAGTAGTTGGTGAGGAAGGGTCAGATTCTTCGTATGTTGCTCAGGAAGAAATGGCAGGTGTGTGCTAGAGTGGAGATGTGCTGGGACTAGGAGAGGCAGGGGTCCAGGGTTACTCTGAGGTTCTTGGCTGAGGAGGAGAGAGAGAGTGTGGTAGATACCAGTGGAATGGAGATAGAGAGATCAGAGGAGTGGGAAGGTGAGGAGGGGAAGAAAAGGAGGTCAGATTTAGAGAGGTTGAATTTGAGGTGATGCGAGTGCATCCAGGAGGAGATAGCAGACAGACAGGCAGAGATACAGGAGGGGATGGTGGGGTCAGAGGGGGGAGAGGAAGATCTGAGCATCATCAGCATAGAAATGATATGAGAAACCATAGGATGTGATGAGGGGGCCCAGGGAGCGGGTGTAGAGAGAGAACAGGAGAGGACCCAAGACTGATCAGAGGAGGAGGAGAGAGAGGCAGCACGGGCAGAGTTTAGCGAATTAGTGACAGACAGGAGAGCAGTTTCAGTGGAGTGAGCAGAGCAGAAACCAGATTGGAGACGGTCGAGCAGAGAGTGATTAGACAGGAACACAGAGAGCTGGCAGTGTACTGGGAGGGGGTGGGGGAGAGGGAGAGGTGTTAAAGAGTGCGGATAGCAGAGATTTTAGAGGAGAAGAAAGTCATCAGAGGAGATAGAGGAGGAGGGGGGAGGGTTGAGGAGGGAGGAGAAGGTAGAGAAGAGTTTCTGGGGGTTGTTAGTGGAGAATTGGATAATAGATTGGAAATAGGAGCTTTTAGCAGAGGAGAGGAGAGAGGAGTGGTAGAGGTCTAGGGCAGCAGGGAGTTTGATTCTCTTCCATTTCTTTTCAGCAGAGCGCAGTTTGGGTCATGCCGAGCGGAGCACAGAGGAGCGCCAGGGTTGGGGAGGGGAGGGGTGGGCAGGTCAAGAGGTGAGGGCACAATGGAAGTTGAGGGAGGAGGTGGGGGAGGAGGAGAAGAGGAAGGAGGTAGCAGAGTCTACAAAGAGTTGGGAGGTGTCGAGAGAGGGAGGTGAGAGAGCAGTGGAGGCAAGGACAGAGGGGGAGAGAGAGCGGAGGTTATGGTGGGAGGTGACAGTGGGGGTAGGTGGAGTACGGAGAGAGGGGAGAGACACTGAAATATATGAAATAGTGATTAGAGAGGTCCAGAGGGGTGACAGGGTGAAGGGGCAGCAGGCCCTAGAGAAGGTGAGGTCCAGTTGACGGCCAGCTTTGCGGGTAGGAGGGGATGGAGAGAGAGAGAAGTTGAAGGAGTAAAGGAGAGGAAGGAATCCGGCATAGTGGGTGAGGTTGGAGAGATGGATATTGAAATCACCCAACAGGACAGTTGGGGCAGACAGAGAGGGGAGGGAGGAGAGGACATTGTCGAGTTCATCAAGAAAGTGATCGAGAGGTCCAGGGGGACGGTACATTACAATTAGCAGAAGTTGACAGGAAGGGGTTAGTTGGACAGCGTGAAATTGAAAGGTGTTAACAGAGACTGAGGAGAGGTCAGAGGGGACAAAAAAGAGTAAGGAGGGAGAGAGAAGAGCAGTCCCACTTCCCCGTCCGTCCCCTTCCAGGATGTGAAGAGAGGGCAGAGCAGCAGGAGTTACAGTGTTATCAGGAGAGAGCCAGGTTTCAGTGAGAGCAAGGAAATCGAGAGAGAGGTGGGAAGCAAAGGCAGAGATGAAATCAGCTTTGTTAGCAGAAGAGTGACAGTTCCAGAGGGCACCAGAGAGAGTGCGGGAGGGGAGAGAGTGGGAGGGGGAAGAGGCAGAGGGATGAGGTTAGAGGGGTTGGAGGAGTAGCGGCAGAGAGAGGACAGAGGACGGGAGTGAGAGGATAGAATAACGGATGTGAGAGACAGTCATAGCAGGATAGGTGAGATAGAAAGGCACAGTAGTAGCGGGAGCAGGAGCGGTGGGGGGAGGGTACAGACCTGTCCAGTAGTTGGTGTCTTCCAGAGCGCTGCTAGGTTCAGATTTTCTCCTCGCAGGTCTCTCCTCGCTGGACTCCCACAGCGAGACTCCCGGCTCTTTGGTAGAGAGGCTGTTCGGTTGGCTGCTGCTTCGTGCTGGCACCAAATAGGCTAGCTGTCTATTATACTAAACTGCGATAAAGACAATACTTAAGCAATACAATAGTTTCAATGCACTTCAATGGGATCACACAACTACAAATCGCTGTGTGGAAACCAATCAAATTGCAAATCATCATCTATTCAATTTAACCACTCACCTGGTACTAATCACAAACAGTAGATCACCTAATTAAACCCCCACCTTCATAATGTTACTTAAATGCAGCTAATGTTAAGAGTTGGAATGAGGCCTCTAATAGCCACTGGGAGAGATTTGGAAAAGGTCCTCGCTATACTTGTCCTCGCTGTGACTGCCACAGCTCAGACTACCCTTAGTCGTGTGGCCCTTAAACAGCTGGAGCTTAGAACGGCTGGCTTTCTAAGACACTGATTGCCAATGTATACTATCCTGTAGGCCTGGTATACAAAGGCAATGTCGAAACAGTAATCACTGTAAAAACGTCTGTATTTAATAAAGCACAACAAATGAGCGATACGGCAAGTTTTCAGTCCCAAACATAACGACACTCCTAAACCACAATCCTCCGTGCAGGAAACTGTGCTCCTTTAACCCCGTGGAAGAGATGCCAGTGTCCGTGTAGTGCTGTGCAGTGAGGTAGTGATCTGGGGTCAGTGCTGGTGTCCGTGTAGTACTGTGCAGTGAGGTAGTGATCTGGGGTCAGTGCTGGCTTTGTGTAGTGCTGTTCAGTGCGGTAGTGATCAGGGGTCAGTGCTGGCTCTGAGTAGTGCTGTGCAGTGGGGTAGTGATCTGTGGTCAGTGCTTGTGTCTGTGTAGTGCTGTGCAGTGGGGTAGTGATCTGGGGTCAGTGCTGGCTCTGTCTAGTGCTGTGCAGTGAGGTAGTGATCTGGGGTCAGTGCTGGCTGTGCAGTGGGGTAGTGATCTGGGGTCAGTGTTGGCTTTGTGTAGTGCTGTGCAGTGGGGTAGTGATCTGGGGTCATTGCTGGCTCTGTGTAGTGCTGTGCAGTGAGGTAGTGATCTGGGGTCATTGCTGGCTCTATGTAGTGCTGTGCAGTGGGGTAGTGATCTGGGGTCAGTGCTGGCTCTTTGTAGTGCTGTGCAGTGGGGTAGTAATCTAGGGTCAGTACTGGCTTTGTGTAGTGCTGTGCAGTGAGGTAGTGATCTGGGGTCAGTGCTGGTGTCTGTGTAGTGCTGTGCAGTGAGGTAGTGATCTGGGGTCAGTTCTGGCTCTGTGTAGTGCTGTGCAGTGGGGTAGTGATCTGGGGTCAGTGCTGGCTCTGTGTAGTGCTGTGCAGTGGGGTAGTGATCTGGGGTCAGTGCTGGCTCTGTGTAGTGCTGTGCAGTGAGGTAGTGATCTGAGGTCAGTGCTGGCTCTGTGTAGTGCTGTGCAGTGAGGTAGTGATCTGAGGTCAGTGCTGGCTCTGTGTAGTGCTGTGCAGTGAGGTAGTGATCTGGGGTCAGTGCTGGCTCTGTGGCTACAGTGCCCGATCTCCTTATTCCTCCTCTGCTAGAAACAAACACAAACAGAACAACAAACACACGCTATGGCTGCAAATCACATTTCAGCATAAGGGTCCGTACTGACGTAGGTGCTTCACCTTTCTACCACCAAACTTCTACCTTTCTGGTCGGGAGGGAGATTTACAGCTCAAATTCCTTCTCTCAATGTCACAGCGTTAAATTCACAATGACCAAAAATGGAGCAAAACTTTGAGAGTGCACTGGCAAAGCAAAGATAGACAGGCATGAAAGGGTTAAGATTAGCTCAGTACATTCTTTATTACATTCTTAGTTTATTTAATTTGTCTCTTGTGTTCACGCTGTGCTGGGTAACGT
Organism: Acipenser oxyrinchus oxyrinchus; assembly: GCA_030684275.1. Classification (NCBI taxonomy): domain Eukaryota; kingdom Metazoa; phylum Chordata; class Actinopteri; order Acipenseriformes; family Acipenseridae; genus Acipenser; species Acipenser oxyrinchus. The sequence goes on along the minus strand of CM060265.1, from coordinate 14,286,324 downwards.
GTTAGCTATAACTTGTAGCAAGTACATTCCTAGATCCTGAATAATGTTTGAAAAAAGGGTTAAAGTAATCGACTAAATACAACCTTGAACATGTGTGAAAAATGCTTAGCCGAAACCCAACCTGGGGCGACGGCCTGTCACGATGAGAGAGCGAGAGCACTTAACACAATAGCACTCTAATGACAATACCATCTGTTTTATAGAGATTCTTATTGAATCACCCTGCTAGGTGATAGCAATTTTGCAATTTCTTAGTGACTTTAAAGTGATTGTAGCTGACAAAATAATTCCATAAATCTCATTTTTAAATTGTGCTTTCTTTTGAAGCATGGTTTCTGGTACTATACTAGGTTAAGGAAAGTTCTCATTTTGTTTGTCTTAACTTCCAGGAAATCTGTTACTGCTTTACTTCCTAGGTTATTTCACCTCAGTTGTGTCTTCAGGGTCAATGCATCTTACTGGCTGCAAAGCATGTCAGTCACGAGGGAAGCAGCTGGTTGGTTATTGACAGGAATGAAGGCCCCGAAGGGGAGGGACAATTTCATTCTCCAGGTGAAATGACCAAGAGTGCAAGGCTATCTGAACACAAGGCCTCAAAACAGATTTCTTTAACCTAGTGTAGAGCTGGATAGCATGTTTAACAGTGTAGAAATGGATAGCATGTTTAACAGTGTAGAACTGGATAGCATGTTTAACTTAGTGTAGAACTGGATAGCATGTTTAACCTACTGTAGAACTGGATAGCATGTTTAACAGTGTAGAACTGGATAGCATGTTTAACAGTGTAGAACTGGATAGCATGTTTAACCTAGTGTAGAACTGGATAGCATGTTTAACCTAGTGTAGAAATGGATAGCATGTTTAACCTACTGTAGAACCGGATAGCATGTTTAACAGTGTAGAATTGCTGCTGTCAGAGGCTCTGGTTACTTGGGCCGCCCCACCCTGCCGTTCCTTTCTGAAGAGCCGCTCTGGGGGAAGTGCCAGCCCTGACTGACACTGTTACTCTACTCTATGTAAACAGCTTCTCACGCCAGCATGGCAGGCTTAGAGAGGCTTCCAGAAGCCATTCATCCACATCTGTGTGTGTGTGTGTGCATGCTTGTGTGGGTGTGTGTGTGTGTGCGTGTGCTTGTGCGTGTGTCTGTGTGTGTGTGTGTGTGTGTGTGTGTGTGTGCATGTGCGTGTGTGCATGTGTGTGCTTGCATGCATGTGTGTGTGTGTGTGTGTGCATGTGTGTGTGTGTGCGTGTTTGTATGCGTGCATGTGTGTGTGTGTGTGCATGTGTGTGTGTATGCGTGCTTGTATGCGTGCATGTGTGAGTGCGTGTGTGTGGGGGGGGGGGCTGTGGGTTGATCTCAACACGCAACAGCATATTCCAGTAGAGCCCATATTTACAGATAACAGATAGTTAGTGGTAGTGAAGAGCCTAACTGAATTCAAAGTGTTCCAGTATTCCAGTAACATACTGTACACCCCAACCACGGAAATACACAATTATCTGTATGATGAAAATGCTGATGATTGAGATGCAAATCAACAGGATGCACAGAATAGCGCAGGGTTGGAAATTCCAATAGTTTAACTGGATAAGTGGGATTTAAGATCTCATTAGGTAGCACATGAGGTGTTAGTATCATTAATATCATGGTAAAGTGTATTAAAATGACTGGTTTCCAGTGTGTGGCAAAACTTGTTGTGTGACATACAGAGAGACAAATGTACTGACACGTATCCCCCAAATGTACTGACACGTATCCCCCAAATGTACTGACACGTATCCCCCAAATGTACTGACATGTATCCCACTAATGTACTGACATGTATCCCACTAATGTACTGACATGTATCCTACAAATGTACTGACATGTATCCCCCAAATGTACTGACACGTATCCCCCAAATGTACTGACACGTATCCCCCAAATGTACTGACATGTAACCCACTAATGTACTGACATGTATCCCACTAATGTACTGACATGTATCCCCACCATCTGATCCTCCCAATAACTTATTCTAAATAATGTTAATACCAAGTTTCATTAAGTGCTTAAGTGCTTTCATCATATTAAGTGCTATTCCAGACATAAACAAAAACGTAACTCTGACATACACATGAACTTGTAACTTTCTTTAACCATCACTTTGTCAATGTAACCCTTTTCTTCCACCCAATTCACCTAAACTGAGGGTTGACTGAATAATATTCTGATTGAAAATAACCCTAAAGAGTCGTACATTTATAATAGGTTATGTTTAGGGCTTCTAGTTTTCAAGTTTTATTTTCCATCTCTCTCCCTCCCTTTAAACCTTAATTAACAGTTGTTAAGCCTTAACTGAATACCAGATTGTTTAAATTAGCGATGCACTACTGGAAATGAACGCAGCAGAAATTAATAAGATGAATTAGATTAGAGCCAGAACGAAATGCAGGTTCAAATAGAATCAGGTTTGATTAAGAAAGCAAATTGGTTCAAAATATGTTTAAAGGGACATCATGTGATCAAAAATAAAACCATAAAACTAGAAGCCTTCGGTATATGCATCAGCATGAGGAATCTGGCACACTGCAGCACCCCCTGTGGGACAGCCTGGGCCCCTGCTTGCTGAGATGGCTGATAAAGCAATCCGCACGCAAGCCTGGCAGGAGCAGGGCTCGGGGGAAGCAGTGAGACCGGTCTTTCAGGTTCCCTGCTCGTTCTGCCACTCTGTGCATGCGATCCACTTGTAAATGATCCAGGAAGCCAAGATGCACACACAATGCGCCCAGGGCCATGGGAGTTTACATAAGCACCAAGAACTGATCCGGCTTTAGGAATGTTTTCTTAATTCTTCTTGATGCATTCATAAAGCAAAACTATTTAAGTGATGAGTTCTCATAAGGCATTGGCAGGCTTCAGCCCTCTGCCTTTCCTCAGGGTGAATGCAGACGTGTTCAGTGAGGTGTTAGTTCCAGTGTGAGAGAGTGAGGGACACACAGTACTGCAGACTGTACCCAGGCAAGGGGAACCAGTGATAATGAGTGCATATAACACCATCAACAGGGCGTAGGGCCACCCTGGGCACTAATCCCATGTGACGGGTCCGTAAGGTATTAAGTGGTACGGCAGGGATACAGCAGCGTTCCTCCTCAGAGAAGTTGTGCTTTGGGGTGCAGTTCCCCAGCATGTGCCGTAGATAGGTCTGCTCACTTTTACATTTAAATGATGTGCCAGACCAAAGCCTCGGTTCCACCATTCTGCAGTAATGTGCTGTTTTCATCTGCTCTGTTGCTTGCAATACCCCTGTTTATCAGGAGTATCTCAAATATAACCATGTACATGTGTCATATATCTGTCAGTAGTATTACAGCTGAAGTATGTTCCATTGTCAGTGTGAAAATAACCAATATTATCAGGTCCTCACTGACTCCCATTATAGTCTGGCCCAGAAGTGGAGGCTGACATTGCCAGGTGCGATACTAAGCTGGTTTGACAGACTATTATTATTATTATTATTATTATTATTATTATTATTATTATTATTATTATTATTATTATTATTTATTATTATTTTGTCATTTAGCAGACACTTTTACCCAAAGCGACTTACAGAGACTTGGGGGTGAACTTTGCATCAACAACTGCTGTTGCAAAGTCACTCCCAATAGGACCTTGTTTGCTTTACGTCTCATCCGAAGGACAGAGCACAAGGAGGTTAAATGACTTGTTCAGGGTCACACACAGTGAGACAATGGCTGGGCTTGAGCCAGCAACCTCCTGGTAACAAGTAACCATGGTACCACCAAGCCTCTAAAGTACAAATATATAACTAAATGAACTCTGCCATGCAGCAGTAACACAAGCAGAGAGTGCGAGAGAGGGGAGGGATGAGTTCAGGACCTGCTGGCTCTGTTCCAAGCTCCCTGTATTTAAGAATGAGTTTGCGTGTCAAGATGTTCTAGTGTAGGCCCCACCCTGTCAGGTGATTTCAGGCATGCATGGAGAGTGTTGTGTGAGAATGAATACTGGAGCTCAGCTCTCGGTGCCACACACACACACGCAATCACGCACACACACTCACTCCTACTGTAGCTGCACGCAGCTCCACAACCTGTGCCCATAGAGACACTCATTAGGTTGATCTCTGTCTCTCTGAAATAATCTGGTAACCTCTAAATAATTACCTTGTGCAGGCAAGCAGACACTCAGGCACGCAGCGACTGTCTAACCAGCCCCTCCAACTCCCAGAGCATGAACACTTCTATAAACAGAGAGGGAAGGAAGCTCTGTGCCACTAATGTAAACAGGTTATGTAAACCCTGACTTCTCAATGGCAGTGCAGCAATTATACTACAGTGGCATGAGGCTACCATACGTAGAATGATACCACAGTGGGAAGAGTAGACAGTAAAACCTATTTTTAAGGTTAACCTCAGTTAACCTTACAACAGATTTGCCACTATTAACAGCAATATAAAGCCACCTTTAATATTTATTTATTTATTTATTGCATTTATATAGCCCTTTTTATGCAAAAGTATCACAAAGCACTGTACAGTACATAGCAGAAAAAAGAACAAGCCACAATACATTTGTATAATCAGACCATTTAAATAACATATTTAAATAACAGTGTACACATAATACAAAAGCAGAAATTTTAAAGTTACATTAAAACCCACTAAGATAAGAAAGCCAGAGCAGATCATTCCATAATGTAGGAGCTCTACAAGAAAAAGCCCTACCTCCTCCTGTGTTGCTTTTAATGACCCTAGGAATAATCAGCAGCCCCGCATCCTGTGATCTCAGAGTGCGGTTTGGAAGACACAGGGTCAGTAACTCCTGCAAATAACTAGGTGCTAATCCATTCAGGGCCTTGTAAGTTAACAGCAACATCTTAAAATCAATTCTATACTGCACAGGGAGCCAGTGTAAGGCCAATGGAGGCCAAGACAGGGGTAATATGTTCACTTTTCCTGGTTTTAGTCAGAATTCTAGCGGTGGTATTCTGAACAAGCTGCAAGCGGGATAGCACATGTTTTGGGACACCAGAAAAAAGTGCATTACAATAATAAGTTCTAGATGAAACAAAGGCATGCATTAGTCTCTCAGCATCAGATACAGAAATAACTGGTCTATGTTTTGTATATTTCTCAAATGGTAAAAAGATACTTTTGTAACTTCCGTAATATGAGTCTCAAATGAGAGATCAGGATCAAAGATGACCCCCAAACTCTTAATTTCTAGTTTAAGTTTTGATGAGAGACTACAAGGGTCAAGCTCATGTAATCCCCTTTTGGATGATTCTGTGATCCCACTAGCATAGCCTCTATTTGATCTGAATTCAACATTAGAAAGCTCTGTGACATTCAATGCTTGACGTCTGTAAGACAAGTTGCTAATAACACCCAGGCAGAAGAAATTCCTGGCTTTAGGGACAAATATAGCTGGGTATCATCAGCACAGCAATGGAAGTTCACTCCGTGTCTGTGGATAATGTCACCTAACGGTAGCATATATAATGAAAACAACAAGGGACCTAGAATGGAGCACTGTGGAACACCACAGACAACTTCCTATAATGCCAATTTTACCTCCCCAATAGAGACAAACTGAAATCAGAAAGATAAGATTTGAACCAGGCTAGGACAAGGCCAGACAGTCCCACTGTGCTTTAAAGATGATTCAGTAGGATGGAATGGTGTACAGTATCAAAGGCAGCACTTAGATCTAGAAGAAGTAAAACTGATGGAAAGCTCGCGTCAGATCTTATCAGCAAATCATTCACAACTCTGACAAGGGCCGTCTCGGTGCTGTGTGCAGCACGAAAACCAGACTCAAACGTATCGAATATACCATTAATAGTTAGAAATGTTTGTAATTGAATTGTAACAACTCTTTCTAGAACCTTATCTAAGAATAGTAGGTTGGAGATAGGCCTATAGTTATTGAGGACTTTAGGGTCCAAATTGTGTTTCTTAAGCATAGGCTTTACCACAGCTACCTTAAGTGCTGAGGGAACTATACCAGAGGAAAGTGAACCATTTATAATTTTTAAAATGTGGGTATAAATAACACCAAGAACATCTTTTAATAGTTTTGTAGGAATAGGATCAAGAGAGCATGTAGTAGCTCTCATATGTTGAACTAGCTCTGTCAGATCCTGCAAGGTAATCAAAGAAAAAGCTTCCATAGTACCTTAATAGGTACAGTTTGTATAACTGTGTTGGAGTCCTCCTTAATAGAAGGTGTCTGTGGAATCTCATTTCTGATGTCTAGTATTTTATTTTTAAAGAAATGTAAGAAGTCATTGCAGCTGTGAGAGGAGCCAATGTCAAGAGTAGAACTATTAGAGGAATGATTAATTAATTTATCTAGGGTAGCAAAAAGAAATCTAGGATTATTTTTATTTGTTTCAATTAAATTAGAATAATATCATGATCTAGCCAACGCCAGAGCCTTCCTATATTTAACCAGGTGGCCCTTCCATGCAATGTAATGAACATGCAGTTTAGATAGGAATGTGATCAAGATCATTATTATTTGTTTATTTAGCAGACGCCTTTATCCAAGGTGACTTACAGAGACTAGGGTGTGTGAACTATGCATCAGCTGCAGAGTTACTTACAATTACGTCTCACCCGAAAGACGGAGCACAAGGAGATTAAGTGACTTGCTCAGGGTCACACAATGAGTCAGTGGCTGAGGTGGGATTTGAACTGGGGACCTCCTGGTTACAAGCCCTTTTCTTTAACCACTGGACCACACAGCCTCCTATAGTGACATGGATTTTGCCTAACGTATTTGTAATATTGTCAGACTCCCCCACACTGCACACACCACCACACGTCTGCACATATTATAACACCTTCTTATAATACTGTAAGAATTCGGTGGCTACTTTTATTCATGTTGAGTTGATTTATCGCAGAGGCGAGCAAACAGTACCAGAGAAAAGGCATGATTAGAGGAATTCACTGAACAACTAACTATAAACAAATTGTGTATTAGGTTGTGGAGTTCTATCATAATTTTAAAAGCTTAATAAATGTATAATGAAGTGTTACATACATGGTATACATGCATAATAACTAACAACTACAAACACAAATGACAGTTCAAACATATTTATTTATAGCCTACAATCGTTCATACTAAAATACATACATAAGAAAATAAATTCCAACCAATACAGATAGATGGCTTACCCCCCGCCTCAACCAAAAAATAAATACATTTTTTATTTTTTTTATTTTTTTATATCTGTGCTGTCCGATTTTTACCCACATGCCAGATAATTGTAAATCAGCATTGTAAATATGAAGTTATCTAAATATATGTACATTTTGCATGACAAAATGCACAATTTTAAATTAAGTTTACAAATTATACACAAAATAGATATTTCCATGATTTCATTTCCATTTGGCTGCTGCTCGCAGGTGAGAGAGCTGTGTCGCTGAATTATGCTTCCATTCATTTTTCTTGATCTCGTTAACATGCACTTTGATTAACGAGTTCCCCTTATTTAGTCGTTGAGACAGGAAGTGATGTACGTGACCTGCAACAATTAAGCTTTTTAACTGAAAATGCGTTCATTATCTTGCTACTAAAGCTCTCATTACTATACCACAAGTTCAATACAATAACACTGTTGCTCCCAGTGTGTTACAGTATCAGGACCACCGTGAGATGTTTGCTCCAGGATTATTGTGATGTCATTGCTGGCAATAGTTCAGCTCTGGTTTCTCCAGCACTGCGTTGCCATTGAAGATCATCAGGTAAGGGCTATTCAACACTGCGTTGCCACTGAAGATCATTAGGTAAGGGTTATTCAGCACTGTGTTGCCACTGAAGATCATTAGGTAAGGGCTATTCAGCACTGCGTTGCCACTGAAGATCATTAGGTAAGGGCTATTCAGCACTGCGTTGCCAGTGAAGATCATCAGGTAAGGGCTATTCAGCACTGCGTTGCTACTGAAGATCATTAGGTAAGGGCTATTCAGCACTGCGTTGCCAGTGAAGATCATCAGGTAAGGGCTATTCAGCACTGCGTTGCTACTGAAGATCATTAGGTAAGGGCTATTCAGCACTGCGTTGCCAGTGAAGATCATCAGGTAAGGGCTATTCAGCACTGCGTTGCCACTGAAGATCATCAGATAAGGGTTATTCAGCACTGCGTTGCCATTGAAGATCATCAGGTAAGGGCTATTGAGCACTGTGTTGCCATTGAAGATTATCAGGTAAGGGCTATTCAGCACTGTGTTGCCATTGAAGATCATCAGGTAAGGGCTATTCAGCACTGTGTTGCCAGTGAAGATCATCAGGTAAGGGCTATTCAGCACTGTGTTGTCATTGAAGATCATCAGGTAAGGGCTATTCAGCACTGCGTTGTCATTGAAGATCATCAGGTAAGGGCTATTCAGCACTGCGTTGTCATTGAAGATCATCAGGTAAAGGCTATTGCATTCCCTCTGCCATGCAGCTGTCTTTGACACAGCGTGCTGGTTTGTCAGACAGACAAGCAGACACCTGCTCAGCACTGCTCCCACCTGTTTAGATTTAAGAACATAAGAACATAAGAAAGTTTACAAACGAGAGGAGGCCATTCGGCCCATCTTGCTCGTTTGGTTGTTAGTAGCTTATTGATCCCAGAATCTCATCAAGCAGCTTCTTGAAGGATCCCAGGGTGTCAGCTTCAACAACATTACTGGGGAGTTGGTTCCAGACCCTCACAATTCTTTGTGTAAAAAATGTGCCTCCTATTTTCTGTTCTGAATGCCCCTTTATCTAATCTCCATTTGTGACCCCTGGTCCTTGTTTCTTTTTTCAGGTCAAAGAAGTCCCCTGGGTTGACATTGTCTATACCTTTTAGGATTTTGAATGTTTGAATCAGATCACCGCGTAGTCTTCTTTGTTCAAGACTGAATAGATTCAATTCTTTTAGCCTGTCTGCATACGACATGCCTTTTTAAACCGGGATAATTCTGGTTGCTCTTCTTTGCACTCTTTCTAGAGCAGCAATATCCTTTTTGTAACGAGGTGACCAGAACTGAACACAATATTCTAGGTGAGGTCTTACTAATGCATTGTAGAGTTTTAACATTACTTCCCTTGATTTAAATTCAACACTTCTCACAATATATCCAAGCATCTTGTTAGCCTTTTTTATAGCTTCCCCACATTGTCTAGATGAAGACATTTCTGAGTCAACATAAACTCCTAGGTCTTTTTCATAGTTCCCTTCTTCAATTTCACTATCTCCCATGTGATATTTATAAGATTTGCAGGTTAATGCATTAGTAAAAATAATAACGTACATTGAGATAGCAAAATACATCCAGTAAATCTCCCCTCATGTAATTACTGTCAATGATAAAAGATACATTACAGTTAAGATTGTTAAATGGGCTACCTAATCATGTTGTTGAGTCAGAACACTTGGATTCTTTAAGACCCAACTTGACAAAGTTTTGAGCCCAATCAGCGAATAGGAACTGGAAGAATTTAGATGCATCAAGTATCAAATAATCAGTGTTATAAAATGGCAAGAACAGATGGAGTGATCTCACTGGCTAACAAGTGTTCAACCTGTGCAGTATGTCACCATGCCTAGGCACTCTGTGAAGAAGTGTCTCCTTCCTTCTGTCCCCAGGATATCTCCACTTTCTGTGCTCCGCTTGGTCCAGGTTAACTATGCCAACCCCTTTTAGGATTTTAAAGACTTCATCAAGTCCCCTTGAATTCTTCTTTGTTCCAAATTTTCGGTACTGAAAAACGTTTTTTAACATAGTACCACAGTTCACTGTTTAATATTTCAGTCTAGGAGGGTTGCTTTATTTTTGATATAATCTCATGCATTGCAACTTTGATGCCATGAGATCTTTGTTTTCAGTAAAACAATGTTAACAATATAAAACTGGCAGAAACTACTCAGAACAATCAGGGATTGAAATAATACTCCCATTGCATAGCAGTTTGATCCATTCCTGGTTTTACTGTGAATTTAATAAGATTCACCTGAGCTTGTTACCTGTACACTGTAGCTAATCAAGCTTGTATTAAAACCTGGAATGGGTGAAACTGCAATAGGAGTCTTCTTTCCATCACTTCCTGTCTTATTTTCCTGGAACAATCACTGAACTTCAACAAAGATGTTTCTCCATAGTTTTATTCGATCCAGTGGTTTTATTCCTGTTAGATTGTGTGTCTACCCTTTGTTTCCGAATAGGTATTACCAATACAAGTGCTTCTTAAACATGATGTTTGAAGTCTCTGACAGACATGGTACAAAAGCAGCAAAGTTATAATAAAAGGATTAGCCATAACATACAGCACTTCCTCGCTGACATGAAGAAGGGGAAGGCGAGACAAACAGGCTTGGTTTACTTAGCAAATCTGGTGAACTGAGTTCAAATTCAGCTTCAGGGTTCAACTAAAACAAGTTTCTAGTGTTGTGGCAGGGCAGAACAAAAGCCCGGCTCATAATTAGAAGGGGCACGGCAAAGCCCTGTATTTCCTTGACTTTTGCAGACAGGCTAAAAGAATTGAATATATTCATGCGGCGATCTGATTCAAACATTCAAAATCCTAAAAGGTATAGACAATGTCGACCCAGGGGACTTTTTTGACCTGAAAAAAGAAACAAGGACCAGGGGTCACAAATGGAGATTAGATAAAGGGGCATTTAGAACAGAAAATAGGAGGCACATTTTTACACAAAGAATTGTGAGGGTCTGGAACCAACTCCCCAGTAATGTTGTTGAAGCTGACACCCTGGGATCCTTCAAGAAGCTGCTTGATGACATTCTGGGATCAATAAGCTACTAACAACCAAACGAGCAAGATGGGCTGAATGGCCTCCTTTTGTTTGTAAACTTTCTTATGTTCTTATGTTCTTTTGCCTTCCTTGAACTGCAGAACTCCAGACCCCAGGAGAAGATGTCTTCCTTGAACTGCAGAACTCCAGACACCAGGAGAAGATGCCTTCCTTGAACTGCAGAACTCCAGACCCCAGGAGAAGATGCCTTCCTTGAACTGCAGAACTCCAGACCCCAGGAGAAGATTGCCACTCTGCTTCAGGGGCGGTCCAATTGGGGCTTTGTTTTAGGCTAAAGGGCAAATCTCAAGGTAATTGGTTCATACCAGTGATGTTGTCTTTGTTGCTCAGGCAGAATAAACAAACAATGTAAATGTCACGTGTCTGTGTACAAGGTGGATGTGCTCCAGTGTAGGCTTGTACTGTGAGTGCAGCAACCAAATCCTGTTTTGATTCCTGAAGTGGTTTCAAAGATACTAGTGTCTGTTTATAGAGAATTTGAAATTCTTAGGAATGAAGTGTTAGATAATAAACTTTCATTTCAAGTGTCAGCACATTGGTGACCCCTATGAACACTTTGCATTGGTTTAGTAATATATAATTTTGATTCAACCAGCTGCATTGCTGCCCTCTAGTGCGGGTCCTCGTTATTGCAGGCAGCACCATAAACACCCGCAGGCTGCTGACATTGTGACTAAACAGGTTTTTTGGATGAAGGAGCATCTAAGTTCACTGTTCTCCTTGTGCTCTCGCTCTCATTTTTCTATGAACTCCTATGCCCTTCCTTGTTCCTCGCATCCTAGCAACGCCTCAACATCAACTTTTACAACACTCCAAACTTTCCTGTCTTGCAGGAAGTACAACAGTGAGAAAATAATTTTTAGCCCACATACTTTTGCCTTCTCCCTATTTCTATGTAATAAACTAAACTCAACTGAGCTTTTTCTTTTTCACCATGTTTTTTTTTTTTGGATCTCACGGCAAACAATTAGAGCAGAATAAGACTTTAAACAAGGATTAACTCTTTTAATGTGGGATCGGATGATTTCTGATGGGTATTCATCCACAACTTCAAACATTCAACATTAGAACATGAAAACTATATCAACACAGTCCAGTTGTAAAAATGCATTAATGCTTCTTTTTAACGTCAGACATTGGGGCCGATACTCCCTCCCCCTCCCTTCACCTTAATGTATTTGCAAACCCCCTAAAATGGTATCTTCTTTTCGCAATGAATCATTTGCAATAATGTAACATTTTCCTGAACCCTCCTTATTTTTTCGTCCATTTGTAATTTTCAGACATTCTCTTATCCACAATCCACGAGGAAGGCATTATTGCCGAAATGTTCTGGTTGAAGTTCTGGTTGAAATACCAAAGCATAGGTCCCAAGTTTCATCAGCTGGTCCAGAGTATATGCTGTGGATGAGCAGGAGAGGGGTCAGGGTATGCCCCATGCTCGAGAGCGTTTTGGACAATGAGTAATTATTGCAATTACATTTCCAATCAATAAAAGAAAAAGAAAACAACATTGGTTAATTTAAAATGATATAATTTGAAACTTGAATTAAGAACCCATTAAAGAATGGAGTGTACATACAATATATATGTAGATAATGACAAACTTCAGTTTTGCACATCACCCAAGCTGTGATCTTACATATACGTTTTATTTTGCAGGTTGACTGTCACGGGTCAATTTGCAGGTCACTTGATTGGTCTGCAAAGGTTAATGTAAACAGTGTGGACTGGGTCTGTTTTCTGGTTAAGTTCAGTGCACAGAAGGCACAAGAACAATAGATGAAACGTATTTACTGTAAAGCAATGCAAGGGTTCAGGAAGGTAACCGTATAAAAACACACCTGCAGGTGAGGGAGGCAGCCAATAAGAAAACCCCACCTTCCTTCTAATTATCAATCAACTAGTCAGCGAATCAAGCCAGGGAAATCTCTCCTGTTGTGTGGGCCGTGCTTTGAGTTTACCTCCTCCTCTCATGTCTGTGTTTTGAGTTTACCTCCTCCTCTTATGTTGTCTGTTTGAGTTTACCTCCTCCTCTCATGTTGTCTGTTTTGAGTTTGTCTCCTCCTCTCATGTCTGTGTTTTGAGTTTGCCTCCTCCTCTCATGTTGTCTGTGTTTTGAGTTTACCTCCTCCTCTCATGTCTGTGTTTTGAGTTTACCTCCTCCTCTTATGTTGTCTGTTTGAGTTTACCTCCTCCTCTCATGTTGTCTGTTTTGAGTTTGTCTCCTCCTCTCATGTCTGTGTTTTGAGTTTGCCTCCTCCTCTCATGTTGTCTGTGTTTTGAGTTTACCTCCTCCTCTCATGTCTGTGTTTTGAGTTTACCTCCTCCTCTCATGTCTGTGTTTTGAGTTGACCTCCTCCTCTCATGTTGTCTGTGTTTTGAGTTTACCTCCTCCTCTCATGTTGTCTGTGTTTTGAGTTTACCTCCTCCTCTCATGTTGTCTGTGTTTTGATTTTATTTATTTATTTTAGCAGACGCCAAGGCGACTTACACAGACTAGGGTGTGTGAACTATGCATCAGCTGCAGAGTCACTTACAATTACATCTCACCCGAAAGACGGAGCACAAGGAGGTTAAGTGACTTGCTCAGGGTCACACAATGAGTCAGTGGTTGAGGTGGGATTTGAACCGGGGACCTTCTGGTTACAAGCCCATTTCTTTAACCACTGGACCACACAGCCTCCATTTTACCTCCTCCTTTCATGTCTGTGTTTTGAGTTTACCTCCTCCTCTCATGTTGTGTGGGCCATGCTTTGAGGTTACCTCCTCGCATGTCTGTGCTTTGAGGTTACCTCCTTGCATGTCTGTGCTTTGTCCTCCTCCTCTGATGTGGTCTGGGCTGTGCTTTCAGTTTATCTCCTCTTTCTCAACAGGTATATAAGCCTGCAGCTCTCCAGCTCGGGGTGGGGTGTACGAGTGGAGCGAGAAAGCGAAACTAAAAAGAAAAAGACAAAGACATAGGAACAGTGAAGGCAATCTGCCCAGCCTGACCTGTGTGTTTTGTATATTTTGTGTTTGTGATTTGTTTTTGTATTACTGTTTTATTTCGCTCTGTGAGCAAGTTTCTTTTTGTTAAAACCTTTTATTTATTTTTGAATTTAAAATAAAATGGCGCAAGCGCCTTTAACTGCAGTACTCCCTGGTGTCAGTTTCCCTTCCTGCTTCTGCCGTGACGTCACCGCCCAGCCATTCCTGCCACATGCTGTTTGAACAGTAACTTTATGTCTGTCATTGTTGGAGCACCTACATCACCTGTACACCTGATCATTGCAACCCACTCGTTCACACAGGCTGTCTTTAATTTAGTGGTTAGGTCATTTGTAAATTTTTGTGTGTGCGTGTGTGAAGCGCTTGTTGTATTGTATTGTATTTCATTGCATTGCATTTTATTCCATTCCATTCCATTGCATTGCATTGTATAAGTATGGTGTCATGCTGAATTTTGCATTATTTTGAGGTGTGTTTAGATGTCTAAAAAGTACATCTCGTTTATCATACCGAAAGTTTACATTTAAACCACAGTGATGAATACATTAATAATAGCGTAAGTAATCACATGGACAAAATTCAATTATTATGCAGACGCATGTATAGGTCTTATTGTATCTTAATATAAAATAAACTTGATTTTACAGCGTTTGTATTTTTTGCAGTATTTGCGAGCAGCTTGGTACGGGGATCACACATATTTATTCTTTCTTGTTTAGATGCACTTTTTTATACCATTTTCTTTTTAGTCATCACATCCTGGTTAACCCACATAACCTGTCCCCCTGCAACACCCATTACTTCCACTAGGGACGCAGGCTAATGGTTACACTCTGGTACTTGGAGATTAGACAGAGGTACTTTAACCCTAAGTCACCACAATACATTAGTTAGCTGTTTGATCTAAAATGTGAGTATTAGCACACCCCTAGTAAGAACCCTAGAGAGCAACGACAAAACAAAGCACTTTGTTTAGACAGACAGGCAGGCAGGCAGACAGACAGACAGACAGACAGACAGGCAGAGAGGCAGGCTGTTAAATTACTTCAAAAAGGTTAATTTCCAACACTTCCTCCTGTCTCTCTCTGACACTTTCCCAATATAACCATACAGGCAGAGAGAGGCGGTATATCTTGCATGCACTAAAACTTATCACGCTGCACCCACCAGGACCCAAAGAACAAAATTGCACTCCAATACCAGGCCAAACAGCTGCCTTCCAAAGATGACTTCTTTAGAATTATTTCCATTCTTGATATTTATAATTATGTGTGATTAGTACATGCAGTCTGTGCGTTTGGTTTATTAACATCTTGTTCAGGTTACATTTAATATTAGATATTAAAAAAAGAAACAAACAATCCCTCCACAGTCCTTCGTTAGGTACTTGTGGGTGAAAACATTACCATTTTGATGAGTTGCAGACAATGTCGTAATGAGGTTGAATTAGCCCTGTGCAGGGAATCCAAACGAACCCAGGTCCACAGAAGCATACCCAGAATAGTCTCGAGTCATTTAGGTTTTGTTTCTGGCAGTAAGTTAGCAGTGGTTTGACTGGAGGGTCCCTCTGGGACTTCAGGAACTTCACCAGCTGAGTTAGACATGTAATCAACAGAGCTTTAATTGTCTCCATGTCCACGTGGCAGCTGCACAGTCTGTAATATGCTCTATTTTTGTGACCACGCAATATGTTACGTGATCTATTAGACTAACCCTACAGACATCAAGGAGCATGACAGTGGGTGAAGCAATGCATGCATTGACCAATGAGTCCATCAAGTCTCCCAGGGTTCCTGGATTGGTAGCGCTTGTAGAAACATCCATCTGAAAGCAGAACTTTAGTCATGACAGCTTGTGATGGTATTGTTACAAGCAACAGCACTATACAGAGACCAAATCACAGTAACCTGGTATTGTGACAAGCAAAAACAATATACAGAGACCAAATCACAGCAACCGGTATTGTAACAAGCAAAATCAATATACAGAGACCAAATCACAGCAACCTGCTATGTGACAAGCAACAGCACTATACAGAGACCAAATCACAGCAACCTTCAACACTGGACAAGAAACCCTTCCCACCTGAACAATGTGCCTGGAGCTCTGCATTGTGGGCTTTCTGCCATTCCTTCTTTTTTTTTTTTTTTTTTTTAAATTTAGTCGTTGCCAATTATTTTTTTTTTATTATTATAATTTTCTCCCCAATTTGAAATGCCCAATTATTTTTAGGCTCAGCTCACCGCTACCACCCCTGCGCTGACTCGGGAGGGGTGAAGATGAACACACGCTGTCCTCCGAAGCGTGTGCCGTCTGCCGCCCGCTTCTTTACACTCTGCAGACTCACCGTGCACCGCCTCAGAGCTACAGCATCAGAGGACAACGCACCTCTGGGCAGCATACAGGCAAGCCCGCAGGCGCCCGGCTAGACTACAGGGGTCACTGGTACGCGGTGAGCCGAGGACACCCTGGCCGACCTAACCCTCTCCCCGGACGACGCTCGGCCAATTGAGCACCGCCCCCTGGGAGCTCCCCCACGGTCGGCTGTGGAATAGCCTGGACTAGAACCGGCAATGTCCAGGCTATAGAGCGCATCCTGCACTCTAGCGAGTGCTTTTACTGGATGCGCCACTCGGGACCCCCCCCTGCCATTCCTTCTGAAGTGTAGATTCACTTGCAGGTGTTTGAATGAACACACATCAGATTTCCCCTCTGCACGGTAGATTCACTTGCAGGTGTTTGAATGAACACACATCAGATTTCACCTCTGAACTGTAGATTCACTTGCTGGTGTTTGAATGAACACACATCAGATTTCCCCTCTGAACTGTAGATTCACTTGCTGGTGTTTGAATGAACACACATCAGATTTCACCTCTGAACTGTAGATTCACTTGCTGGTGTTTGAATGAACACACATCAGGTTTCACCTCTGAACTGTAGATTCACTTGCTGGTGTTTGAATGAACACACATCAGATTTCACCTCTGAACTGTAGATTCACTTGCTGGTGTTTGAATGAACACACATCAGGTTTCACCTCTGAACTGTAGATTCACTTGCTGGTGTTTGAATGAACACACATCAGAGGATTTCAATTCATTCCTGCTGGGGACCCTTCACAACTTGTGCTTCCTGGGGTCAATCAACTCAAATGTTTTCTTGTTTCAGACAAGCTTGGTCACTCCAAAGAAACTCCAGTTACCAGCCTGCCCTGGAACTCTCACTATTCTCCCCTATTCTCTGCTGACCCTAATGACTGGCATGCCCCTAAGCCATGAGATGAACTCCCGATCCTGTCTGAATCCAGATTACACACATGAAATTGACCTCAGGGAAAACAAGTTAAGAAACAGTTCGTAAGAGGATGTTATTTGGCCAAGCTGTCTTGCTCTGGTCAAGTTCTTTGGCTTGCTTTGAATGTCTGTCGGTGCTTCCCCGAGCAGGCAAGTTTGTCAAGAAATTGAAGGAAAAACTAGAGAGTTGGGAACCCACTGATTTACCAACTGCAGGTATCAGGGATACGATAAGCGGTGCTCTAGAGGTATCAGGGATATGATAAGCGGTGCTCTAGAGGTATCAGGGATATGATAAGCGGTGCTCTAGAGGTATCAGGGATATGATAAGCGGTGCTCTAAAGGTATCAGGGATATGATAAGCGGTGCTCTAGAGGTATCAGGGATATGATAAGCGGTGCTCTAAAGGTATCAGGGATATGATAAGCGGTGCTCTAGAGGTATCAGGGATATGATAAGTGGTGTTTAAACTGTTCTGTATCGTGTGCTTCCTCTATAACTATTAAACACTCAATTCTGCTAAATTTAGAAATACTAAAAGAAACATAATCAACTCAGTAACAAACATGTTGACTGGAAGTCTTTTTCAATGTCTGTCTGTGATGGGCAAAGGGGGTGCAGTCTGTAATTCGATCTCCCAATGCTAGAGGGCGCTGAGCCAGCCCAGGGTTTCCCTTACCAGGAATCGTGATATCTATCACACTTGGAGGCCACCATCTTGGTGAGGAAAGAGAGCACTAGTGTGCAGGTCTCTGCAACTCTAGGCAGCCATTATTATGGACACCTGCCTTCTCTGGGATTAGTGTTCGGCTGACTACAGGGGCAGACCTCTGGGTACCAAAGGGTGCGTGCTGTCTCACAGCCCTTAGCTCTTGGAGCTGGAAAGCAGCAGGAGACTACAGTGCGGGGCTTGTGTGTGCTGGGCTTGCTGTGCTTTGACTGCAGACTAAGCAGACGGAAGGTACCTGTTGGACAGCAGGAAGCCACAGCAGAACCTTGTAGTGGTGACGTAAACGAAGACGGGCCTCCACTTCACCAAGGAACGACTTGGGGACCTTTTCTTTTTGTTTAAACCATCACACACCCGCCCTCACCTCGTCTGTCTGTGCCTATAATCCTGTTTGGTTTGGTTTGTTTCCTTTAAGGCTGTGTTTATCTCTCTGCCAGTCCACCCACACTGTCATTGAATTTATTACATTTCTTTTATTTCTAAGTCTTGTGCTTCCTGTGTTTGCTTTGGTGTTTGTACCTGCAGCTGCTGTTTTTTATAAGGGCCTCCATTTTTTAAATTCCCTCCTATATTTTGGAGAAAATGAATCTTAATGTTACAAAATGAGAAAAACAAAACACACTGAGAGTGCTTGAGAGAACTTGGGTAATATTACTCAGCTTTTGTGTCCAGTAAAATTAACAGGCGTTTTACCTCTTCCAAAAAGTAGGAGTTGAACACTGGAGAGAAAGCTTTGAAAATAAAGCACTAAGCCTCTCTGTCATGTGTTCAAACCAGACAGCAGTTTGTCCTGTCCTGAACCCCACTCGCTTGACCCCGCTTCCTTTCCAGCTTGGGGCATGGTCTCCAGTGCAATGCCCCGCCGCTTCCCGAACACTTTTTCCTGAAGCTCGATGATGTCATGGCGTATGTCGGCCATCATCAGTAGCAAGAAGTCGAAGGAGCCCGGGGGACCCTGGGAAAACAGAAAAGAAAGGGCAGCTCACTTAGCCTAGCCACACAGTCTGACTGCTTACACTTCCTGTGAACGGTGTGAGTTAAACATTGGACTAGCTGCATACCGTGCATACCCTAAACCAACCCAAGCTAAAATATTTGCTTACCAAATAGGAGGGGTGTGTCAATACTCATATTTTCAGAGTAATTCCCTTGTTTTTAAAACATGTTTTAAGTTGTTAGGTATTCACTAAATGAAACACTGTTAATTCATTATTGACAATTTGACTAATTAATTAAACAGGAATAAGTAAAGAGGCTACAAGTAAAAGAGGTCACAGAAAGGACAGCAGCGATCAGGAGCTTTCTGGAAGATGTGAAGGCAGAGTTGTTAACCACAAAGATTCTTATGAAACAGGACTTCTCCTTTCTGAAATTATGTTAAGAACTTTCACAGAACAAACTATTTAGAAAAGGTCATTATAATTACAAAAGCAAAGACTCTTAGAACTAGAATTATTGCCTTATAAGGAAAGTGCACCACAGACCCCTACTCGCAAAAGACTATTTAAAAAACAGAGCACAATGCTCTCAAACTCGGAAGAAACTTTCAAGCTCAGCTGTACATGTTAGTGTGCTTTTTTCCCTTCCAGGACAGGTTTGATTAGTGAAGTGCAATTTGAGAGTTTCACTTACCGGCAGGCCTCTGGGACCAGGGAGCCCCCTTTCACCCTGAAGAAAATAGACAGACACCCGTCAGAAACAGCAGAGTCTGTAACCATCCCCAGGAGTACAACCAGCCTGCTACACAGCTACCCACCCCCCACAGACCGAGCCATTCCACCTCCTCGTGAACCCGTCAGAAACAGCAGAGTCTGTAACCATCCTCCAGAGTAAAACCAGCCTGCTACACAGCTACCCACCCCCACAGACCTAGCCATTCCACCTCCTAATGAACCCGTCAGAAACAGCAGAGTGTGTAACCATCCTCCAGAGTAAAACCAGCCTGCTACACAGCTACCCACCCCCACAGACCTAGCCATTCCACCTCCTAATGAACCCGTCAGAAACAGCAGAGTCTGTAACCATCCTCCAGAGTAAAACCAGCCTGCTACACAGCTACCCACCCCCACAGACCGAGCCATTCCACCTCCTAATGGATTTAAAAACTTAGGTTCGGAAAGAAGGACTGCTCTCTACACACATTATGTCATCCATTTATGACCAGAGCCATATATATAGATTGGTAACTTATGGGTCAATTGATTCATTCGTATCCCTCCACCTACCCCAACTCCACCCTGGTATCTACCCCAACAAGGAGGTTGACTGTCTCATCCAGCAAGCCAGGTGATGGGCTCTCAAACCAACGGGTTTCAGGCAAGTATTAATATCTATGCATCTCATAGACATGAATACAATATCAATTATTCCAATTTCTGTTATGGGGGGTTGTCCTGATCTGCTGAATTCTGGTATCGCCATATAAATCACAACTATGTTTGGTGTTCAGCTGCTTCTTATAATACCATGCAGGGCAGTGAAGGCCTTTGCTTGAAGATGCCCCGGTTTAGTGAACCTCACTGGGTAAGCAGGGTTCCTCTCAAGCACTGCTCAGCATTCTAGACTTATGCCTGCTATACATTCACTAGGCAGACAGGGGCTCCAGCATTGCCATTCCCTCACCTTTCACTGACACAAAGCCCATGTGTGGAAGGGTGGGGGAATTCACCGACACAGGAGACAGAGATTGTACTTAAAAACACTGCACAGGTGCACAGTTTGATTTATTTTAGCCTGCAGAAGGCGCTGTTGTCTATGGCCTGTATACCGGCAACGTTACTCAGAACCACAGGTTACCAACACAGGTATATGCAGGCGCACTCACAGGTGCTCAAAAATAATAATAAAAACCAAAGGCAAAATGAAAGGGAAAATAAAACACAAAACAAAAGTGCTGCTTATGCAGTGCCCCCATTGCCGGTAAGCCGGTCAGCTCGGGTCTCCGTCCTACGCTTCACAGTGCACTATACACTAGGGTGGACAAGGTTCCCCTATCACTACACACGTCCCCTCGGGTACGTAACCATATATTTTAATAAATGGTTTGTTTAAGGCTGGCTGTCTTCCTCAGCCGTGCCTGCCTGATTTTATTCTCTCGCTCCCACCACTGGCGTTCCTGCCTGGTGTTTGTTTCACGCTGCTTCCTCAGCTAGCGTCACTGGGTTTCCCCGGTCATGGCCACCCGAATGCACGACCAAGCTCAGTTCTTATGGGCCAAGCAACCCCCCAAGGCCCGCCTCGCAACCACTCAGAGAGAGGGAAAGCCAACACACCTTCCTCCCAACCTCTCTGTGTCATTACCATGATTGACAGGCAGATCTTACGAGGCTGCTGCCTCTATCCTGCAGAACCACGCATGCGCCAGATAGTCAGTACATATCTCCCCTGTTACACCATGTCTGTTCTGTACGTTCCTTACAGACAGACAGACAGACACTTTAGAGGTTAGCACAGGCATTACTGGGGAACCAATTCCCCAGTAATGTTGTTGAAGCTGACACCCTGGGATCCTTCAAGAAGCTGCTTGATGAGATTCTGGGATCAATAAGCTACTAACAACCAAACGAGCAAGATGAGCTGAATGGCCTCCTCTCGTTTGTAAACTTTCTTATGTTCTTATGTTCCATCGTACAGGCTATAGCTGGGGCCTTTAGTCTTCAAAGTGATTGTGTAGCAAACAAAAGAATTCCATAAATCTGCTGTGCTCTTCCATCCATTATATGATGAAATCTGCTGGCTCTTCAATTCACTATATGGGTTAAATCTGCTGTGCTCTTCCATTCACTATATGGGTTAAATCTGCTGGGCTCTTCCATTCACTATATGGGTTAAATCTGCTGGGCTCTTCCATTCACTATATGGGGCTCAAATGTGCAATTTTGAAAGAAACATTTCGTTTTCCTGTAGATACACAAGGTTAAAGAAATCTTGGTTTGCTTTCAGATTGCCTTGCACATTGCTGGCCATGTCACCTGGAAAGTGAACTTGTCCCCCTCAGGACCTTCTTTCCTGTCATAACTGACTGGCTCCTTCCCCTTATGACCCTTATGACTGATAGATGATAAGATGCCCCCCCACCCCTGCCATTTAACTGCTGAGGTGAAATGACCTACGAAGCAAGCTGAAAACTGTATTTGCCTAATGTAGTACCAGTGGTCATGTTTTAAAATGAAAATACATGAACATGAAAATACTGCACATTTGAGACCTATATAGCAACTGGGAGAGCACATGGAAGATTTCTGAAATGATTTTGTTAGTTACACGGTGACTCTGTACAAACAAGACTTTTTACCTTCTGTCCATTTCATCCCGGGGCCCCTGAAGATCCCTGTGGAGAGAACAGAATTTAATTTCCGGATCACTTTAGGATGAACACGATAAAATAGATGTGCTGAGCACACCCAGCATTTATTCATTTATTCACAAATGCCAGCGCTGCAGGTGTCTGCTTTGAGTTCACTGGATGCAGGGTTGGATGTAGCTAGATTTCCTCCTCCTTATCCCGCAGGAGCGCCAGAGCCAATGCAGTGCTCCTTCTGGAAGCCCTAGTGAAGACTGAGCACCCCAACCTGTGCTCCCCTGACTGTATGACCCCTTGCACACCACACGGCCAAGTCTTTACCAGGGGAGACCCTCAGGGACCCCCACACTCCCCTGACTGTTTGATTCACCCTGCACACCACACAGTCGTGTCTTTACCAGGGGAGACCCTCAGGGACCCCCGTGCTCCACTGACTGTATGACCCCCTGCACACCACACGGCCATGCCTTTACCAGGGGAGACCCTCAGGGACCCCCACACCCCCCTGACTGTATGATTCACCCTGCACACCACACGGCCGTGCCTTTACCAGGGGAGACACTCAGGGACCCCTGCTCTCCCCTGACTGTATGACTCCCCCCTGCACACCACACAGCAGTGTCTTTACCAGAGGAGACCGTCAGGGACCTTTGAGCTCCCCTGACTGTATGACTCACCATGCACACCACACAGTCCTGCCTTTACCAGGGGAGACATGCATATTTTAGTGTTTCAGCATTCAGTTATAAAATAAGCAGCCGTTTACAATTAACATAGTGCTTTGACCAGTCATCCCTCTCTACAATACTTATTTTCTTAATACATGCTTTTCTCCTAAAAAGGAAAACAAACTCTTCAGCCACAACATGGAAGAAGATGAATTAAAGCAGGCTGCAGTCCTCAGGATTGTATTTCAATTAGTAATTAACTGCAATTAGACTCAATAAACAATTAGTAACCAAAGAACATACAAGTATATGAAAGTACTTTCCCTGTTAATGCTTAGTTTCCACTCCATGCGCTTTCAGAATGTCTCTCCTTAACAGAAAGGATCATTGGAAAGCCTTACATTGCTGGAGATAAAGGGAGAATATAAGTGCACTGGTTTGGGGTCCTGTTTGAATCTTGTATGTAATTTGATCTTAAAATCCTCATCATACCAGTACCCATAAATAATCTCCACATGATCATATCCACAAAACATGACATTATTTTAAAGGAAACTGAAGAAATGGAAGTAAAAGTCAGAGAGGATGGTTTGCTTTCTGACAACTTGGCAAGGTAGTCAAAGATTAGAATCAGGGTCTGTGAAACCAATCAGTATGAAACCAAGCAGTGGTGGCTGCTGGCCAAAAAAAATGGGGAGGCAGAAAAAAGGCAGTTGATGTCCCCTTAAGCCTCCAGCAGCAGTAGAATCGTATTATTGTATTTTGACTGACAACACATTTCATATCATCTAACATTTTACCCCGATTTAGCAAGCCAGAAGAGAAAATAAAACAGTAGCCCATTATAGTTTATTGTAATAAACTTAACTGTTACACACTGCTAGCATATGTTTAAAAATGCACTGCATGCATCATTAATATAGCATTTAGATTTCACAGGGTGCGATTTGTCAAATTTCCGGGGGGGGGGGGGCAGATAAAATACACAAACTATAAAAAAAGTAGCAAAGCCTCTAGGCTATAGTAAAGATATATTACATTGATACACCACTATTATGCTAACATCTGCCACCATGCTAATGTCATTGTCGTTTCACAGAATTGCTATACTATATGCAACATGTTTGAATATCATGTACCAGGATGGCATCAAGAATGAGACTCACAGTCAGAAAAAGCTGCAGCTTAAGTGCGGGTGCACATGTTTAATTAACAAACAACAAAGACAAATAAACAGGGCACGAGGGCCTAAATAAAGAGTCAAACAATAACTTACAAGAACCAGGCTGAGCTACATCTTCACTGGCTTTCCTTCTCCAAACACCACTCTCAAATAAAGGGTTTCTCCTTGCTTTTATACATGTGGCCACTCCCCAATTAGCATCATAGCTTCTGCCCTGCCACATGCCTTCCCCTTGTGCAATGCACACATGGCTGCAATCGGCCACCTCCCCCCTTGAAACACCAACCCCTTCCCCCATTGTCTGGTTTTCTTCCTCTGGATTCTTGTGGGTGGGTTGGTGGGCCGGTTGGTTGGTTGTGGTGGAGGTGGTCTACTCGCCTCTTCCTTTGGCCATGGTGGTCCTGGGTGTTCTGTCAGGGGTGTCCGTTTAACCCCTCCTGTGACCCCTGGGCTTTTGTAAGGGCTATGTTTAACTCCCGTGGTTACCCCTGAGCTTTTGTAAAGGGGTGCCCATTTAACCCCCTTTCTACCCCCTAAACATGTGACTTTCCCCGTCGGGGCTCCTCTGCAGTGGGTGGTCCCAACACCGGCAGCGGCGCACTCTGGCAGAGGTGGCGGCGCAGGGCACTCCAGCGGTCGCGACGGCGATGCTGGGCACTCCGGCGGTGGTGGCGCTGGGCAGTCCGGCGGTGATGACGCTGGGCACTTCGGCAGTGATGACGCTGGGCACTCCGGCGGTGGTGGCGCTGGGTACTCCAGCGGTGGCGACGACGATGCTGGGCACTCCAGCGGTGGTGACGCTGGGCACTCCGGCGGTGGCGATGCCAATGGCTCCCCCTTCTTTGGTGCTAGAGATGGCTCCCTGCTCGCCTTCCCCACACTGGAGATGGCAGTGGCTCCTCCCTCTTTGGCTCTGGAGATGGCAGTGGCCCCTCCCTCTGGCTCTGGAGATGGCAGTGGCTTTTCCCTCTTTGGCTCTAGAGACGGCAGTGGCTCCTTCCTCTTTGGCTCTGGAGATGGCAGTTGCTCACTCTTTGGCACTCGGGTAGACAGCACCTGCTTTGCTCACCTCCTCTTCACCCTGAAGGGGGCAGCACACCATAGGGTTGCCGAACTCTCCACAGACGAGGCACCAACCTTGGTCCTCCAGGCTACCAAATGTAGCAGGAAAAAAACTCTCTGGGCTCCTCCAATTAAAACCTGTGCTCAGATCATATCATCTGCTACTGCTAGTACTGTGGTTAATAGCAGATAGAAGTTTATTTATAACTGAGACTTGCCTCCATGTACGCTCACAGAGACATACTTTGCATTGCTAATATTGCTAAAAATACAAACACAGTATAATCAAGTGTATTTTATATTAAGATACAACAAACCCTGTGCATACCAATCATTGCCAGTCTCATAAGCAAAGAAACACCACACACTGAAGTATTATTTAACCATTTTATTCCATTCATTTGCGTTTAGGTACCAAACGCTATTTGCATGCTGCATTAAGTTGAGCACTATTGGCCATCCGTTTAGCAATATTTTGAGATATGCGCATACGTCAGCTGTTAGAACATAAGAATTTAAGAAAGTTTACAAATGAGAGGAGGCTATTCGGCCCATCTTGCTCGTTTGGTTGTTAGTAGTTTATTGATCCCAGAATCTCATCAGCAGCTTCTTGAAGGATCTCAGGGTGCAGCTTCATTGCATTTTGTCTGTGTGATTACTTATACTATTATTAATGTATTTTTAAAATGAAAACTTCGGCATGACATTGTAATACTTTTAGAGGTGTCATGAGTCAGCATTTAAATGCAGAGTAGCTGAAGATTCAATTACTTCCAGATTGGTTTTAAAATCTGTGTGCAGTGAAGTATAGAAATATTCTAGTTTCGAGGTGGCTGATGATGGAATCAGAGCGGCTTTTCTTTTTTTTTTTTTTTTTTAATTTAGTCGTTGCCAATTAGTTTTTATTATCTTCTCCCCAATTTGAAATGCCCAATTATTTTTAGGCCCAGAGCTCACCACTACCACCCCTGCGCTGACTCGGGAAGGCGAACATGAACACATGCTGTCCTCCAAGCGTGTGCCGTCAGCCGCCCGCTTCTCTACACTCTGCAGACTCACCATGCAGCCGCCTCAGAGCTACAGCGTCGGAGGACAACGCAGCTCTGGGCAGCTTACAGGCAAGCCCGCAGGCGCCCGGCCAGACTACAGGGGTCGCTGGTGCGTGGAGAGCCGAGGACACCCTGGCCAACCTAACCCTCCCTCCCCCCGGACAACGCCGCCAATTGAGCCGCCCCAGGGAGCCCCCAGTCCACGGTCGGCTGTGGAATAGCCTGGACTCGAACCGGCGACGTCCAGGCTATAGAGTGCATCCTGCACTCTAGCGAGTGCTTTTACTGGATGCGCCACTCGGGAGCCCCTTCAGAGCGACTTTTCATAAGAGGCTACGGAGGCTAAGCCTACATGTCATTTTGTAAAAGTAAAAAAAGTATTTTACTTTAAAAATAATCGCAGTGCAATAACAATACTGATCTCTGATAGCCGTGTATCGTGGGTGGGTTTCGTTTAGCCTCTATAGCCGTGTATCACTGATGGGTTTCGTTTAGCCTCTATAGCCGTGTATCGCGGGTGGGTTTTATTTAGCCTCTATAGCCGTGTAGCCGTGTATCACGGATGGGTTTCGTTTAGCCTCTATGGCCGTGTATCACTGATGGGTTTCGTATAACCTCTATAGCCGTGTATCACTGGTGGGTTTCGTATAACCTCTATAGCCGTGTATCGCGGGTGGGTTTCATTTAGCCTCTATAGCCGTGTTCCACAGGGATGCTGGCCCATGTTGACTCCAATGCTTCCCACAGTTGTGTCAAGTTGGCTGCTAGTGGATCTCTGCTCCGAATAGCTTGTTCCATCTCATCCCACAGATGCTCAATTGGATTGAGATCTGGTGACTGGGCAGGCCACTGCAGTAAGCTGAATTCACTGTCATGTTCGTGGAACCATTCCTGGACAATCCTAGCCTTGTGGCGTGGGGCATTATCCTGCTGAAAAAATCCATTAGCAGATGGATACACTGCTGCCATGAAGGGATGCACCTGATTGGTAATGATGTTCAGATATCCTGTGGCATTCAAACGTTGCTCCACTTTTATCAAGGGGCCCAATGTGTGCCATGAAAACACACCCCACACCATCACACCACCACCACCAGCCTGCAATGTTGACACCTGGCACGATGGATGCATGTACTCATGTGGTTTTCTCCATACCCTAGTCCTCCCATCAGTGTGAAACAGCAGGAACTGGTATTCATCAGACCAGGCAATGTTTTTCCAGTCCTCCAGTGTCCAGTGTTTTTCGTTCCTTAACCCACTGCAATCGCAGTTTCTTGTGTTTTGCTGAAAGAAGTGGAACTCTGTTAGGTCGTCGGCTGGCATACCCCATTCATGTCAAGGTACAATGAGTTGTGCATTTTTTATGGGTCTTTCGGCACCAATGTTGTACTGGACTGTCAGTTGACTAACTGTAGCCCGTCTGTTACTCTGCACAATTCGTGTCAGCCTCCTTTGGCCTCTTTCATCAATGAGCCGTTTTCGACCACTGGCCTGCCTTTGGCTGGATGTCCTTTGGGTGGTGGACTATCCTTGATACACACGGGAAACTGTTCAGCGTGAAAAACCCAGCAGCGTTGCAGTTCTTGACACACTCAAACCGGCGCGCCTGGCACCTACTACCATAGCCCGTTCAAAGGCACTGTAAACCTTTTGTCTTGCCCATTTACCCTCTGAATGGCACACATACACAATCCATGTCTCAATTGTGTCAAGGCTTAAAAATCCTTCTTTAACCTGTCTCCCCTTCATCTACACTGATTGAAGTGGATTTAACAGGTTACATCAATAAGGGATCATAGCTTTCACCTGGACTCACCTCGTCAGTCTATTTCATGGAAAGAGCAGGTGTTCCTAATGTTTTGTACACTCAGTGTATATATATATATATATATATATATATATATATATATATATATATTGTAACCGGCCGGCACTCACGGTCGTTCGTTTGCCCCTATAATACAGACCCAGGACACAGAAATTGATTTTTTAAAGCGCGATTGCGCTATTTTTAATAAACAATAACACAAACAGAAATAAACACCTAGCTCTGTTTTGGAGCGCTAACTACACAGGTAAGTCCCTGACTAACACGCAGGATGGCTAAGCTGTTTATCTGTCACACAAACACACAAAAAACCCACACAGGTTTGACACAGCACTTTCAGTACGACTGCTCGGAGACAAAGAAAACTATCTGCCTCCTTCTACTCAGCAGCACTGTACAGACAGGATGCACGTCTTAAATACCCTGCACCTGGCATTAATTTATTAATAGTTACCAGTTTAATTATGCGGTGATAATTAAACAATAAACAATTAGCAAATTATTAAACAATTAAACAGAAAGTGCATACGACATGTTTTATGCAGGGAGGATATTAACTCCTCCCTGCTGTGTTACAAGGACATATAAAAGCAGGTTTTGTTATTTAGCCTCCCCACTTATTAAAGTCAGGAGCCGCTACTGCATGATGGAATGGTAAAACAATATAACAAGACATATATATTCCAGGTCGAGATCACAGACCAATGCTCTGTTGACATTCTCACAAGAACAACTATTAAACCAATATGGATATACTCCTGAACAGTAACAGAGTTAGGTACAAACTTGGATCTTACTGCTTAAATTGTTGTTTTAATAAGAGGGATCTTTTAATTTGGCCTACACTTACTGGTGGCCACACTGTAAAGAAAGCATGATGACAGCAGTAAAAGGACTGCGAACGCACACCTGAGAGAAACACAGAGACAGCTCTGAGACCCCTGCCTCTCTTATTCCCAGCACATCTCCACTCTGGCACGCACTTGCCGATTCTTCCTGAGCAACATCTGAAGAATCCGACCCTTCCTCACCAACCACGCCACCCAGCTCCTGGTCCAGGCCTTGGTACTCTCCCGCCTAGACTGCTGCAACTCCCTCCTGGCTGGCCTCCCTCGTCTGCCACCCATCCGCTCCAGCTCATCCAGAACTCCGCTGCCCGCCTGGTGTTCTCTCTGCCTCACTTCACCCCTCGCAACTCCACTACTCCGCTCACTTCACTGGCTCCCGATCACTGCTCGCATCCAGTTCAAGACTCTTGTACTAGCCTACAGATGCCTTGACCAGACTGCACCCAGCTACCTCCAGACCCTCATCTCTCCTACACCCCCACTTGACCTCTCCGCCTCCGCCTGCACTAGAAGACTGGCTCTACCTCCTCACGCCCCCTGCCTCCAGAGCCCGCTCCTTCTCCACCCTCGCCCGCAGTGGTGGAATGACCTTCCTACAGATGTCAGGACTGCCCAGTCCCTGACCACATTCCGCCTCCTCAAGACTCACCTCTTCAGAAAGCACCTGTAGAACTCCCCTGTTCTTCCCCTGGGACACTTATCACCCTTCCTTAAATGCGCTTTTACTTGCTCTTATCTGCCCCTATTTTACTGCATTTAATCCTGTACTTCAGAGTAGTGTAATCTGCCAAGTGTTTAATCTGTAGTATTTTGTATTTAATCATATCCTGATGTAACTATCACTGACACTTATCTGCTGTATTATTGAATTGTATTTTGTCACACTTGTACTTGCTTGAACCAAAGTCATTGTATTTATCTTGCTCTTAATTGTATTATTA
This sequence comes from Acipenser oxyrinchus oxyrinchus, assembly GCA_030684275.1. Classification (NCBI taxonomy): domain Eukaryota; kingdom Metazoa; phylum Chordata; class Actinopteri; order Acipenseriformes; family Acipenseridae; genus Acipenser; species Acipenser oxyrinchus. The sequence continues at coordinate 14,256,601 of CM060265.1, read as the reverse complement.
CTTGTACTATGAAACTTGAAATGTATTTGCTTGCGATTGTAAGTCGCCCTGGATAAGGGCGTCTGCTAAGAAATAAATAATAATAATAATAATAATCATCACTCTGTTTCAGCGAGTGGATTGGGAGTGCGAGTGACCTCATCATCACTCTGTTTCAGCGAGTGGATTGGGAGAGCGAGTGACCTCATCATCACTCTGTTTCAGTGAGTGGATTGGGAGTGTGACCTTATCATCACTCTGTTTCAGCGTGTGGATTGGGAGTGCGAGTGACCTCACCATTGCGCCTCTCCTCCCCCTCTTGATGTGAGACAGGTCTGGGGTGGGTCCCATGGGTCCCATGTTTCCTCGTGGCCCCTGAGGGCCGGGCAGCCCCGTCACTCCAGGCTTCCCTCTCATTCCTGTTTCCCCTGGGATTCCTGGAAAAGACAGAAAATGACCATGGTGAATGTACAGCTTTATACTACAGTATATGCACTCCTCTACACCAGTACTGAAATATGGCAATGCTATAGTGAAAGCATGGTAAACCCAGGGATGGGCAAACAGTCAAGGAAACTATTTACATAGAAAATAGAGATACACAAATCAATGTCAAATGCAGTTCACTAAATTACAGATGTGTGTTACTGTAAATCTGTTAACCAAAATGACAGTATTTTTACTGGACGACAGCAGTAATGGAACTTAACTAAGAAAATCAAAGAGCACAGCTTAAGACAATAACTCAGGATTCAGAATAAAGAAAAGCTTGTTCACCTTAATTCCTGAGTGAAGGAAGCAGAACCATGCATCTTGAATGTAGAACAGTTACTCAGAGTGGTACATGCTCTGCCTGCCTCTGGTAATATGTACAGCATACCTGTATGCCAGACTCTCAGAGCTATTCAAATTGTCATTAGCGTGATTTTTTCTGTAAGGAAAGACCAATTACAGATTTACCATGGTTTTCCACTTATGCTTTACCAATTTTCTCTGGGCTTTACAATGCTTACCATGATTTTGCTTTGCTTTATTACTGTTTGTTATGGTTTTGTTATGGGAAACTTTTCTAGGTGTAGCTTTGAGAATCTCGCCCTATGTCTCTCTAGTGCCACAGCCTCCTGTCGGTACCTGGGGTCCACGGGCCCAGGGGGCCCTGTAGGCTCTCGGGACTCTTCCGGCTGTGTCCCTCCGAGGTGGGCTTGCCACTGCTATTATCCATCCCAGGACACAGCATCTGCAGGGAGGGAGCTGCGTCAGCGATATTTGAAAATGATCACGATCATCACGGTTATCACCTCATCTGACCAGACAGTTTCCAGAAACAACAACAACAATTGTTTTATTTAACAAACAATGTTGGAGAGAAATGGACACTTGTGCTTTGTAATATTTGGAAACTTGGTTGTATTTCTGAAAAGAGAATCTGCCCCTCAATCAAATGGTAATTATCAAACCATATACATACCCCTTTCATCCACGCCCTGTATCATTTGTTTTGGTATTGTTTTGTTTGTTTGGTTCTGCACCCTGCGTTATGGGGGCATGTCGTTGTTCGTCTCTTACCTTCGCATTATGTATTTGACTTCTCCAATCGTAGACCCAGCTCCAGGACTCAGCAGGAAAACGTTCAGGCTGGAGTCCCGACAGGAATCGTTTAACACACAATCCATTTTACAGCTCTTCAATCCTGCATTCTGCCGAGATCCTTCATTCTGCTGCGATCCTCCATTCTGCTGTGATCCTGCATTCTGCTGTGATCCTCCATTCTGCTGAGATCCTGCACTCTGCTGTGATCCTCCATTCTGCTGTGATCCTCCATTCTGCTGTGATCCTCCATTCTGCTGTGATCCTGCATTCTGCTGTGATCCTCCATTCTGCTGTGATCCTTCATTCTGCTGTGATCCTACATTCTGCTGCGATCCTGCATTCTGCTGCGATCCTGCATTCTGCTGCGATCCTCCATTCTGCTGTGACCCTTCATTCTGCTGTGATCCTCCATTCTGCTGTGATCCTCCATTCTGCTGTGATCCTCCATTCTGCTGTGATCCTGCATTCTGCTGTGATCCTGCATTCTGCTGTGATCCTCCATTCTGCTGTGATCCTTCATTCTGCTGTGATCTTCCATTGTACAGTTTCCGGTTTAGACCAGCGATTACCAATCCAGTCACTGTTGCCGACCATCCCTTGCTCCAGTAAACACCATGCTCAAATTCAGCCCGTCAGTACGGAGCGGGCCTCCCCGAGTGGGACTCGCTCTGCGGATCATGATGGCTCTCCAGCACGAGACCCTGTACAGGTTTCATGCCCAACGTTCAAGGACCTCATCATGTACGAATCAAACACATATTTCACACGTGTGATTTAGCATTCAACCTATATAGGTTTTCCAAACAATACGAGCATCCTATAATATGAGGTGGCAATTGTTTCAGTCAGATCTCATACTGAAAATTCTACTGTAGAATCTTTGCAATGCAATTTTGCGTCTCGTCACATGAGCCGTGTAACAGGGAGAGATCTGGACTGGCCGTCTGACTGGCCGTGACACAGAAAGGTGGGGAAGAGGGTGTGCGCTTTCCCCTCTCTGAGTGGCTGGGGGCGGGTTTTAGTGGGATTGCTGATCCTATAAGTTAATACTCTGCTGTTTCCTCAGATCTGCCCCTTTAGATCTGAACAACGAGCAAGCGGTCTCGCTACTCGGCAAGAGCACAGACGGACAGGAGTACAGAGCCGAAAGAAACTAAAGAGATAGAGAAAGGGGGGAATCCTTGGGCAGACCCCGATATTGTTTTGAATTAGCGGAGGAAACCGCATAGAGTAGGACGGAGGCCCGGGTCGTATGAGTAGCGGCGACTGGGGAAGATCACGCTGCGAAGTGCAGCACATTTGTTTTCTAGTTTTCATTACTGTGTTTTATTTTCCCTGTTTCTTTTTGCCTTTTTCGTTTTTCATTATTTTGAGCACCTGCGAGTGCACCTGACCTGTACTGTGTACCCTGCCGTGGTATTCCTGTAGGTTCTGGATACCATAGTTGGTAGCCAGACCACGGACAACAGCGCCCTCTGCGGGCTAAAACAAATCAGTGCAACTCACCAGAGTAACCAAAAATAAAACCGAGCACCTGTGTGGTGTTTCAAAGATAATTTCTGTCTCCCGTGTCAGTGAATACCCACACCCTTCCACAAGCCGTTACTTACCAGGTTTATGATATAACTTTGTTAATCACTCGATCACGTTGACTACTGAAAATTCTACTATAGAATCCATTACCCTTTGCAATCGTGTCTCTACAATACATTGTTACTGATCAGGTCGACCATATCACCTTCGCTACTCACAGTTAACGTTCCCCCTAACTCACTACCTCGGATGCAAATGTCGCTGCGGGATATTCAAAGATCTACTCCCAACCTTCATCTTCCAAACCACCTATCATAAAGGACTCTTGGAGTTCCTCGTCAACTTCGACGTCCGGATGCTTCTCCTCATTCAAGGATGTCCTTCTGGAAGCGACGTTCTTTTGCTACTGAGGGTTACTCCGGCATGGCAAAATCACCTCCTGAAACCAGACACTTGATCCATCCCCGGTCATCCGCATCGGAGACTTCAAACTTAAATCTCAGGTCATGTATTCCTTACATTTAAAGCATTAAAAAAAAAAGATCACCTTTTTTAAAATTGTATTTATAGCATACTAATCATATTATTTGTCCTTATTGTGTTCTAGCTACCTATTGATGCGTTCTGCTGTAGTTTATATGATCTCTTTTTCTGTTCTAGCTACCTATCGATGCGTTCTGCTGTAGTTCATATGATCTCTTTTTCTTCACCCTGGCGGAACAATGGTCTTATGAACTGTGTATCTGAAAATGTCAATTAAACATTAACTGCGTAAAAAACATTTATTAATTTAAAAGATCTAAGAGGTTTATTTTTGGGGCCTGGAGGAAGGCTACCCTTGACCATGGATTCCCTCAGTTTTCCTCCAGTCACCTTGTGGGTGAGCAGGGTTTTTTTCCTTATCTGAGCGCCTGGTTGTTTAATTCTGTAAGGTGGCGGAGGCTTAGGAGGTCTTGTCCTTTTCTGGGGGAAGGTGGCCCTCAAGTGCCACTTGTCCTGCCTGCTTGCATTAGTTCAAATTTATATACTTCATTCATCATAGTTTTGCCAGCATAGGGGTGGCTAACAAGCTTCAATGGGCAAGGCCATGGGCCAAATTCAAATAACCAATCATTTATCGTTAACATGTCAATTCAACAAATCATTCATTTCATTCCATTGGTGGTTGTCTCCTTTCTGAAATAGAGAAAAATGTATGGGGTAGTGTGTGATATGAGAATTTAATGCCCACTCAAGGGGTAGGATTCTACATAAACCGAAGCCCGAGTAATATATTCAAGCAAGGCTTATTTGGGATCTCTGTTAGACTAGAGGAAGAAATGAGGACTGCACACTCTGCTGTCTCCGTAATTGGTAATTAAGTGCATAAAAATGCCCTTTTCACATCTGCATGCTGATTTTGATGTTTAATAAAGCATTACTCTCTATATTCCTCTTCTGGGTGACAGACAGTATCAGCCTGCTCCACACTCTCTGTATTCCTCTGCTGGGTGATTCACAGGCCTCCGCTTCTGTTTGAGATGCAACAGGCTCTGCTTCATTATTATTTGTTTATTTAGCAGACGCCTTTATCCAAGGTGACTTACAGAGACTAGGGTGTGTGAACTATGCATCAGCTGCAGAGTCACTTACAACTACGTCTCACCCGAAAGACGGAGCACAGGGAGGTTAAGTGACTTGCTCAGGGTCACACAATGAGTCAGTGGCTGAGGTGGGATTTGAACCGGGGACCTCCTGGTTACAAGCCCTTTTCTTTAACAGCTGCAGAGTCACTTACAATTACGTCTCACCCGAAAGACGGAGCACAAGGAGGTTAAGTGACTTGCTCACGGTCACACAATGAGTCAGTGGATGAGGTGGGATTTGAACCGGGACCTCCTGGTTACAAGCCCTTTTCTTTAACCACTGGACCATGCATTCCTCTTGTGGGTAATTCATGGGCCTCACCTGTTTGAGCTGTACAAAGCTCTGCTTCATGCATTCCTCATGTGGGTAATTCATGGGCCTCACCTGTTTGAGCTGTAGCAGGCTCTGCTTCATGCATTCCTCTTGTGGGTAATTCATGGGTCTCACCTGTTTGAGCTGTAGCAGACTCTGCTTCATGCATTCCTCATGTGGGTAATTCATGGGCCTCACCTGTTTGAGCTGTAGCAGGCTCTGCTTCATGCATTCCTCTTGTGGGTGATTCACAGGCCTCCGCTTCTGTTTGAGATGCAACAGGCTCTGCTTCATGCATTCCTCTTGTGGGTAATTCATGGGCCTCACCTGTTTGAGCTGTAGCAGACTCTGCTTCATGCATTCCTCATGTGGGTAATTCATGGGTCTCACCTGTTTGAGCTGTAGCAGACTCTGCTTCATGCATTCCTCATGTGGGTAATTCATGGGCCTCACCTGTTTGAGCTGTAGCAGGCTCTGCTTCATGCATTCCTCTTGTGGGTGATTCACAGGCCTCCGCTTCTGTTTGAGATGCAACAGGCTCTGCTTCATGCATTCCTCATGTGGGTAATTCATGGGCCTCACCTGTTTGAGCTGTAGCAGACTCTGCTTCATGCATTCCTCATGTGGGTAATTCATGGGCCTCACCTGTTTGAGCTGTAGCAGACTCTGCTTCATGCATTCCTCTTGTGGGTAATTCATGGGCCTCACCTGTTTGAGCTGTAGCAGGCTCTGCTTCATGCATTCCTCTTGTGGGTAATTCATGGGCCTCACCTGTTTGAGCTGTAGCAGGCTCTGCTTCATGCATTCCTCTTGTGGGTAATTCATGGGCCTCACCTGTTTGAGCTGTAGCAGGCTCTGCTTCATGCATTCCTCTTGTGGGTAATTCATGGGTCTCACCTGTTTGAGCTGTAGCAGACTCTGCTTTATGCTGGTGAACTCCTGGCAGGTGAGGGAACAGGACCCGGCGCTCATCAGGGTTTCTGACTTCCCAGGCGAGCCTTCCGCAGCAGCACCTGGGGGATGGGAGAGAGCAGGCAGTTCAGGCACTGAAACAGAGAGAGCAGCTCATACAACTACCACCAACAACTCCAAATCACCTGCAAATCAATTCTCAGGTAAAATGGACAGATGAAGTAGCTTGCACTGTCACTATTCATGCTTTGCCTTGCGATGTACAATCTTTCCGTCTGTGGGCTTGTCTGGAACATTTTAACTGCCTCAAACTACCTCCTTCAAATCATGTACAAAGTAACCTCTGAAGTGCACGATTGGACTTACACATCAAATCATCAAATACTGAAAACAGTGAACTATTGAAGGCCTTTCTACAGTAAAATACAGAACTTGTACAATGCTCTGTCACATATAGACTAACGTGAATCAACAACATTTGTAAACGATCACATTGTTAAATATGAAGGAAGCAGTGTATATGTAGAATAAGTATGGCTAGCAGAGCTCAACAGTAACATTGTCTCTTGATGTGAATGGAAAAAGGAAGGCAAACTCAAAGCCAGGTAAATGATTGCAAATCACATATAATAGCAATTTCAATTTGAAGCTATTTATTCTTTAACATTTTTAGAAAGTGTGGGGCATGTTCAACCCTTCCCTGGTGCAGAGCTGGCCCTGCCTCCCCTCACTACAGCCTTTCCCTGGTGCAGAGCTGGCCCTGCCTCCCCTCACTGCAGCCCTTCCTTGGTGCAGAGCTGGCCCTGCCTCCCCTCACTACAGCCCTTCCCTGGTGCAGAGCTGGGCTGCCTCCCCTCACTGCAGCCCTTCCCTGGTGCAGAGCTGGCCCTGCCTCCCCTCACTACAGCCCTTCCCTGGTGCAGAGCTGGGTTGCCTCCCCTCACTGCAGCCATTCCCTGGTGCAGAGCTGGGCTGCCTCCCCTCACCGCTGTTCCTGGTGGAGCAGGATCTCCTGTCAGGCTGCAGGCTGTACCCGGAGCGGCAGTGGCACCGATAGCTGCCAGGCACGTTCTCACAGAGCTGCTCACACTGCGTGCCGTTCCAATCCTCACACTCATCCTCATCTGGGGAAATGCAGCCATGTAACACATTGAAAATGGCAGTGGGAAACTTTTTCTTCAAATACATGAGCCTTTTTTAAACCTTACTCCTGTAAATTACCTTCTCGTCTGACAGTGCTCCATTGTAAAGACTAAGGGTGTGCCGGGTAAACATGCATCCGTAACGAGTATGTATGTGACAACTACAAGATTAATAGAAGTACTAAGTACTTAGCCCTGTCCACTTCTCGTGATATAAATACATATTTGCACTTTAGAAGGAATCTAAATCAATTCTACATCCCTAGTAAAGACATTTTAAAAGGGTAGGCAGAGCCTTGGGTGGAATAGTTTACACAGGGTTATTGTAGGATTGCTCAGTATTGCTTTAAGGTTAGGGTTTCACATGGCAATTGAACTCCACAGCACAGCAACATTTCTGAAAGCAGTACTTGCATACATTTAAATAATGAGTGTGCAGAATGTCTTTAAGACTGCAGTTTATCACATTGACACGCCAATGACATCACAATAGTATGAATGAGAGCTGTCCAACCTTTATAGCTAAAATACAGACCACTTCAGAGTTCTTAAAGTACCAGGAAAAGAAATCCCTAATCCTCAACCAATACATACTGCTGGCAATCCATTTCAGTAATGTAGTAAACATGAGTACCTGACAGCCAGTGTGCTATCAAATCCATTGCATTGCCATCACCGTGCAACACTGCTCAAATCCATTGCATTGCCATCACTGTGCAACACTGATCAGACCCACTACATTGCCATCACTGTAAAACACTACTCAAATCCATTGCCATCACCATGCAAAACTGCTCAAATCCATTGCATTGCCATCACTGTGCAACACTGATCAGACCCACTGCATTGCCATCACTGTGCAACACTGCTCAAATCCATTGCATTGCCATCACCGTGCAACACTACTCAAATCCATTGCCATCAACGTGCAACACTGCTCAAATCCATTGCATTGCCATTGCTGCTGATATCACTGCTCAAATCCATTGCATTGCCAACAACGTGCAACACTGCTCAAATCTACTGCATTGCCATTGCTGCTGATATCACTGCTCAAATCCATTGCATTGCCATTAATGTGAAACATTGCTCAAATCCATTGCATTGCTAGCACTGTGCATCACTGCTCAAATCCATTGCATTGCCATCACTGTGCAACACTGCTCAAATCCATTGCATTGCCATCACTGTGTAACACTGCTCAAATCCATTGCATTGCCATCACTGTGCAACACTGCTCAAATCAATTGCATTGCCAGCACTGTGCAACACTGCTCAAATCCATTGCATTGCCATCACTGTGCAACACTGCTCAAATCCATTGCATTGAAAACACTGTGCAATACTGCTCAAATCCATTGCATTGCTATTACTGCTGATACCAGTGCTCAAATCCACTGCATTGCCATCACTGTGCAACACTGCTCAAATCCACTGCATTGCCATCACTGTGCAACACTGCTCAAATCAATTGCATTGCCAACACTGTGAAGCGCTGCTCAAATCCATTGCATTGCCATTGCTGCTGATATCACTGCTCAAATCCATTGCATTGCCATCAGAGTGCAACACTGCTCAAATCCATTGCATTGCCATTGCTGCTGATATCACTGCTAGGGTTTCTGTGGGATTATAATAGGATCTCGTGAGGAGCTTGTGAGCGGTTGGGTGAGCAAGATACTGACCGAGGCAGTAGGGGTGCTGGTGGTTACGATGGCGTTCTCTGTCGAACCGATACCCGGGGTAGCAGGTGCACAGGACCCGGCCGAAGTTATCAGTGCACTGCTGCTCACAGGACGAGCCTGCACATACATCCACACCTGCACAGGGGAAAGAGATACCAATCAGGGTGCTGCACACAGGGGAGCCGGCACACACATCCACACCTGCACAGGGGAAAGAGATACCAATCAGGGTGCTGCACACAGGGGAGCCGGCACACACATCCAGACCTGGGGCGTGACTGACGGTACATAAGGGGACATAGAAAGGTGATCTGTTCCTTTGTTATGGTTAACGCTGAACCGGAAGAAGTATTTTAAATTTACCATGAGTGTTTTGTTTGTTTGTCGTGTCTAAAAATCTACTTGTTTGTGGTTATTGACGGCTAACACGATCCGGAGCTGTCGCAAAAGGCCAGCACTAAACACGGACAACACTGCACCATTGTACACCTATAAATTGTATTTCACCATGAGCACTATAGCCCTCAATCTGGACTTGTGAACGTGTGTGTGTGTTCTTCTGTGATTATTAATTACAAACTGTGTCTTATTATTTCAGGAATGCAATCTGTTGTTTTGAAACATGGATTATTGTTTTGAACTGGGATTATTCTTTGTGGTCGCCAGACAACGATTATAAAAATAAAACCTGTTTGGATCATGAACTTTGTTGTCTGTCTTCTGTTTCCTAATCACATCACCACTACACCTGCGCACTGCAAACCACTTTGCCACATGCCATTTGAGAAAAAATTGCTACAATTGTAAACACATTGTTGTTATTTAAGTTCTATTGAAATAATATATTTCCGTTTTTCATAATAACAATAAAAGTGTGTATTTTTAAAAAAATATAGCAAATTTTGTTTTGAAAACTGTCCAAATTGCTTATTTGAGGGATAAGAATGAAAAATGCAAAAAAAAAAAAAAAAAGACATTTTTTAACATAAAATGACATAAAACACGTTTATTTCCAGGGTCTTTATAAGCAATAATGGACACTACTCTCGATTTATTAATGTGAATTTTTGTTTCTGCCTTTGTCTCTGCCTGACTGCTATAAACTGTCTCTGCCATTTAGACACTAAATGCCCCTCTCAGTGATGTCACACGGAAAAAAAAACCTATCAGGAAGTGAACGTCAGTCCCTCCTCTATCCAATGATATGTGTTTCAAGCCTGTACTGTACTGTACTGGTGGTAAAGGGGGAGGTGGCCAACTGTGGCCATGGGGGCTGCGCACATGAAGGGAGGTGTGGCAGGGCGAAAGCCCTAAATGGAAAGAGTGTGTGGGTGTTGGGAATAGAGGGCTGGCAGGGAGGGAAAATCCTTCCTCCCATAAAACATGTGAGAATGTGGCTGGAGCCTTAATTGAATGATTAATGATTAATTAGGCTCCAGCCACATGCTATTTAAGGAGGAGAAAATGCTTTTTGGGGGTATACTATGTTGGAGGTCTGTAGTGAAGCCCAGCCTACAGTCGGCAGTAAACATTGTTTAGGATAAGCCTGAAATTTTTTCCCTTGTGCCTGTTTGTTTGTTCCGGTATTTTGTTTGTTTTATGTATTAAAAGTGTGCAGCAGTGCTTGAACTGCAGCTATTCCTGGCTCGGAGTCTCGTTCCTCACTCTACCCTGGTACAGCTAGGGAAAAGTGTTTTGATTTGTGTGTCACCGCTGAAGTTTCTCCTATGAATAGTTCACTACAGTTCATATTATGTTCATTTCTTTTTGGATTTAAGAACATTTATTATGATTTCAGGTAAGCTTTGTACTTGTGGTCGACAAATCTATATATTTATTTATTATATAATTATTTACGAAGACTTTGATGCTCTTTTGAAAAAAAAAATGACCCACTTGTCACTGCGTTGTAAGCAATAACATGATCGATCTAATTGGATCAGAATAATAATGGGCCATCTGTAAAGGGTTAAAGAAATCTGTTTGCAAGCCATGCTCCCAGACCCTCATTCCACCAGACAGTGACATTGTCTCCAATAATTTTGCTATTGAAACCTGTGTATTCCAGACCTATAAAGTGAACCCAAGTGTACGACAGTGTATTCAAGACCTAGAGAGTGAATACAAGTGCATGACAGTATATCATATATTCAATATCTATACAGTGAATACAAGGGCATGACAGTGTATTCAATATCTATACAGTTAACACAAGGGCATGACAGTGTATTCAATATCTATACAGTTAATGCAAGTGCACGACAGTTCATGGAATAATTTAGTTAGCTATAACACATAATCTAGGTTTGTTTCTTTCCAAAAGGAAATGTTTTTCTAGCCCACAGCTCACATGTTTTAGTAATGATATACAGCAGAGATTATACACAACCTTCATTCCCATAAATGTAGTGTCACGTTTATTTTAGCAGCATTATGTGCAGCAGGGCTTGTGACTTATGACTTGTCTCTCTAGGGGAGAGAGAGTAGGAAGAGGTATTGAAGATCTGGGAAGGAAACCAAGTTCTTACAATGGAGCGGATGAAAAGGCCATGATGACAACTTTGACAGCTGCACATCCCCTTTGATACCATCCATCATTTTAACATCCTCTCTCTCTCCCTCTCCCTCTCCCTCTCTCTCCCTCTCCCTCTCCCTCTCTCAGCGACAGGCCTGTCAACACTGCCACTCTCATAAATCTTTATTAAGCAGGTGACTCCTATCTCTCTATCACTGATGAGTTTACTTTAGTCACGTCAGGTATTTAACTGTTGTTAATATGAAGCTGATTGGTTCTATGGTTTGGCAACTACATTGATTAATGACATAAAATTACCATAAAAATATAAAATCATCAAAATTCAAACATCTTCTTCTCTGAAACCGCTTAACCGATTGAAACAAAAATTGGAATAAAACATCTCAGTATGGTCATCTGTTAAGCTTGTTCAAGGGAAGTTGCTACTGTAAAAATCATGGCGTCCACGCTGCATGACATCATCAACATACGCAACTGGCTATAAAACTGCCTATAACTTCTTATCGGCTGCACCAAAATACATGAAATTTGACACGGATGTAGAGGACTATGGGGTGTTGTGTCCTGGTCAATATGGCGACCTTTGGTCACATGGTATGGTAGCCATGTTGGATATAATGAAAATTTTGGGACATTTTCAAATCTCTTCTTCTCATGAACGGTAAATAGTACAGCTGTGAAAAATTTTGTACATAGTGCACTCATGTCCACGATTGATTCTACTTAAGGAAAAATTGATTGGTCACATGGGGTGGAAGTTATGTTGGATTTTACATAAAACGCTTAAGCGACATCTCCTCATGAACCCTTTGGCCAATTGACGTGAATCTTGGGTATACGTTATCTTTGTACTGTTACCTAAAAAAATTAGTCAGGGAAAGTTCCTACATGAACAAACATGACCGCCATGAGCCAATCAATATGGGTGAAATGGCACTTTTGCTCTTTTCTCAGCCTGAAATGACACATTCCCACCACTGGGGACAGCTGTGGCCATTAAACTGAGCAGTCTTTGAAAAAAAATTTCTAAAAGCAGACGTTTTTTGTATTTCTTGCATAACAAAAACGAAGGAGAAAATACACAAACTGCAAAGGGACAGAAAGTTACATACTGCCCTTTTGGATGACTATGCTGGCTTTAATAATAATAAAAACAAGTTTACCATTGTTGGGTATTATAGTTTTTGATGTTGTAAATGTTTTAAATGGCACATATAATTAAGCTGAGGTGGAAAGTAAATGAAGCTGCATCAGCAGCTTTTCTGTCATAATGATGTTTGAGTAGCAGCTACTTAAAAAATCTACAAATTACAATAATTAAATGTGCTGCACAACAAAACAAAGTACACATTTATAAATATAAAAAACATAATACACACTAATAATAATAATAATAATAATAATAATAATAATAATAATAATAATAATAATAATTAGGGCTGTCAATTAACCACAATTAACTTCTGCGATTAACGCGTAAATGTTTTTAGAGATGAATTATTTTAACGCGCGTTAATCGCATTGCTGTGTACTGAGCCTTTCAGCACACCGTACTTCAATCCAGGCTGCATCAACATTGTATTGAGTGTCTGAGTGCAGTTATTGTTTGAATAGAAAGTTAGTCACTGAACCTCTTTATGGAGCAAAGCACTAAAAATGAATAGGATTTTTTTTTTTGACGTCTCACTGGACAGAAAGACGCTTACTTCGATACTGTCAAAGTGAGTTCCAGTATCAAACATGAGTACATCGAGTCTGCTGCGTGCTGAAAACGTCTTCATGTCTCAAAATACAGTAGCAGTTCTTTAACAATAACAAATTAAACCCACCAGTTTCGACAGAAATGCAGGATCGCTGCAAGCACATATCAAGCTAAGTTTGATCATTTTTAAATTTATTTCAGTTCACAATCACATTTAAAAATAGATATCCTATGTATTATATTTTCTGATCTCTGTATGCTGCTGATCAAGCTTGAACCGCACATTTTATGTGTTGGCTGTATTTGTAATTTCCAACTTATTGCCGCTTGTAAATTTGGGTGGTGGTCTCAATGGGTAAATTTCCTGGTTAAATAAATACATCTGAAACAATTTTATTTACAGTTAAGGATAATAAAAACAATAGCATCAGTAATAAATTTAAATTAGACGGACATAGTAATTGTAACAATTTAATATGCGATTAAAACCGAGATTAACTAAGATTAATGTTGTAAGATTAATGTTAATGTTTTAAATCGCTTGACAGTCATAATAATAATAATAATAATAATAATAATAATAATAATAATAACAACTTCTCAGAAACCGCTCATCCGATTGAAGCAAAAATGAGCATAGATGATCTAAGTATGATTATCTTTTACTCTTGTTCAAGGGAAGTTGCTACAGTAAAAAACATGGCTGCTGTGGACCAATGAAATTTCAGCATTAATCTTTTTGCACATATTGCAGTACATGTCAGTGGTACAATGTAGTAGACTTATGAAACTTTGTATAATAGTAGGGGACTATGGAAGTTGATGTTTTGGCCACATTTTGCGCGTTTCATAACAGGAACACTGTTGCACGTAAACACTTCAAATTACACAGGGTTGTACAACCCTACGTGAAGTAATGCTCACAGTTGAATGAAGATGATTGATCACATGGATTTCACGATAACTGCTTGGAAGCCGTAACTCTGCTCGCAACTCTAGTTAATTTATTTATTTATTTATTTATTTTAAACTGCTTATAGTCATCTGAAACTTCTTGCTTTTTAAAATGATTCTATTAGGATGACATAAATCATGTTATCATTTATAATATATACTCTTTTTAAAGGCACGTATAACTTTAAGCTCTTAGTCATAAGAATTATTAGTACTAAAATACAGTAGTTTAGACACGTTTCAACAAGAAGTCTTTCACAGTGTATTACAGATTCGATCAGAGAATGATAACTGACAGAAAACTTCTAATCCCACCCCTGAATTAACCCACCTGTCCCAATAGGGATGTATTGTTTTATATGATTAATATCAAAACGATGTCCAACAGCAGTGCTCAAGAGAAGTCTGATTAGGGATTGTGACAGAGATCGAATGAGATCTCCCTCCCGACCTGCGAGGCAGCTGCATAAAGGGAACTGAATACCCTGCACTAAATGGCACGACAGTTTATTCCCAGGGTTAGGTGGAAGTCATCTAGTAGGGGGCAAAGCTACGGAATAAAAACTCAATGACCCGGAAGGGAAACGGCTTGGCATCCGCGGATTGGAGGAGCGGATGCGCTCGTTGACCAAGGGGTCATGGGTGACATTATAAAAAGGGGACATAGCGATGTGATCTGTTCCTTTGTGAATGGTTACATTAAATGACCAGGAGGAGAACCTGTGCTGTGAAACGTGAGTTTTTGTTTGTCGTTAATAATACTGTTTGTAGGGGCCCCCGAGTGGCGCATCCAGTAAAGGCGCTCTGCATGGAGTGCAGGATGTGCCGTATAACCTGGACATCGCCGGTTCAAGTCCAGGCTATTCCTTTGCCGACCGAGGACGGGAGCTCCCAGGGGGCGGCACTCAATTGGCGGCGCCGCCCGGGGGGAGGGAGGGTTATGTCGGCCAGGGTGTCCTCGGCTCACCGCGCACCAGCGACCTCTGTAGTCTGACAGGGCGCCTGCGGGCTTGCCTGTAAACTGCCAAGGGCTGCGTTGTCCTCCGACGCTGTAGCTCTGGGTGGCTGCATGCTGAGTCTGCAGTGTGTAAAAAAGTGGTCGCCTGACAGTACACGCTTCGGAGGACAGTGTGTGTTCGTCTTCGCCGCTCCCGAATCAGCGCAGAGGTAGTAACGGTGGGCTGAGCATAAAAAAATTGGACATTACTAAATTTTAAAAAAAAGGAAAAATAAATAATAATAATACTGTTTGTAATTATTTGGACGGCTAACACGATCCGGAGCTGTCACCAAAGGCCAGCACTAAACCCGGATGATCAACACTGCACTTTTGTTGTCAATAAAGAACTGTATTCACCACGAGCACTAGAGCACGCACTGTGGACTGGTGTTTGTGTATGTGTTACGTGTGGGTGAACTGAAACATTATTATTTCGGGGCAAACCCGCGGATTATATATAAGCAATACACGCCGCTGTATTGCTTCATTAACATTGTTATTGTTTACTGCTGTTAGCCATCAGACATTCGATTATACAATTAAACCTTCATTGCACCTGGATTATCGTTGTTTGTCTGATTACTGATCACTTGGATTTTTAAGAATAATTATAAATGTACAAAATAACCGTTAGCAATTGTAAATACATGAGCTATTGAGAGGTTCTGTTGTAGTTTGACCTAAGAACATTATTAAACAGCTTGAGCAAAAGCCAGGGTCCAGGGGCTAGCTATCAATAAACAATGCTTGCTTCTAACCAACAGTTAAATAAAGTGCTGTCCACAACCTCTTTGACACGCAAGGGGATTCCCTCCCTGGAGTACGAGACAAAGGAAGGGGGAAGGCTGCTCACCTTGGCAAGTCAGGAGGGTGACTGGCCCCTGATTTAGAAGCCCAATCAAATCAAATCAAACTTTATTTAGCACCTTTCGTGGTAGAGCCATCTCAAAACACTTAACAGAAAACAACAGTTCAAAACATCAACAAAACTGCAAAAACCATAAAAACAGAAATAAAACTAGTACATAAATACAGTAAAATCAGCAAAACAGTAAAATAAAAATGACAGTCTGATTAAAATGGAAATGACAGATCATAAAAATAGGTTTTTAATCTTGACTTAAAATTGCAATGGTTGAGGCCTTTCTTACAGAGCCAGGGAGAGGGTTCCACAGCACAGGGGCCCTACAACTGAACACTCTTATCTCTTATAGAGCCAGAGAGAGGGTTCCACAGCACAGGGGCCCTACAACTAAACGCTCTATCTCTTATAGAGCCTGGGAGAGGGTTCCACAGTACAGGGGCCCTACAACTGAACGCTCTTATCTCTTATAGAGCCATGGAGAGGGTTCCACAGTAGCGTGTGACAGGCTAGCTGTAGGGATGACGTCAGGCCAAAAAAACACACAGACAGGCAGTACTTGCAGTGAAACTGAGATGCTGCGGTGCTCAGTGTTTTATTGTAAAATAAAAGGATTAAACAGAAAACAGGACACGGCACTTGAGGCCAAAATAAACAGACAAACAAAACGGATTAACACTAAACAAACAGTGGATGAACAGACAAGCAAACACTAACAATTATTATTTTAGTTTATTTTAGTTTACTTTACTTTTCCTCCTTCTCCACACCCGTTCTCCACTCACTGAATACACAACCATGGCTGAGATGGGAGAAACTGTCCATGTGTCAACAATAGCTGAGGTACTCCACAAATCTGGCCTGTATGGAAGAGTGGCAAGAAGGAAGCCATTTCTGAAAAAAGCCCATGTAAAATCCTGCTTGGAATTTGCAAAAAGGCATGTGGGAGACTCTGAAAAGATGTGGCAAAAGATTCTGTGGTCCGATGAAACAAAAATTCAACTATTTGGCCTAAATGCAAAGCGTTATGTCTGGTTATGTCTGGTATGGTGGTGGCAGCATCATGCTAAGGGGATGCTTTTCATCAGCAGGGACTCGGAAGCATGTCAGGGTAGAGGGCAAAATGGATGGAGCTAAATACAGGCAAATCCTTGAGAAAAACCTGCTTCAGTCTGCAAAAGACCTAAGACTGGGACGGAGATTCACCTTTCAGCAGGACAATGACCCCAAGCACACAGCCAAAGCAACACTGGAGTAGCTTAAAAACAAGAAAGTGAATGTCCTAGAGTGGCCCAGTCAAAGCCCAGACTTGAATCCGATTGAGACTCTGTGGCAAGACTTTAAGATTGCTGTCCACCAAATGACAAATGACTGCTTCCTAACGCAATTTGTCAAGGCACCGACTAGAGGGGAGGCATGCCTTGATTTAGTCTTTTCAAATAATGAAGACAGAATAACTAAAACAGAGGTCAGAGAGCCATTGGCAAATCAGACCACAACATGGTCTCATTTGAAGTATTTTTTAAAACCCCAAAAGTAATGACTAAAGCTAAGGTTTACAATTTTAGAAAAGCAAACTATGATGGTATGAAACAGAGACTAACAGAAGTAGATTGGAGTAAAATAGAGAAAACATCCACAGAAAAAGGATGGCTGTTTTTTAAAAATGTAGTACTCGAGGTGCAAAACAATTACATCCCAAAAGTAGACAAATCTAAATCTAAAACAAAATGGCCAAAATGGTTTAATAGATCCATTAAAAAAAATATTCAGCAAAAAAAGGCACTTTACAGAGCGTTTAAAAGGGACCAAAAACAAAGTACACAGAAAGAGTACTTGGAACTGCAAACACAAGTCAAAAAGGAAGTTAGAAAGTCCAAGAGAGAGATAGAAATCAATATTGCTAAGGGGGCTAAAACCAATTCCAAAATGTTTTTCCAATATTATAACAGCAAGAGAACATTCAAAGAGGAGGTTAAATGTCTAAGAGACACAAATGGCAAAATCATAGATGAAGAAAAAAATAGCAAATATATTAAATGATTACTTTTCACAGGTTTTTACAAAGGAGGACACGAACAACATGCCCCACATGTCGACCTGTTCCTATCCAATTTTGAATAACCTTAGCATAACAGAGGCAGAAGTGTTAAAGGGACTAGGAGCTCTTAAAATAAACAAATCCCCTGGGCCGGATGAGATCCTCCCAATAGTGCTCAAAGAAATGAAAGAAGTTATTTACAAACCGCTAACCAAGATCATGCAACAGTCTCTTGACACAGGGGTTGTACCAACAGACTGGAAAATAGCAAACGTAATACCGATCCACAAAAAGGGAGACAAAACCGAAACAGGTAACTACAGACCAATAAGCCTGACTTCTATTATATGTAAACTTATGGAAACCATAATAAGATCCAAAATGGAAAATTACCTATATGGTAACAATATCCTGGGAGACAGTCAGCATGGTTTTAGGAAAGGGAGATCGTGTCTAACTAACCTACTTGACTTTTTTGAGGATGCAACATTTAAAATGGATAATTGCAAAGCATACAACATGGTTTATTTAGATTTCCAGAAAGCTTTTGACAAAGTCCCGCATAAAAGATTAATTCTCAAACTGAACACAGTAGGGATTCAAGGAAATGCATGCACATGGATTAAGAAGTGGTTAACATGTAGAAAACAGAAAGTACTGATTAGAGGAGAAACCTCAAAAAGGATTGAGGTAAGCAGTGGTGTACCACAGGGATCAGTATTAGGTACTTTGCTATTCCTAATCTACATTAATGATTTAGATTCTGGTATAGTAAGCAAACTCGTTAAATTTGCAGGCGACACAAAAATAGGAGGAGTGGCAAACACTGTTGCATCAGCAAAGGTCATTCAAAATGATCTAGACAGCATTCAGAACTGGGCAGACACATGGCAAATGAAATTTAATAGAGAAAAGTGTAAAGTATTGCATGCAGGCAATAAAAATGTGCATTATAAATATCATATGGGAGATAATGAAATTGAAGAAGGGAACTATGAAAAAGACCTAGGAGTTTATGTTGACTCAGAAATGTCTTCCTCTAGACAATGTGGGGAAGCTATAAAAAAAGGCCAACAAGATGCTCGGATATATTGTGAGGAGTGTTGAATTTAAATCAAGGGAAGTAATGTTTAAAATTTACAATGCATTAGTAAGACCTCACCTAGAATATTGTGTTCAGTTCTGGTCACCTTGTTACAAAAAGGATATTGCTGCTCTAGAAAGAGTGCAAAGAAGAGCAACCAGAATTATCCCGGGTTTAAAAGGCATGTCATATGCAGACAGGCTAAAAGAATTGAATCTATTCAGTCTTGAACAAAGAAGACTACACGGCGATCTGATTCAAACATTCAAAATCCTAAAAGGTATAGACAATGTCGAGCCAGGGGACTTCTTTGACCTGAAAAGAAACAAGGACCAGGGGTCACAAATGGAGATTAGATAAAGGGGCATTCAGAACAGAAAATAGGAGGCACTTTTTTACACAGAGAATTCTGAGGGTCTGGAACCAACTCCCCAGTAATGTTGTTGAAGCTGACACCCTGGGATCCTTCAAGAAGCTGCTTGATGAGATTCTGGGATCAATAAGCTACTAACAACCAAACGAGCAAGATGGGCTGAATGGCCTCCTCTCGTTTGTAAACTTTCTTATGTTCTTATGTTCTTAACTTGACAGAATTTGAACAATTTTGCCAAGAAGAATGGATGAATATTGCACGATCCAGATGTGCAAACCTGGTACAGACTTACCCCAAAAGACTCACAGCTGTAATTGCTGCCAAAGGTGGTTCTACCAAGTATTGACTCGGGGGTGAATACTTATCTAACCAAGACATTTCAGTTTTTTTTATTTTTCATTAAAAAATAAAAATTCTCTAGCCTCTTCAAAGTGTTGAGTAGGTTGTGTAAATCAAAGGAAAAAAAAATCCCATTTAAATGCATCAAGATTTCAGGTTGTAACGCAACAAACTGAAAACGTCCAAGGGGGGTGAATACTTACTATAGTCACTGTATTTATTGCAATAAATAGAGAATACTGAATGATTGCTCATTTCCTTATTCAAGGATGTCCCAGTAAATCACAAGCCCCGCAAGGACCTCCACGAATAAAACCCGTACACCCCGAACGATCATTCAGTATTCTGTATATATGTGAAATAACGTACACCCCGAACGATCATTCAGTATTCTGTATATATATATGAACTAACCGTACACCCCGAACGATCATTCAGTATTCTGTATATATATGAAATAACCGTACACCATGAACGATCATTCAGTATTCTGTATATATACGAAATAACCGTACACCCCGAACGATCATTCAGTATTCTGTATATATATGAAATAACCGTACACCACGAACGATCATTCAGTATTCTGTATATATATGAAATAACCGTCCACCACGAACGATCATTCAGTATTCAGTATATATATGAAATAACCTTCCACCACGAACGATCATTCAGTATTCTGTATATATATGAAATAACCTTCCACCACGAACGATCATTCAGTATTCTGTATATATATGAAATAACCGTACACCCCGAACGATCATTCAGTATTCTGTATATATATGAAATAAACAGCAATGAAAAGACTGCTGTGGCACTCGGTGTGTTTATTTCTTTTCTGCACATCGCCGTGTATCCAGATCACACTCCCTCCTGCAGTGTATCCAGATCACACTCCCTCCTGCAGTGTATCCAGATCACACTCCCTCCTGCAGTGTATCCAGATCACGCTCCCTCCTGCAGCAATGCTGGTTTTCTGTTCCCACAACATGCCTCTCATTTCAATCGGAGCACCAGCAGTGTTGCATGATGTGTGAATAAAAATATCAAAATAATTTGGATTATCTTGAAAAATATATTGCTGGGATAGTCAGCACAATATACAGCAAAGGTCAAATAATTGTTTCTGTTGCTAGTTTCACATAGCATAGACCAGTATAAAATCGACTTTCTGGAATGAGGAAATCAAAGATAACCAAGCACTCAGCTTTTAACAGCAGAGGAAATGTATCTAAAAGCCAGCTAGAGGCATACAATAATATGATTGTAAGCATTTACTGTATGTAAGAGGAAGTAATACAACATGCGAATTGGCATTCCAAGCTAATTTAACCTTAACAAGCATAATTCCTGTAGTTTGCTGTTCAGCACATGGTGCGTTTACCTACTTTCTGAAATGCACTGGCCCATCACAAACCTGTAGCCTTCACAGCATTTCTTCCTGCAAGATACAAAACAAAGCAAATCATCAAGAGAACTGCTTAGAATTGGATCAAACCAAACAAACTAAGCTGCTTTATAAATCAGGACTCTAATCTAATCACCACATTTAAGAACATTTCAGTAGCTCTTATTTTGCTATAAGTGGGCCAACTGACACCAATTCTAAAGGAATGGATAACAATGCTAACCATGCACTCTGTTCTGCTAATGTCGCTTTGCAGTTCTCTTGCTCATGAGAAGACACTCTCATATGAGAAGAGACAGTGTTAACTGTAGAACTTATGCTACAGTACAATCTTCTATCATAAGAGACAGCATTAATAACTGTACTGCAGCACCTGCTACACCAATGTATCATAAGAAGCTTGCTGCTGCACTTAATTGAGTGGCACAATACCTGGCCAGGTTATTCCAATCCGTTTTAGATAATTGCTAAATAAGCAATAGTGTTTTTTTCATAATTAACAGAGGGCTAATGTCAGTTTTAAAAACACACACACACACACACAACTGTAGCTAGTCATGAAAAGAAAATACTGTCTGCTTTTGCTCCTTTTGTGGAGATGAAATAAAATAAATAAATAGTCTGGGTACACCACACACTAAAAAAAGACATTTAACAGTGAATGTTTATATTTGATCTGGTTTAACATGTACATCATTAAAAAATAATACATCTATACATTTTTTTTGTAAATAGTGGGAAAATGTGTTTAATATAAATATTTTTTTGATTGATTTTCAGTTGTAATAAAATCTTCAGTTAGTGTGTGAATGTGATTATTATTATTGGTCAACATTATTAAAACAAAGAAGCGTCATTTTACAGAAATACAAAACCAGTGTGTGGTGCTCCCCATCACTGACCAAAATTAAGGTGAAAAAAAGAGATAGACATATGTGGCAATGTGCCCCGCCCCTGTGTGTATTCTTGTGTTTTATGTTGCATGTCGTATATTAATGTTGGTGTATTGTAGTTGGTACACGGGATATAATGTGGGTAATGAGCACGAGTGTTTAAAATGTATAATTGTATTTAGGCACGGGGATTGCACTTCACGTGCATTTAAAGTATCTAATATGTGAGCACGAGGTTGCACATAATTAAATCATACGGAAGCCCTGAACCGCAAATGAAAAAAAAAAAACCCCAGATTATCTCGTGACGCATGCGTGATAGTTTCACGACGATGTGATAGTTTCACGCGATCGCGAGATAGTTTCACGTACGTACTAGATAAATTTCACGTACGTACGTGATACATTTCACGTACGTACGTGATAATCTCTAAAACCATGACGGATTTCGATACTGTGCTTCATAATGCAATTTATCTTGACCTGGGACCTTCCTATAGGCGTGCTTGGTGCATAGGGTAAATTGAGATTTTTTTTTTTAATAGAGTAACGTATAGTATAGTATAGTATTATATTCACGGAATTTGTTATAATAATTAAGCTTATGATTGTCGCATTGCTATTGATATTTAATGTAATATATTCCTGAAATGGTTTTGTTAGGGTTTTTTCATAACACATATTTGTTTATGTATTATTTATGGGTGACCCATGATGAATACTGGTAGCTTTATTGAAGTCTTCGCAATTAACAGCTTTGTAGAGTCATTATTGTAGTTTTGCGTCTGTAGTTCAGGCAGTAGTTGCAGCTTTTTGTAAATGCGTTCGATCCCTGTAGATCTGGAATGTGTACGTCACAGATCGTAAATACACGGAGCACAAAAGCGTATAGGACTAACCGTCTAAGCGTCTGTTTATGGGTGAAATTATATATATATATATATATATATATATATATATATATATATATATATACACATACACATACATACACACAGTACTGTGCAAAAGTTTTAGGCAGGTGTGAAAAAAATGCTGTAAAGTAAGAATGCTTTCAAAAATAGACATGTTAATAGATTATATTTATCAATTAAGTAAATGCAAAGTGAGTGAACAGAAGAAAAATCTAAATCAAATCCATATTTGGTGTGACCACCCTTTGCCTTCAAAACAGCATCAATTCTTCTAGGTACACTTGCACAAAGTCAGGGATTTTGTAGGCATATAGTCAGGTGTATGATTAAACAATTATACCAAACAGGTGCTAATGATCATCAATTCAATATGTAGGTTGAAACACAATCATTAACTGAAACAGAAACAGCTGTGTAGGAGGAATAAAACTGGGTGAGGAACAGCCAAATTCAGCTGACAAGGTGAGGTTGCTGAAGACAGTTTACTGTCAAAAGTCATACACCATGGCAAGACTGAGCACAGCAACAAGACACAAGGTAGTTATACTGCATCAGCAAGGTCTCTCCCAGGCAGAAATTTCAAGGCAGACAGCGGTTTCCAGATGTGCTGTCCAAGCTCTTTTGAAGAAGCACAAAGAAACGGGCAACGTTGAGGACCGTAGACGCAGTGGTCGGCCAAGGAAACTTACTGCAGCAGATGAAAGACACATCATGCTTACTTCCCTTCGCAATCGGCAGTGCCATCAGCTCAGAATTGGCAGAAAACAGTGGGACCCTGGTACACCCATCTACTGTCCGGAGAAGTCTGGTCAGAAGTGGCCATCATGGAAGACTTATGGCCAAAAAGCCATACCTCCGACGTGGAAACAAGGCCAAGTGACTCAACTATGCACGAAAACACAGGAACTGGGGTGCAGAAAAATGGCAGCAGGTGCTCTGGACTGATGAGTCAAAATTTGAAATATTTGGCTGTAGCAGAAGGCAGTTTGTTTGCCGAAGGGCTGGAGAGCGGTACACGAATGAGTGTCTGCAGGCAACAGTGAAGTATGGTGGAGGTTCCTTGCAAGTTTGGGGCTGCATTTCTGCAAATGGAGTTGGGGATTTGGTCAGAATTAATGGTCTCCTCAATGCTGAGAAGTACAGGCAGATACTTATCCATCATGCAATACCATCAGGGAGGCATCTGATTGGCCCCAAATTTATTCTGCAGCATGACAACGACCCCAAACATACAGCGAAAGTCATTAAGAACTATCTTCAGCGTAAAGAAGAACAAGGAGTCCTGGAAGTGATGGTATGGCCCCCACAGAGCCCTGATCTCAACATCATCGAGTCTGTCTGGGATTACATGAAGAGAGAGAAGCAACTGAGGCTGCCTAAATCCACAGAAGAACTGTGGTTAGTTCTCCAAGATGTTTGGGCCAACCTACCTGCCGAGTTCCTTCAAAAACTGTGTGCAAGTGTACCTAGAAGAATTGATGCTGTTTTGAAGGCAAAGGGTGGTCACACCAAATATTGATTTGATGTAGATTTTTCTTCTGTTCACTCACTTTGCATTTTGTTAATTGATAAATATAAACTATTAACATGTCTATTTTTGAAAGCATTCTTACTTTACATTATATATATATAATCTTACTATATGTGGATTATAGTTTCACTTTAAAAGGGGTATACATTTTCTGTAATAAAAATCCTCCCTTCAGATTTCAAAGTGTACTTTGGCGTTTCTCAATAAATAAAAGTGTAGCTGAAAATAAGATTGTCTCTTTATTTGTCAAATCTAATTTGTTTATACCTATGTCTCTATTAAACCATGAGTTATTGCCCTGCGATAGCTATACATTCCAATGGAAACAAATGTTCTACTCAAGCTAACACATTGATTGGATACATCACTTGTTTTAATGTAATCTGAGATTTACAAAAGTACATTTTTCATGTTTTTTAACATTAAATATTAAAAACAATTAAGAAAAAATGTCATTTTCACAATCTTTTAAAAAAGAAATCAACAAACTAAATCACCACTCATTACTGTTTAGCTTGACACCTTAACAGCTGAGATTTCTATCCACTGATCTTTTACAAAGTATCTAAAGAGGGCAATCTAATTCATTAACTGTTTTAAACCAATCACTTCTGGCAACTATAAGTCTATCGAAAAACCCATTTAACTACCCTAGAGGTGTGGAAGGGTGTACATTATGAGCGGTCGACCGTGAGGTGTAGTTCGGTTTCGCTGAGCACGAATGGGATGGGTGTTCCAAATGTGGGCAACTGTGTTCAGTTCGTCCTGTAGCAAAATAAAATACCGGTATATGTTTTTGTTTAAAAACATTATTATTTTTTTTAATCACTACATTTGCAAACATAGTATCCCACTGCCGTGAACCAAAGTACAATACATGTAAGCATTGTATAAAACACATTTATAAAACCATTAACCCGTTAAGTGCCATTGTCCTTATTTGAGGACAGGCTACTTTGTAACTGTTGCAGCGTTAACTCTCTTTACTTTATTACTGTCTAAATTTAACCCCACGCACACGCACACACACACACACACAACTACTCGCGAGACGAGGTTTTGTCTGGAATATTAGATGCCCTGTTTACACTACGCAAATCAATCAATCAATTAATGTTTATAACGCCTTTCTTTGGCAAGACTATAACAAAGCGCTTTACAGAAAAAAATACAAAAATATCACAACAATAACAATATATCGGGGAAGGTGTAACCTAAAACAGTATGAGAAAAACACATGCTACAATATAGGATACACCCAGGATACTTCAACTATATGCTATGCTATTTTGGAATTTCACTTATTTGGGGAAACATGTATCCTATTCCCAATGAAGAAGCCGTATTCTTTGCATTTAAACTATGAACAATGTGAAATAGAGTGTACGGTGCATGATGTTTCTATTTTTATCAATGTGGAGCTCATTTAAATAGACTTGTGATACAACATCAGCACATTTCAGGACTATGAAGTATTGTTTTATTAGAACCATAAAAAACTATTACTAACCTGTAATAGTTTCATGTAACAAAACTCAGAGACTTGTCAAGAAAATCCCCTGTGAACTGATCCTCTTCCTTCAGCTCTTGGAAAAGGTTCATCCAGAACTGGGCGTTTTCTTTCCTCACAAAACCCCAGAAACTTTCAATTCTTTGATTATGGTTACTTGAACCATATACAAGACTTCCGTGTCCAGCAAAACAATCACTGGCATTGCGACGAAGAAATCGCTGCATTTGTTCCACATGGATGTTTTCCGTTCCACGATCTGCACAGACTCTTTTTGGACAGCCAGCTCTTGCTTTTACAGCCTCTATAAAATGCGCTGCTATTACTCTCAGGTCACTATTAGTTGAGTACACCTCAAGCCAGATGACACTACGTGAAAAGCCATCCACGCATCCATTTATACAGAGACCATAAGGCTTAAGCTTGTCGTAAGAATCAAGGTGCCACATAAAATTTGAACCAGGGTTATTGTATACTCGTCGCCTAAGCCTCCCATGACTTCGGTGCATCACACCAACTGGGTCAATAATTTTTAACAAAAGTCTCACGGTTTCTCGTTTCACAACAAACCCACGCTGTATGCATTTCAAATGCATTAACCGATATCCAAGGAGTTGTCCTGATATCTCGGTTTCCTCCACTATGTAAATCGCAACATCGACAATATCTGAGTAATGTTTTCGGCAATACAGTCTCTTCTTCTGCAGTGTTGCCTGGAGTGTTCTGAGGCTTACAGTAAGGCCATGTCCAATGGAAAGAAGTTCTAGAATTTCTCTTTGCTGAAGTCCTAAACTGAAGTAAAGCGATGTCAGATTCTGTCCAGTTCACCCGCCATCTTCACCAACCAGTTTAGTTACCACCTTTAGTTGTTATTAACCAGGTTGTAGAGACCGCTCTCACCTCCCTCACTCACTGTTACAGCACTGCATTCTTGTGTACCATATCCACCACTAAGAGATTACCACGTACGTACATGAAACTTATCTCGTACGTACGTGAAATTTATCTCGTACGTACGTGAAACTATCTCGTACGTACGTGAAACTATCACATATGTACGAGATAATCTGTGTTTTGTTTTGTTTTTTCATCTGCGGTTCAGGGCTTCCGTAAATTCACGTGCTGGGATTCAAGTGAATAATTAATTAGTAATTGAATCCCGGCACAACAGTATATATAGATGCACGTTTTACTCACTCGGGGTTGTGTGTTCGGTGAGTGGAAAACTGGTGTGGAGAGGAGGTAAAATAAACAATAATAATAATAATAATAAGTGTTTGTACTCACCGTGTTTGTCTGTTTATTTTGGCTAAAGTGCCGTGTGCTGATTTTGTTTAAATCTTATTTGTTTCATTAAAACACTAAGTGCTGCCGCGACTCAGTTTCAACTCCACCCACTACTGCCTCTGTGTATTCCTTTCTGGTCTGAAGTGATCCACTACAGCCTGCTTGTCATAACATACCATCAATTTCCAATTGTTCTGTTATTTCTTACCATATGGCGTCTTTCTTTGTATTGTCTTTATAACCACTGACACTGGCATCATAAAGAACATTAGATTGGAGCAGCAGTGTGGAGTAGTGGTTAGGGCTTTGGACTCTTGACGGGAGGGTTGTGGTTTCAATCCCAGGTGGAGGACACTGCTGCTGTACCCTTCAGCAAGGTACTTTACCTAGATTGCTCCACTAAAATAAAAACCCAACTGTATAAATGGGTAATTGTATGTAAAAAATAATGTGATATCTTGTAACAATTGTAAGTCGCCCTGGATAAGGGCATGTGCTAAGAAATAAATAATATTATATTTTTCGACTTTAATAATTACATTCCCATTGATGTCCATTTCTCTTTTATAGTCGAGAGAAGCTTGTCAGACTAAACCATTTGTTCACTCCCTGTCAGCTGGGTTTATTTTTTGCTAAATTAGTGCTGGGCCAAGGATTACGCTGTCAGGGTTTAAACGTGTGCCCTGTATATAAGTCTCATTTACATAGTGCTGTGAAAAAGTATTTGCCCCCTGTCTGATGTTCTGCATTTTTTAATATTTTTGACACTAAATGTTATCAGATCTTCAACCAAAACCTAATATTAGATAAAAAAAGGGACCCTGAGTGAACAAATAACACAAACATTTGATAGTCATTTCATTTATTTATTAAAGAAAGTTATGCAACACCCAATGCCCCCGTGTGAAAAAGTAATTGCCCCCTTAGACTCAATAACTGGTTATGCCAACTTTAGCAGTAATAACTGCAACCAAACACTTCCTGTAGTTATTGATTAGTCTCTCACAGCGCCGTGGAGGAATTTTGGCCCACTCCTCCATGCAGAACTGCTTCAACTCAGTGGCATTTGTGGGTTTTCGAGCATGAACTGCTCGTTTCAGGTCCTGCCACAACATCTCAATGGGTTTTAGGTCTGGACTTTGACTAGGCCATTCCAAAACTTTAAATTTCTTGTTCTTCAACCATTCTGATGTATACTTGCTTGGTGTGTTTCAGATCATTGTCTTGCTGCAGCTGTGCTTCAGCTTCAGCTCTCGGACAGATGGCCTGACATTCTCCTGTAGAATTCTCCGATACAGAGCAGAATTCATGGTTCCTTCAATGATGGCAAGGCGTCCAGGTCCTGATGCAGCAAAGCATCCCCAAACCATGACACTACCACCACCATGCTTGACCGTTGGTATGAGGTTCTTACTGTGGAATGCAGTGTTTGGTTTTCGCCAGACATAACAGGGCCCATGTTGGCCAAAAAATTCCACTTTTGACTCATCTGTCCATAGAACATTGTTCCAGAACTCTTGAGGATCATCCAGGTGCTTTTTGGCAAACTTGAGAACGAGCATTCATGTTCTTCTTAGTGAGCAATGGTTTCCACCTTGCTACTCTGCCATGAATCCCATTTTTGCGCAGTGTCTTTCTGATGGTGGAGTCATGAACACTGATCTTAGCCGAGGTGAGAGAGGCCTGAGAATCCCTGGATGTTGTTCTAGGGTTCTTTGTGACTTCCTGGACAATTTTACGCTTTGCTCTTGGAGAGATTTTGGCAGGACATGCACTCCTGGGAAGATTCACTACTGTCCCAAACTTTCTCCATGAAGTCACAATACGGCTCCAGGAAGTCACAATATGGCTCTGACTGTGGTTCGGTGGAGCCCCAGAGCCTTAGAAATGGCTTTGTAACCCTTTCCAGACTGATAGGCATCAACAACTTTTTTCCGGTCTTCAGGAATTTCTTTTGTTCGTGGCATGATGTGCCTCTAGAACATTTGTGCTGACAACTTCACTCTGATGGTAAGGGCCAAAGTTAGTCAGATTTATATTGGGCAGGGCTGGCCCAAATCAGGCCTGGTTGTTAACCAAAGTACTCAAACAGCTGACCCTAATTATCCCTTTAATTGGGTTGAGTTAACTAGGGGAGGAGCAATAACTTTTTCACACCTGAAGATTGCATGCTTGATTACTTTGCACAACAAACAAATGAAAGAAGCACCAAACTTTGGTGTCATTTTATCTCTCAGACTCCCTCTATATACTACTACAACCCACAAAAAAATCTGACCAAATACAATGTGAAAAATGTGCAAAAATGCAGAAAATCAGACAGGGGGCAAATACTTTTTCACGGCACTGTATATAATTACGTATCCGGGTTAAACAAGCGTCCCGTACAGAAGTCTCATTTATATAATTATGTATCAGTTAAACGAGCGCCCCGTACAGAAGTCTCATTTATATAATTATGTATCAGTGTTAAACGAGCGTCCCGTACAGAAGTCTCATTTATATAATTATGTATCAGTGTTAAACGAGCGCCCCGTACAGAAGTCTCATTTATATAATTATGTATCAGTGTTAAACGAGCGTCCCGTACAGAAGTCTCATTTATATAATTATGTATCAGTGTTAAACGAGCGCCCCGTACAGAAGCCTCAGGAGCTTTTGTTTTCTTTTATTGTTTGCCTGTCAATTGGCTTGGTTCTGGACCTTTGAGAGATTTTTTTCTGACGGCTTTTGGAAAGACTATTTTGTGCTTTACCAAAGGACATAGATTTTTGGAACTCTTGTCGGGTGACTGAAACACACAGGACTCAAAACAGTAATAACTGCATAACCTGTTGCGTGTGTGTGTGAATTGTGAGCAATTCTGTAGGGGAATTGTAAATCATTCATCTATGTGAATTGTCCAGAACAAAAAGCACACTATGTATGTGTAGCAGGGCGGTAGTGAGCCCTGTACATTCGTTTGTTTATTTATTTTCAGAACGGGGTTTCCCCCTCCGCCCGTGTTATTTTTGTGTTTGTTTATGTATTTATTATTTAGATTTGTTGGCGAAGCCCCGTATGTTTTGTTTATAAATATGACGGCGTAGCCGGTTTGTTTTGTTTAGCGTGGATGGGTAGCCCCATCCACAGTAGTTAATAAACTCATGCAGATTGTGGCCGAGGGGTAATAGAATAATTACTAACCAGTTAAACCCCTCGGCCACGATATAAAAGCCTGCAGCTCGCTGCACTCTGTGTGGGAGTTGTTACAGTTCCACCTGACTTATCCTGAATTCTTGGCTCTGTCGCTTAATGCTGCTTCCCTTGGTATTCACATTATTTCAGGGAAGTTATATTCATTTTCAGCTTTTGCTATCCTTTGCGTTACGATTGTTGATTGTTACAGTACACCCATACTACAGGACAATCCTATCATAAGAGACAGCAGAACACCCCATACTACAGGACAATCCTATCATAGAGACAGCAGCACCAGTACAACCCTATACACAGTAAAATATCATTAATGGCAGGTCATTCTGTTGTCTTAGCCTCTCTTGCTTCTCACAAACAGCCTTTACCCTATCAGTCTCATGTATTGACCAAATATTGCAAATGTGATTGCAATATCAAGGTAATTGCCACCCTCTGCTAATCATCCCCACATGATGAACTGTCCCGGACAGAATATAATGGCAGTCATGGGGACAAGCTCCTGATAATAGCACTCACGTTATGGTTCTGTTAACATTTCTTGTAAATTGTCTGAGAGTCAGTGTGACAGGGTGACTGGGCGGTGACGTCAAGCAGAAGCAGGAAGGAAACTGACACCAGGCAAGTACTGCAGTTTAAAGGCGCTCGCGCCGTTTTATTTTCAAATAACAAAAATAAAATAAATATTTAAACAAAAACACTGTGCTCACCGAGCAAAATAAATAGTTGAACAAAACAAATCACGAACACGAAATATACATAAACCATACAGGTCAGGCTGGGCAGCCGCTGTCACTGTATTCGTTTATTCAGTTTCGTTTTTGCTCTCTCGCTGCTTGCTCTCTCCTCTCTACACCCACCCCGAGTGCCGAGAGCTGCAGGCTTTTATAACAGGTGACCATCTCCCGATTAGCAACAAATTAAATCACCTAATTAATTCGGGAGATGGCCACCTTCTGCACGAGTTTAAAATACCATGTGGATGGGGCTTCCCATCCACGTTACTAATCAGTATAAAATAAACAAACGGCTACGCCGTCACTAAACAAAACAATAACAAACATATGGCGCTCGCCGTCATGTATACAATAATAAATTACAATAAAACAAATAAACAATACAAAATAACACAGGGGCGGAGGGGAACCCCGCTCTAAAATAAAATAAACAAAACAATGTACAGGGCACCTCGCCCTGTTACAGTCAGCATATCCAATACAGTATAGTATAGAGAACTTAGTACTGTGGATCTGATAGTCAGCACATTCTGCACATAGTATAGAGAACTCAGTACTGTGGATCTGAGAGCCAGCACATTCAGCACATAGTATAGAGAACTCAGTGCTGTGGATGTGAGAGCCAGCACATTCAGCACATAGTATAGAGAACTCAGTACTGTGGATCTGAGAGCCAGCACATTCAGCACATAGTATAGAGAACTCAGTACTGTGGATCTGAGAGCCAGCACATAGCATAGAGACCTCAGCACTGTGGATCTGAGAGCCAGCACATAGTATAGAGAACTCAGTGCTGTGGATCTGAGAGCCAGCACATTCAGCACATAGTATAGAGAACTCAGTACTGTGGATCTGAGAGCCAGCACATAGTATAGAGAACTCAGTGCTGTGGATCTGAGAGCCAGCACATTCAGCACATAGTATAGAGAACTCAGTACTGTGGATCTGAGAGCCAGCACATAGTATAGAGAACTCAGTACTGTGGATCTGAGAGCCAGCACATAGTATAGAGAACTCAGTGCTGTGGATCTGAGAGCCAGCACGTTCAATAAAAAGAGCTCCATGCTGAGAATTTTTGTGTCAGAATACAGGAAATGGATCAGTTAGAGCTGAACAAAAACTTTCAATGTCTGCCGTGACCTTGGAAATGATATAACAAAGGCCTTTGTCAAATGTTTCATCTCAAAGTCTTCCTCAGTGTCATTATGTTCATATATATATATATATATATATATATATATATATATATATATATATATATATATATATATATATATATATATATAACATAATTTAGATATTTTATTTAACATCATGTATTCAAAGAAACTACAAAATGATATCGCAAAACGTCTACCAGAAGCCATAATAGTAGTACAGTATTTCATGATTTCGAAATGTCACATTTTTCAATTTTTGTCAGTTTTTCATTAAGTACATGGAGAATTACAAAGCAGTATGTACTTCAATATGTTAACACAATATTATTCAGCAAGTTTCCATTCAAAAATAGTGAGAAACCTCTGGGATAAAATAATTGGGCAATCGAAATGAATAATAAAAGGGAGCAGTCAGGGATTTGACCACACAGACCCACCAGTGACGTCCTGCAGCATTTCCTGTGCAGCCCTGGCACACCATGCATTGAGAAGCATCTCCCCTCCGGACTGAGAAGCAAAGCCCTCTGTTGCAATCTGTGGTCTAAAACAACACGCAGCCTGCAGCCCAGAGAGAGCCCATTGATCCTTGTCTCTGGCAGATGTTCTGCAAGAAGGAGGGGAAGTGGAGCCCAAAAAGGGGTCACAGACCACCGCAATACACAGAGACAGCATCCACTTCCACTCAGTGTGTGTGTGCCTGTGAGTGCGACAGCTGCTGTGCTTGTGATGCTGTGTGACACTCTTAAAGATGCAATGAAAAGGGTTCACAATATTAGTTAATTTTTTCACCTACTGTCCTTGTGCTACCACGAGGTGAAATTCTGCCGGTACTCACCGGTGCTCCATACCGGGACTTATTTTGATGCCGGTACTGGGTACCGGGACTTATTTAATCTGCTTTTCATCCAACGCGGATGCATTTCATCCACTCAACAGTCCACTAGCACAACGTTTCTCAAATGCGCTTTCAGTTCGTGCTGCTTTCATTCTGTTTTCTCACACGGCTTCTGTTTCTGTTAGCTACTATTGGCCACCATTAACGTCAGTATAATCGCTGCATGTTGATTGGTCGAGCTTTCATTCTGATCAGATTTCATTTTGGGATGCGTCACAAATCTCCGCCCGTTTTGCACTGTGTCGTTGCTTATTCGTTGGTCAACGAGAGAAGAACTTAGCAGTGCAACGTGAAAGTGGTGTGGAGTGATTAGCATTATTATGACGTAATAATTATTGTCTTTAGTATGGCAGAGAAAGTATCTGAAATATTCAAAACGAACATTGCTGCACATTAATTTCAAGGCAAAAATCCATGTCAGTGTTCTCCATAAATTACATAGTTGATAAATATTAGAAATCGTTTTGCCTTGCACCGATTTACCGCACTGCCAGAATTTGCCGAAATTTTCAAAAATGGCAAGTGATGTGTGGGACAGTCACAGTAACAATAACATAAAAAAACAGGATCAAAGTGCAGCTTCAGTTTTGGTAAGGGAGTCAGAATCGGGAAACAAGGTGTGCTTCACACTTTTCAAACACTGCCCCAACTTGCAAGTTAAGCATAGCGATCAACGTTTTGTTTTGTTGTGATCCTAGTATTTTCTGTTATGATGACTGTAATAAATGGAAACCAAAACGGTGAGGTGTTTTTTCTTCGTACAGCCCCTTTTCTAAAACATTTTGAGGAGTTTATTTAAGTTAAATATGAGTTTAACGTGCACATCTAAAAAAAAAAAGGCAGAAATAAACCACAGTAATGATATTACTTTTTGAAAATTTCGCCACTTTGTTTCTTGTGCAGAAACCACAATACCAGGGACAAAATAAAAAAAGAAAAAAGTCTACTTTTATACTGTTTCTGCCTGAAAAATCTTTTTTTCTGGAATAGATCATGGTAATAAATCTACACAGAAACACAACCGAGAAGCACACTGAACATATTATTGTAAATACAAAATAAATAAAAGAAACAGGGATGCATGTTCTAATCCAAGGTTATTATTGTAGCATGGCCAGGTCCTGTTGTAGGTGAGTACCCAGGGTCTGGAAAGTATGGGGATGATTTCAGAGAATACTATGGAGATTAAAATGGTCAAGTGCATCATTAGTAGTAGTGGTGCCTGTTAAATAATACATTTCAGGGGTATTTTAGCCCCTATTGTTTAATTAGACCTTTTGTATCATTGTTTCACAGCACAGTTGTTTTTTTTTATAACATCATCCCTTTTTTAGGATATCTTGAAACAAAACCCTCTCTAAAGCAGTTAGTGCATAGTGTAATATTTCTTAATGCTTGTCATTTAAGGTTTAACTTAAGTGTTATATTGCAGTACATGACTGAGTGATACAAGCAGAGGGTACAAATTGTCGGCACTCAAATTGTCTCTTTGAAATGTGCATACGAGTACCTGCACTTGTTTGTTGAGAATCTCACCCCTGTGCTACCATTGCCTTTTAGTGCAGTCCAACAACATTACCACTGAGATTGATAAAACAGGTCAACGCCATGTCCTGGGCTCCTTAAAAGCATTCCAGCACAAACTAAAGAGGAAATGTTTCATTGGACAATCGGTCACAATATTCTGACATATGGCTTGTTTACAGTGGAAATTACAAGTGAAATTAGGTCATAGAATGCATTCTGCCAAAACCCAAAGAAATAAATAATAACAATCATATGCAAAACTTCCTCTCACAAACAAAATCCTTGCCATGTGTAATCTGATCCATTGCCGGGATGTACTTTTCAGTGTTGGTGCCACCCAGAGTAAATCTAAGACAAGCAAAACTGTGTAAATATAAGATGAGAACTGTCAGTATCCCGGATCTCCACAAGCTACACCCACACGCAGTTTGTACAAATGACATATATATAGAGAGATGAAGAGACAGGCAGGGTCCATCAAACAGCGTATCCCCAGATTGTGATTCTATCAATGACTCTCCAGACATACGTTACAATGGAAAAGGTTTGCAGACTGACAGACGAACATGCTTTGATACTCTCAATAACCTGCTTCATTGCAGGTGGATGTGTGTTTACAGCACAGGCACCTCCACTATAGTCCTGTCACTGGGGACATGCATTGTGCTTCACTGCAGAGCTGTCTAGGAGCCGTACCAATGAACAGGGAGTTCACAAAAGGGTTAAATGATCAAAACAAAATATTGATTTCAGGATATTTGTCCAAAACGTCCTGAAATCACTTATTTTTTAATCATGTAAACCTTTTGTGTCCATTTTTTCATTTTTTAGTTTTGTACACTGCAGTTATACCTCCTTTCAAACCTATATCTATACAGTACTATCAAATGCATTAGATGGGATGGGGTTTCACCAGACTGCAAAAGACACAGCTTTAGTATGTTTGTGCTTATTAAACATGTGTCATATTTTACCAGTGCTTCAATGTACCTGAATCCTAACAGTCCAAACCCATTAAGAGACTCTCATGGGGGGCTTCTCTTGTGAATCAGAAGAGCCACTTTGGAGAGCTCAATGACCCATCCGTTGGGCTGCACTGGTTTACTATTTGCACATCAAGATACTACATGGGCCTTATCACACTTTCAAATGATTTCACCATGATTTACTAGCTAAACTTTTATAAGGGACAATTCTCAGTTCTCCATACTCCCCACATACCCCGCTGTTTGCAGTGTGTGTGTCCTGTCCTGCCCCCCCCGTACCCTGCTGTTTGCAGTGTGTGTGTCCTGCTCACCCCGTACCTTGCTGTTTGCAGTGTGTGTGTCCTGCTCCCCCCGTGCACTCGCTGTTTGCAGTGTGTGTCCTGATCCCCCCATACACTGCTGTTTGCAGTGTGTGTGTCCTGCTCCCCCCGTACCCTGCTGTTTGCAGTGTGTGTGTCCTGATCCCCCCGTACCCTGCTGTTTGCAGTGTGTGTGTCCTGATCCCCGCATACCCTGCTGTTTGCAGTGTGTGTGTCCTGCTCCTCCCGAACCCCGCTGTTTGCAGTGCGAGTGCTGGTGTTGGCGTCCCCGGACCCTGCTGTTTACAGTGCGAGTGTTGGTGTCGGCGTCCCCGGACCCTGCTGTTTGCAGTGCGAGTGTTGGTGTCAGCGTCCCCGGACCCTGCTGTTTGCAGTGCGAGTGTTGGTGTCGGCGTCCCCGACCCTGCTGTTTGCAGTGCGAAGTGTTGGTGTCGGCGTCCCCGGACCCTGCTGTTTGCAGTGTGTGTGTCCTGCTCCCCCCGTACCCCGCTGTTTGCAGTGCGAGTGTTGGTGTCGGCGTCCCCGGACCCTGCTGTTTGCAGTGCGAGTGTTGGTGTCGGCGTCCCCGGACCCTGCTGTTTGCAGTGCGAGTGTTGGTGTCGGCGTCCCCAGACCCTGCTGTTTGCAGTGCGAGTGTTGGTGTCGGCGTCCCCAGACCCTGCTGTTTGCAGTGCGAGTGTTGGTGTCGGCGTCCCCGGACCCTGCTGTTTGCAGTGCGAGTGTTGGTGTCGGCGTCCCCGGACCCTGCTGTTTGCAGTGCGAGTGTTGGTGTCGGCGTCCCCGGACCCTGCTGTTTGCAGTGTGTGTACCAGGCTTGTTTATCAGAGACCTGACACTACACAGTGAGGGAGGGAGTGCCAAGTGAGTGATTTACTCCAGTCTCAACGGGAGGGGTATCTCTACACACACTCCACCATTCAGTATGATTCATAAAATCAAACCCTGCTTTGTATTCCCCTGCTGGCATCGAGGAGCTCACAGCTGGGATTAGATAAACAGAGGATTAATTGTATTATTACTAGTGAGTAGCGGGCTGACTCACTAGACTCTCATGCCTTTAACATCTGGACTCCTGGGCTCCAATCAGAGTGAAAGTCTAGACTGAGTTGCACTCTATCCCTTGTTTGGAGAGCTGTAGCCAGTTGTATGGAGGAAAATGTGTGTGTGTATATTATATATATATATATATATATATATATATATATATATATATATATATATATATATATATATATATATACACACACACACACACACAAATGCCTGTGCTCACTGAGCACAATACAATTACACTGCTTGTCTGGACTTTGAGAGGGAATTAATGTATTGTGTATACCAATCAAGGCAAGACATATATTAAGTATATTCAGCAAGCAACAATACTACTGTTCACCTTTGTGTTTCCATCTGATTTCTTTTAACTAAAGCGTTTGGCCAGCTCTGCCTTCAAGGATCAATATTCCTCTCCTGACCCCCAGTGGTGTAGTCAAGCCAGAACGGATAAGGCACATATAGTATCTTCATGTGAGTCATCCTTGTGATGGAATAAAGAGAACATTAGGGACTTTTATTACAAACTACAGTGCTACTTTAAGAGGCTGTGTGGTCCAGTGGTTAAAGAAAAGGGCTTGTAACCAGGAGGACCCCGGTTCAAATCCACACCTCAGCCACTGACTCATTGTGTGACCCTGAGCAAGTCACTTAACCTCCTTGTGCTCCATCTTTCAGGTGAGATGTAATTGTAAATGACTCTGCAGCTGATACATAGTTCACACACCCTAGTCTCTGTAAGTCACCTTGGATAAAGGCCTCTGCTAAATAAACAAATAGAAGAAGAAGAAGGCTAACTCATTTCTTTGTAAAAATGCTGATGAAGAAGACAGCAAAAGTGCATCATATGACTGTGGCCATAAACACAGGTTTAAAGCTGTTTTATATTCTGTTTTATCGGTCAGTGCAGAGACCCGGGGTTTGGAATGAACGACTGCCCTTGCTTATAAGATTTAATATATATACACTACCGTTCAAAAGTTTGGGGTCACTTAGAAATGTCCTTGATTTCGAAAGAAAAGCAAATTTTTTGTCCATTAAAATAACATCAAATTGATCAGAAATACAGTGTAGACATTGTTAATGTTGTAAATGACTATTGTAGCTGGAAACGACTGATTTGTAATGGAATATCTACATAGGCGTACAGAGGCCCATTATCAGCAACCATCAGTTTGTACAGGATAAAAGGGATCTTGAAGAAGGAAGGCTATCACTCCATTTTGCAACGCCATG
The DNA here is from genome assembly GCA_030684275.1 of Acipenser oxyrinchus oxyrinchus. Taxonomy (NCBI): domain Eukaryota; kingdom Metazoa; phylum Chordata; class Actinopteri; order Acipenseriformes; family Acipenseridae; genus Acipenser; species Acipenser oxyrinchus. The sequence goes on along the minus strand of CM060265.1, from coordinate 14,218,276 downwards.
CCATACCCTGTGGACGGTGCTTGATTGGAGCCAATTTCCTCCTACAATAGGACAATGACCCAAAGCACAGCTCCAAACTATGCAAGAACTATTTAGGGAAGAAGCAATCAGCTGGTATTCTGTCTATAATGGAGTGGCCAGCACAGTCACCGGATCTCAACCCTATTGAGCTGTTGTGGGAGCAGCTTGACCGTATGGTACGTAAGAAGTGCCCATCAAGCCAATCCAACTTGTGGGAGGTGCTTCAGGAAGCATGGGGTGAAATCTTTTCAGATTACCTCAACAAATTGACAACTAGAATGCCAAAGGTCTGCAAGGCTGTAATTGCTGCAAATGGAGGATTCTTTGACGAAAGCAAAGTTTGAAGGACACAATTATTATTTCAATTAAAAATCATTATTTCTAACCTTGTCAATGACTATATTTCCTATTCATTTTGCTATATTTCCTATTCAAACTCATTTCATGTATGTTTTCATGGAAAACAAGGAAATTTCTAAGTGACCCCAAACTTTTGAATGGTAGTGTATATATATCACAAAAGCATAAATAAGTGCTACACATTTACTTAAAATTAAAAAAAAAACCCTGGTAAGTAATGTTATAAACTATTTATTTATGTACCTGTCTTGCTGTTTTTTAATCTGATTAGATCAAATGCGGTAGAGCCAGAGAATAAAACTAAGATATTCAGAATGTAGTGTAAAATTACATTGTGCAGAACTGTCAGCAGATAGTCTGTGAAAATAAACTCAAAAACTATTCTAAATTGTACTAATACAGTTCTTAAATTGGTGACAAATAAAAAAAATAACTGAACGTTTGTGTGATTCGTAAGTGTATCACATCCTCCCCCCCAGAAAAGACGGGGGGAGGATGTGATACACTATACAGGGCATCGTCGTGTTCTGCGCTGGAGATGACTTCATAATCAAAAGGAACAGAAAAAAAACAACCAAATCACCAAAGACAACATTTACTCGCTAATGCTTTCAAAACAAGTCAAATGTGGCTGGAAGCACTGATCAAGGAGGAGTAGCCTTGGAGCTCACAATTGGCGCATCACGAAGTGGAGTGCAGGATGCGCCCTATAGCCTGGACGTTGCCAGTTCAAGTCCAGGCTATTCTATTGCTGACCGTAGACGGGAGCTCCCAGGGGGCGGCGCATAATTGACTGAGCTCCGACCAGGGGGGGATGGATTAGGTCGGCCAGAGTGTCCTCGGCTCACCGCGCTGTAAGCTGCCCAGAGCTGTGTTGTCCTCCGACTCTGTAGCTCTGAGGTGGCTGCATGGTGAGTCTGCAGTGTGAAAAGTGGTTGGCTGACGGCACACGCTTCAGAGGACAACGTGTGCTCGTCTTCGCCGCTCCCGAGTCAACGCAGGGGTGGTAGCGGTGAGCTGAGCTTAAAAATAATTGGATATTCCAAATTGGGAGAAAATAATAAAATAATTGGCAATTACTAAATTTATTTAAAAAAAATTAAAAAAAAGAGGGAGTAGCCTAAAAGTTGAATGCGAGACGAATGCATTACCTATTAAATGTAACCTCAAGTTCGATGTACAAATAAAACGTGAATTTGTATGATTTGGTTTAGAAAGGTCTGTATTTGAACTGGTGTTCCAGTACTTTAAGATTTATCACTACACCATTGCTGACCCCGCAGTATCGGAGTTGAAAAACTCTGCCTTCAAGGCTCAATATTCCTCTCCTGACCCTGCAGCATTGGTTGGGAAGCTGTTCACTGAGTCAAACCCAATCGCAATGCAGTGATATCCATGATAGCCTCACCCAATCACAATGCAGTGATATCCACGATAACCTCGCCCAATCACAATGCAGTGATATCCACGATAACCTTGCCCAATCACAACGCAATGATATCCATGATAACCTTGCCCAATCAGAATGCAGTGATATCCATGATAACCTCACCCAATCACAATGCAGTGATAGCCACTATAGCCTCGCCCAATCGCAATGCAGTGATATCCACGATAACCTCGCCCAATCACAATGCAGTGATATCCACGATAACCTGATAACCTCACCCAATCACAATGCAGTGAGATCCATGATAATCTCGCCCACTATTCTATGGAATGATGTCTGTGCTGTACTATTCTATGGAATGATGTCTATGGTGTGCTATTCTATGGAATGATGTCTGTGGTGTGCTATTCTATGGAATGATGTCTATGGTGTGCTATTCTATGGAATGATGTCTGTGGTGTGGTGTGCTATTCTATGGAATGATGTCTATGGTGTGCTATTCTATAGAATGATCTCTATGGTGTGCTATTCTATGGAATGATGTCTATGGTGTGCTATTCTATGGAATGATGTCTATGGTGTGCTATTCTATGGAATGATGTCTATGGTGTGCTATTCTATAGAATGATCTCTATGGTGTGCTATTATATGGAAGGATGTCTATGGTGTGCTATTCTATGGAATGATGTCTGTGATGTGGTGTGCTATTCTATGGTTTACTGCATTTTGCCATGATTTCATCTGTAACTGAAGCTAACAAAACAATGTAATAATTTATAATAAATCTTACCCTTTTTGCTCTTCCATTAGCTGGATACATCTAAAATGTGCAGTTTTGAAAGAAACACATGTTATAGCACACATTTGTTTTCATTTTAACACATGATGTCTGGTACTACTGAAGGTTAAAGAAAGCTCTCTGTTTTATGCCTTCATTTGGGGTTATCTGTTTGCACTTGCACTTCCTGGGTCATTTCACTTCAGCAGTGTCTTCTGGGTCAAAGCATGTTACTGGCTAGAAGGATGTCAGTCAATAGGGGAAGCAGCTAGTTCGTTCATGACAGGAAAGAAGCCACTGAAGGGGTGGAGACAATATTACCCTCCAGATGGAATAACTGAAAACTTGATTTGCAAACAGAGATTTCTTTATCCAAGTATAGTACCATATGTCATGCTTAAGATACAAATACAAGTTTATTATAGCTTAGTTTAGTTTATTACTAAAACAAGTTCACCTCAAACGCAGATGATGCTGAACAGCAGTTTTAAACCCGGAGAGGCTTGACAATGACACAATGGAATCTGCAAGGGCATTCCAGAACCCCAAGGCTGTTCCAAAGAAAGAATAATGACACAAATGAAGAAATAAGGACTGATGGTCAGAGCAGCTCTGTGGACACCCAGACGCAGAGCACAGTGAATGCAGAACCTTATAGAAGTGAACAAGAATAAAATAGGACCTTCTGCCACTTACTGGTTTAAGAGTAGATCGAGTTTTGGTTGTAAATCTCCCTCCCGACCTGTGAGGGCGCTAAGCAGCGAAAGTAGAGTTCTTTTGACGGGCTGGCCTGACAGTTCTTTCCTCAGGCCAGGAAGATGGTCAGTCTGGAAGAAGGTGAGACTCTGTTGCAGGAATGTATTGACCCGGAAGGGAAACGACATAGCAGCTGCAGATAGTAAAGACAGCTGCACTCGTTTACCAAGGGGTCATGCATGATAGCATAAAAAGGAGACAGAGAATCGCAATCTACTCCTTTGGTTTGGTTAAGGAAACACAACCCGGAAGGACCTGTGCAGCATTTTATAAAATATTGTGAGTGTTTGTTTGTCTTGTCTATAATTGTTACTTGTGTTTTATAGACAGCTAACACGTTCTGGGGCTGTCGCTAAGGGCCAGCATAAAAACCCGGAACAGCACTGCACTATTGTCACTCATTAAACTGTATCACCCACCACAAGCACTACTACATGCACCCAGGACTGGTGACCGTGTTTGTATATTGTGGGAGGGATACCTGTGTTTATTGTTTGGGACTGCAACCTGTTATTATTTAACCCTGTGCATTACACATTGCTGTGTATTGCCGGGGATCATTGTTTTGGTCACCAGACCTGGAGTATAAAAATAAAATACCCCTTTTCCATACCGGATTACAATCTCAGTCTGTGTTATTCCTGGACTGCATCACCTCTGCACCTGTTCACAATCAACCACTTTGCCACAGTTCCAGTCAAAACAGTTGTACTGTAAAATAGCTATTCTTACCAAGCTCTTGTAAAGATGCATAATAACATTTGGAGGAGCCTCTCTAAAAGTATTCTTCTTTATCCTGAGAGCTCCTGCTCCTAACAACACCTCTCTTCACATTGTCATACTGAGAGCTCCTGCTCCTAACAGCACCTCTCTTCACACTGTCATACTGAGAGCTCCCCCCTGCTCCTAACAGCACCTCTCTTCACATTGTCATATTGAGAGCTCCCCCTGCTCTAAACAGCACCTCTCTTCACATTGTCATACTGAGAGCTCCTGCTCTTAACAGCCCCTCTCTTCACATTGTCATACTGAGAGCTCCTGCTCCTAACAGCACCTCTCTTCACATTGTCATATTGAGAGCTCCCCCCCTGCTCCTAACAGCACCTCTCTTCACATTGTCATACTGAGAGCTCCCCCCTGCTCCTAACAACACCTGTCTTCACATTGTCATACTGAGAGATCCCCCCTGCTCCTAACAGCACCTCTCTTCACATTGTCATGCTGAGAGCTCCTGCTCCTAACAGCACCTCTCTTCACATTGTCATACTGAAAGATCCCGACTGCTCCAAACAGCACCTCTCATCACATTGTCATGCTGAGAGCTCCACCCTGCTCCTAACAGCACCTCTCTTCACATTGTCATACTGAGAGCTCCTGCTCCTAACAGCACCTCTCATCACATTGTCATACTGAGAGCTCCCCCCTGCTCCTAACAACACCTGTCTTCATATTGTCATACTGAAAGATCCCGACTGCTCCAAACAGCACCTCTCATCACATTGTCATGCTGAGAGCTCCACCCTGCTCCTAACAGCACCTCTCTTCACATTGTCATACTGAGAGCTCCTGCTCCTAACAGCACCTCTCATCACATTGTCATACTGAGAGCTCCCCCCTGCTCCTAACAACACCTGTCTTCATATTGTCATACTGAGAGCTCCCCCCTGCTCCTAACAGCACCTCTCTTCACATTGTCATACTGAGAGCTCCCCCCTGCTCCTTACAGCACCTCTCTTCACATTGTCATGCTGAGAGCTCCTGCTCCTAACAGCACCTCTCTTCACATTGTCATACTGAGAGCTCCTGCTCCAAACAGCACCTCTCTTCACATTGTCATACTGAGAGCTCCTGCTCCAAACAGCACCTCTCTTCACATTGTCATACTGAGAGCTCCTGCTCCTAACAACACCTCTCTTCACATTGTCATGCTGAGAGCTCCCCCTCTTCCTAACAGCACCTCTCTTCACATTGTCATGCTGAGAGCTCCCCCTTGCTCCTAACAGCACCTCTCATCACATTGTCATACTGAGAGCTCCCCCCTGCTCCTAACAACACCTCTCTTCACATTGTCATGCTGAGAGCTCCCCCTCTTCCTAACAGCACATCTCTTCACATTGTCATGCTGAGCGCTCCCCCCTGCTCCTAACAGCACCTCTCTTCACATTGTCATACTGAGAGCTCCTGCTCCTAACAGCACCTCTCTTCACATTGTCATGCTGAGAGCTCCCCCTCTTCCTAACAGCACCTCTCTTCACATTCCTATATCTGATTGTTGGATTGTACAGGCAGATAATCTCAGAATGCTGGCTTGGTTCCGGAATACACCACAAGATGTGTCTTCTTTGGTGTGGGACGGGATTGTTTCAAACACTGTGCTTTCCAGAGCAGCTGGGACTGATCATACTGATCCCTGATATACTCCCTCCCCAGCACGCTTAATGAGAAACGGGCGGAAGTGAAAGAGCCGCTGATAGCGTGTTTATTCCAGACGCACTGGGGTTTATTAGATCATCTCAGTGCTCTGTGGAACACCAGACTGTTCTCTTCAGCATGCCACACATATGAGCTGCTCTAGAGGAAGTGGTGCCCCTCCTGTGATGTAGAAACTCAACAAAAATATAAAACATTCCTGGAGGCAGAATGGAAGGGCAATGGCATGTTGATGAAATGTTTGTACAAGTAAAATCTGTATCATGAGAGAATCACATGACATCGGAATACTATACTATCTATACTTCTTATTTGTCCATTTCCTGAGCCCCTTTCTTCGCAGCACCAGCACCATTATCACTGGTTCTTTGATATACTTTAATTTGGAATATACATATATTTAAAATACAATATTATAGCTTGAAATATATGTACAGCTATATTAAAAAATCTGAACTTTCATCTACCAATCAGTTAGCTCCATTGCAGGGCACTGCCATATTGTAGTTGACCACAAAACATTCAGATAGAACGTCAAGCCTCAACAAGGCCAAACGGAAGGGAAACACCGATGAGCTAAATAAATGTGTAACTTAGAATACCAGGCAGGTCACTGCTTCCCAGTTTCTAATCCCAGTATAGCCCTGATTACCATTCCAGTGAAAAACAAGCAAAGATACTGGGTAGGAGGCTATACATGTTATAACAAGAAAACCCAAGATCTGAAGAGAGGGGCTGATTACTCTGTGCATATCTTACATGGCAACATTCCTCAATGTAGCTTCTGATTGGTCTCTTCACAGCTCGTCTCTGTCCTCGCACCCTGACTACAGACCCAGTGACTCACACCACCTGCCAGTCTGTGTGTGGAGGAGACAGACAGCTTTAATGAAGTGTTGGGCCCTGTAACAGGGCGAGCAGCCCTGTACAGTATTTGTTTGTTTTATTTTAGAACGGGGTCCCCCTCCGCCCGTGTTATTTTGTGTTTGTTTGTTTGTGTGTTTATTTATTGTGTTTTAGGACTGCGCCATGCATATTATTATTTATGTATTTGTGACGGCGTAGCCGTTAATTAATAAACTCGTGCAGATTCTGGCCGAGGGGTAATAGAATAATTAATTGCATGCTAGTTAAACCCATCGGCCACGATATAAAAAGCCTGCAGCACTCTCAGTTTGGGGGGAGTTCAGAGGAGGAACGAGAACGGAGAGTGGAGAAAATAAGAATTAAGACAGGAACAGTGAAGGCAATCTGCCCAGCCTGACCTATATGGTTTATTTATTATTTAGTGTGCGAGATTTGTTTGGTGTTAACCCTTTATTTTGCTCTGTGAGCGCTGTGTTTTTTTGTTTAAATATTTTATTTATTTTTGTTATAAATAAAACGGCACCCAGCCGATTCTTTCTTTTGAACTGCAGTACTTGCCTGGTGTTAGTTTTTGTTCCTGCTTCTGCCGTGACGTCACCGCCCAGTCAGCCTGTCACACGTGGTGTCCTGCGTGGGATCTACAGCGCCTCCAGGACTCAGGCCAGAGCGGGAACCGCAGTTGTTTTTTTTTTGAAAAACGAAAGGAAAAGAAATGGGGAGAAGAGGCTGGAGAGGAGCACAGGAGGGCAAAAGGAGAAAGGCGGAAGCAGGGCTGTGGTGTTTCGACTGTGGCCAACCTAGCCACACCACCATACCCTGCTCCGTCCACAGGACCCTTCAGGCAATGGCCCAAAGACTGGGATGGGGGGAGTGGTGCCCTGGCTGTGGGGCATATGGGCACACGTTGGCCCTATGCCCCATGCAGGATGAAGAAGAGGAGCCCTTGCTGCCACGTCCTATGCCTGAATGGGAGGAGCCTGAGTGTCCACAGCCCAAGCGGGAGGAGCCAGAGCGTCCACAGCCCAAGCGGGAGGAGCCAGAGCGTCCACAGCCCAAGCTGGAGGAGCCAGAGCGTCCACAGCCCAAGCGGGAGGAGCCAGAGCGTCCACAGCCCAAGCGGGAGGAGCCCGAACATCCTACGCCTAAGTGGGAGGAGCCCGAACGTCCTACGCCTGAATGGGAGGAGCCCGAACGTCCTACGTCTGAATGGGAGGAGTCGGTGCGTCCACAGCCTAAGAGGGAAGAGTCGGTGCGTCCACAGCCCAAAAGGGAGGAGTCGGTGTGTCCACAGCCCAAGAGGGAGGAGTCGGTGCGTCCACGGCCCAAGAAGGGGAAGAGGAAGGCAGAGCGTCCACCGCCCAAGTCTCCACCAGCAGAGGAAGAATGCCTGCTGGTTTTGCCTCCAGAGCCAGAGGGAGAGGAGCCGTCTCCAGCGCCAGAGGGAGAGGAGCCGTTGCAGCCGTCTCCAGCGCCAGAGGGAGAGGTCCCACCGCTGTCTCCAGAACAGGAGGGAGAGCCGCACCAGTCCCCTGCAAATGAGGGAGAGCCGCACCAGTCCCCTGTAACAAGGGTAGACTACACGCTGCTCCCACCTCCGCCACCAGGAGACTACACACCTCCGCCACCTCCACCGGCAGGAGCAGAGCAGCAGGAGCTGCCTCTGTCTCCGCCACGTCCACCAGCAGAGGGTGAATGCCTGCTGGGTCCCTGTCCACCAGCAGAGGGTGAATGCCTGCTGGATCCCTGTCCACCAGCAGAGGGTGAATGCCTGCTGGGTCCCTGTCCACCAGCAGAGGGTGAATGCCTGCTGGGTCCCTGTCCACCAGCAGAGGGTGAATGCCTGCTGGGTCCCTGTCCACCAGCAGAGAGTGAAGGCCTGCTGGGTCCCTTTCCACCAGCAGAGGATGAATACCTGCTGGTATCACTTCCCCCACCAGCAGAGGATGAATGCCTGCTGGTATCACTTCCCCCACCATCACGAGGAGAGGAGCTAGAGCTGCCTCTGCTTCCATCACCATCAGGGGAGAGGAGCAGGAGCTGCCTCCCTTCACCAGAAGGACCAGGACTAGATGTTGAGCGGTCCTCAGCAGCCCTTGCATAGGCTGCTGAGGAAAGCATGGGGAAGAACCACCCGGCCGCAGTGGCCGAGAAGAGGGCCAAAACCCGCACCCCAGCTTGTCCTGACTCCTGCCTCGCCGCCCAAGGATGCCTGCCTCACTTCGCCCAAGGATGCCTGCCTCGCCGCCCAAGGATGCCTGCCTCGCTTCGCCCAAGGATGCCTGCCTCGCTTTGCCTGGGGTCGTCAAGGGTCCTGCTTCGCCTGGGGTCGCTACACTGTGGTCGGAGCCCCACGGAGGGGAGCTGCCGCCATGAAGAAGGGGGAGGTGAGGAGACCAGCTCCCAGCAGCACTTTCGGCCGGAGATCGTGGTGGTCGGAGCCCCACGGAGGGGAGCTGCCGGCCATGAAGAGGAGGGGGGAGGTCAGGAGACCAGTTCCCCCAGCCGCACTTTCACGGCAGGATATAAAGCCCCGGAAGAGGGAGCTGTTAGCCACCAAGAAGTGGGGGGTGGAGGACATTCCACCATGGCCACCCCCAGAAACACCTTGCTTCTCCCTCTTCCGGGACTTTAAGACTGAGGGGGAGGTGGTCAGAGGGGCCATGTGCATTGCACAAGGGGGGGTATATGTAACAGGGCGAGCAGCCCTGTACAGTATTTGTTTGTTTTATTTTAGAACGGGGTCCCCCTCCACCCGTGTTATTTTGTGTTTGTTTGTTTGTGTGTTTATTTATTGTGTTTTAGGACGGTGAAGCGCTGCGTATATTATTATTTATGTATTTGTGACGGCGTAGCCGTTAATTAATAAACTCGTGCAGATTCTGGCCGAGGGGTAATAGAATAATTAATTGCTTACTAGTTAAACCCCTCAGCCACGATATAAAAAGCCTGCAGCACTCTCAGTTTGGGGGGAATTCAGAGGAGGAACGAGAACGGAGAGTGGAGAAAATAAGAATTAAGACAGGAACAGTGAAGGCAATCTGCCCAGCCTGACCTATATGGTTTATTTATTATTTAGTGTGCGAGATTTGTTTGGTGTTAACCCTTTTATTTTGCTCTGTGAGCGCGTGTGTTTTTTTTGTTTAAATATTTTATTTATTTTTGTTATAAATAAAAACGGCACCCAGCCAATTCTTTCTTTTGAACTGCAGTACTTGCCTGGTGTCAGTTTTTGTTCCTGCTTCTGCCGTGACGTCACCGCCCAGTCAGCCTGTCACAGGCCCCCAGAACACACAGCCTGTGTTTATACAGTGACTGGCTCCACTGAACTATGCTCCATTCCAGTCTGCCTCCTCCCACCAGAACTGACTTAGTTCTACTCTTCATAGAAACTTTGGCCCAGACTTTCGGATAATAAAATGCAATCTCACATTTTCTTGCTTCTGCTGTACCGATTACAGTAGAATTAATTTGATTCAAGGGGTCCGTCGGTTAAAATATCATATCTCAGAGGGAGTCATTACACTACCTTGCAGTTGCGTTATCAATGTCGTGGGATTATAAATTAACAATGTCAGGTTCATCAGTGTGTCTAAAACACCACAGTACAGTACTGCACATGCAGTCTACAAAGAATTTTATCTGTGAAAATGACAGCAAAAAAAGCAGTGGAATACAGTATGTGGCAAAGCCACGATTTACAATCAGTTCTTATGCTTTCTTTCTCAGCCATGTCAAAGCAAACCGACAGCTGTTTTGTTTTTGTATCACATGTGCATTTTAACCCAAGACAGAAAAAGACAGCACAAAAGGCAGGCACACAAACACAAACTTTGTTTCAGCTGTTTAACGGTGCAGTAAGTATCCCTTGCTTTTTAACAGTGCAGTAAGCATCCCTTGCTTTTTAATGGTGCAGTAAGCATCCCTTACTTTTTAACAGTGCAGTAAGCATCCCTTGCTTTTTAACAGTGCAGTAAGCATCCCTTGCTTTTTAATGGTGCAGTAAGCATCCCTTGCTTGCTTGCTTTGCTTTTTTATTATGGTTAAACTGGGCAGTTTGTTTTACATGTAAACAGTGAAACCGAATTCTCAAATGTAGGTTTTTTTTTTCACTGCAAATGAATCCATTCTGTCCTGCTAAACGCTGATTTAATGTTTGAGACCCATAATAAAATGTGCATTGATCAGTTTCAATTTGTACCTCTGAGTTGGTAGCAGTGTGTGTAAGACACATGTCACAGGTCCATTGGTAAATAGAGGGTATGGGACAGTATCTTACAGGATCGGATATGATAGGCTCTACTGTAAATACTATGACAGTAGAACTTGGGCTTGTACCCATGTGTCATTCGGGTTATTTGGCTTCCAAAATGCCTTGGTTCTAATTTGCTTTGCCAGTATAACATGCCCAGCGAGGGATGGAGACCAGGCCAGTATAACATGCCCAGCGAGGGATAGAGACCGGGCCAGTATAACATGCCCAGCGAGGGACGGAGACCGGGCCAGTATAACATGCCCAGCGAGGGACGGAGACCGGGCCAGTATAACATGCCCAGAGAGGGATAGAGACCGGGCCAGTATAACATGCCCAGCGAAGGATGGAGACCGGGTCAGTATAACATGCCCAGCGAGGGATGGAGACCGGGTCAGTATAACATGCCCAGCGAGGGATGGAGACCGGGCCAGTATAACATGCCCAGCAAGGGATGGAGACCGGGCCAGTATAACATGCCCAGCGAGGGATGGAGACCGGGCCAGTATAACATGCCCAGCGAGGCATGGAGACCGGGCCAGTATAACATGCCCAGCAAGGGATGGACACCGGGCCAGTATAACATGCCCAGCGAGGGATAGAGACCGGGCCAGTATAACATGCCCGAGGGATGGAGACTGGGCCAGTATAACATACCTGAGGGATGGAGACCGGGCCAGTAGAACATGCCTGAGGGATGGTTCTGTGTTGTAACTCTCATACATATTTAATGCAACTGTGCATCCCATATCCAGTTGGTGCTCTTTGTTTGTTTTTGTTTATGTTTAAAACTATTATGTTAATAGTGTGTGTCTGTATTTTGCTTATCAATTTGGTTTCAACTGGGTTTCATAAATGTGGTAAATTGCTATTTTTCATAAATGAACAATTTTGTTTCAAGTTAATTCATATTGTAGTTAACTCCACAGGACCTTGGTAATAGTTAGAACATAAGAAAGTTTACAAACGAGAGGAGGCCATTCTGCCCATCTTGCTCATTTGGTCATTAGTAGCTTATTGATCCCAGAATCTCATCAAGCAGCTTCTTGAAGGATCCCAGGATGTCAGCTTCAACAACATTACTGGGGAGTTAGTTCCAGACTCCAACAATTCTCTGTGTAAAAAAGTGCCTCCTATTTGTGTTTATTTCTGTTATGAATGCCCCTTGATCTAATCTCCATTTGTGAGCCCTGGTCCTTGTTTATTTTTTCAGGTCAAAAAAGTCCCTTGGGTCGACAATTTTCTCTATTAAATGTCATTTGCCATTACTTTATATGTAGAATCTACACAAACTACTCCACATTGATAAAGTTAAAAAATGCATATAGAATATAAATAAGTAAGATTTATAGAGAAAAACAGATTAATCTCAGTTGCATAAGTATTCAACCCCTTTGCTACTGCAGCCCTAAATCAGCTCAGGTGCAAATGATTTGTTTGAAAGGTCACAAAATTAGTGAAATGGTTTCAGCCAGTGTCTACTCAAAATGGTTTAACTTGTAGATAATTTCCCTCAGGTATATAAAGACTTTCAAGCTGCAACTCACATAGTGATCCAACAAAGCAACCAAGAAGACCAAGGAGCTTTCAAAACAAGTCAGGGAAAAAGTGGTAGAGAGGCACAGAGCAGGAGAAGGGTACAAGAAAATTTCAAAGGCGCTGATTATCCCTCTCAGCACAGTCATGTCCATCATTAAGAAGTGGAAGATACATCATACCACCCAGACACTACCCAGATCAGGTCGCCCTCCCAAACTGAGCAGCCGGGCAAGCAAGATACTGGTTTGGGATGTCACTCTGAAGCCAACAATGACCTTGTGAGATCTGCAAAGTTCTGTGTCTGAGATGGGAGTCTGTGTCCACACATCAACAATAAGCCAGTCCCTACACAAAGCTGGCCTGTATGAACAGATAGTAAGAAAGAAACCATTACTCAATCAGCCTCATCTTAAAGCACATTTATGGAGTTTGCAAAAAAAACATGTTGATGATACTGCAGACATGTGGAAAAAGGTTTTGTGGTCAGACGACACAAAAATTCAACTTTTCGGTCTAAATTCCCAGCGTTACGTTTGGCGCAAGCCCAACACTGCACATCACCAAGTCAACACCATCCCCTGTCAAGCATGGTGGTGGCAGCATCATGTTATGGGGATGCTTCTCTTCAGCAGGGACTGGGAAGCTTGTCAGGATAGAGGGGAGAATGGATGGTGCAAAGTACAGGCGAATCCTTGAGGAAAACCAGTTTGAGTCAGCCAAGACTCTGAAACTGGGGAGGAAATTCACATTTCAGCAGGACAATGACCCGAAGCACAAAGCCAAAGCCACACTGGAGTGGTTGAACAAGAAGATAATTAATGTTCTTGAGTGGCCCAGTCAAAGTCCTGACTTGAATCCAATCGAAAATTTATGGCAAGACTTGAAGATTGCAGTCCATCGACGATCCCCAACAAACTTATCAGAACTGGAGCAATTTTCCCTTGAAGAATGGGTAACAATTTCACCATCCTACTGTGCAAAGCTAGTATAGACCTATCCAAAAATACTCATAGCAGTAATTGCTGCAAAAGGTGCTTCTACCAAGTAATGACTTAAGGGGCTGAATAATTATGCAACCAGTACATTTAATTTTGTACATTTTCTTTGCAAGTTTTGCTGACATTTAACCTCCTCCTCACAAACAGTGTTCAGTTTAACCACTACAGCTTTGAATAAAAAAAGTTTGTTTGAAAAACTGTGCATACATTATTTGTAATTTAACAAAATGTGACATTATTGGTAGGGGGGGAATACTTCTGCAAACCACTGTATAATAATAGTCAGGCTTATTGGTCTGTAGCTACCTGGTTCGGTTTTGTCTCCCTTTTTGTGGATCAGTATTACGTTTGCAATTCTTCAGTCTGTCGGTACAACCCCTGTGTCAAGAGACTGCTGCATGATCTTGGTTAGCGGTTTGTAAATAACTTCTTTCATTTCTTTGAGTACTATCGGGAGGATCGCATCCGGCCCAGGGGATTTGTTTATTTTAAGAGCTCCTAGTCCCTTTAACACTTCTGCCTCTGTTATGCTAAAGTTATTTAAAACTGGATAATAACAAGGTCGACATGTGGGGCATGTTGTCTGTATCCTCCTTTGTAAAAACCTGTGAAAAGTAATTATTTAATATAGTTGCTATTTTTTTCTCTTCATCTATGATTTTGCCAGTTGTATCTCTGAGACATTTTACTTCTTCCTTGAACGTTCTTTTGCTGTTGTAATATTGGAAAAACTTTTTGTAATGGTTTTGTGACAGCATGGCAATAATCACACGTTCTGCAGTGTGACAGCATGGCTATAATCACACGTTCAGCAGTGTGACAGCACGGCTATAATCACACATTCAGCAGTGTGACAGCATGGCTATAATCACACGTTCAGCAGTGTGACAGCATGGCTATAATCACACGTTCAGCAGTGTGACAGCATGGCTATAATCACACGTTCAGCAGTGTGACAGCATGGCTATAATCACACGTTCAGCAGTGTGACAGCATGGCTATAATCACACGTTCAGCAGTGTGACAGCATGGTTCAAAATATATTTACATACTTTGGATCAGATTTGTGCTGTAGCTCTGTATTAAATGAATGACTATCTGTGCTTGCATTGGTTGAAACAACCTTGAGTGCTGTATAAATATCACTATGATAGACAAGCACCTCCACCGCAGTGTATCCTTTTTACTGGGGATATGCCTCTCTTAAGGGCTAGTGTATTGACAGTGTGTATGGGACGCACTGGAAACAGAAACGTTCACTTTGATACAAGCCACTGTTTAACCCTGGGACCACGTACACTTCAGAATGTTTTGCTTATTAAAAGAATGACTTTTGGTTTCCACGTCTAACAATAACTGAACTGTACCTCTTCTACATGAATGGACTGTGAACAGGAGAGAAGCAATCTGCGCTGCAAATACACCTCCTGACCTGAGAGGGCGCTAAGAATGGACTGTGAACAGGAGAGAAGCAATCTGCGCTGCAAATACACCTCCTGACCTGGTAGGGCGCTAAGTAAGGCTGGTGGTACACCTTCACAGGGATGAGCCGACTCGACGTAGGACGGAACCGGAAGTCAGCCATCTTGGTGAAAGGGCGTAGCTGTAAGACTGCTGAAGAGCTCTATTGTGATCAGCTGTGGTGTGCGCAGCGATTAGATAAAGTGTGGCACCGTGCTGATCACGGGGAGGAGTTTGGCAGTACAAAGTACGACCCCTTACGCTGAAAAAGATTAATGGAGCCGGATCATTGCTGTGTTTTTGTTTTGTTTATTTGTAGATGCCGATTGATCGGTAGCTGAAGCATCCAAGCCAGCAAAACCCCTGGATATCACCAGGAGCACAAACATTTCACTGGACACATTCACTGGGAACACCTGCCTTTTTCCTTGGCACTGCAGACTGTTGTGTGTGTGTAGTCACGGAGAAATCCCTGTTGTACATTGTTGTACACAGACCTTCTGTTTGGACTTCCAGTCATTCCTGCACCACTCACATTCTGACATGGACAACGAAAAGAAATGCCTGTTTCAGATATTTCACATATGACCGGGACTTTCTGCCAATGTGAAAAGCACACACATGCTAAAGAAGCATACTGACTTTCATTAAGACATTGGGCAATGTGTTTCAGTTTGATTGAAAAGTCAGATGGAATTTCAATATCAGAAAATGAAAACAGCATTAGAAAAGAAATGGGTTTGAGTAGCTTGGTGGTTAGAGTGCAGGGCTGCAGTGTGTTTGAGTAGCTCAGTGGTTAGAGTGCAGGGCTGCAGTGTGGAAGGTAGTGGGTTTGAGTAGCTCAGTGGTTACTGTGCAGGGCTGCAGTGTAGAAGGCAGTAGGTTTGAGTAGCTCAGTGGTTAGGGTGCAGGGCTGAAGTGTGGAAGGCAGTAGGTTTGAGTAGCTCAGTGGTTAGGGTGCAGGGCTGAAGTGTGGAAGGCAGTAGGTTTGAGTAGCTCAGTGGTTAGAGTGTTGGGCTGCAGTGTGGAAAGCAGTGGGTTTCTCAAAGACTCTTACCTGAAGCAGGTGCCCTTCTCCCCCCCTGCCTTGGCACAGGGGTACTCGATGGTCACAATCTTATCGTCTGGACAGTCTTCTCTGTGAAAAAGATAATCAGATAATCATAAATAAACACAGTGTAGAGGAGAAGAGCTACCTTGCCTTTGGAGCTAGCTGCCTCGGTACAGAATCATTATACAAAACCCCTGCAACATTCTCACAATGCAAGTGATATACAATACAACAAAACTGTAACCCCTGTATATGATGGAAGCTATGTCGCACCCCTGGCACCCGTAGTTCCAGCACCCCTGTCGTGGGCAGAGAGAGAGAGAGAGACTGGCGGAGTGGTCAGGGGCTCCAGAATTAGTGACCACAACTGCAGATTGAAACTGGCTCAAACAAACTGAACTGGAAGCCCTGACCATGTCCTACAATGTGCTACGCTGTAGCTCTGTGGCTTTAGAAGACTTGCCTTAAGAAATGTGGTACTGGACACATAAGTTCTCACTAGCCATACCCATTGTCCCCAAGGAATAGATATTTCCCCAGCTTCAAGTTCTGTGTACTGAGAACGGTTTTGCCATGTTCTGGAGTTGAACTTGCTTACCAGGATTACTAACTCCCTTTTCAGCTACTGTGCCTCCTTTTCTAAAGATGAACATCTGAAAGTAGGTGTTTCAAAAATGACAACTAGGGTAAAACTATAGATTTTCCTCACAATTGCAGAAGGGGAGAGTAATTACAGTTGCACACCCCCCTGGTCCTTTCTAAAACCCCCTCACTTCAGGAATTGTGTTTTTCAGAAGCAGCACTCGTGGTATAAAACTGAAATGAGTTAGTAGCATGCTCTGAGCAGAAGCAACAGAGAGAGTGAAGTGACAGAGAACACACACATTATATTATGATCGACTGGGAGACAAACCTTAATGAATCTGGCCCCCATTGTGATGCAGCAAGACACATTGGGCTTGAAAGTGAAAATAAAGTCATGAAAACAAATTATAATGAGCTTGTGTGAAGGGTTACACCAGATTTACACCAGTAAATGTTAGTATTGCTACGTGAACGAATAAAACGCAAAATAACGCACTTTATTAATTAAGTGTCATTAGGAGACTCTATTAGTATTTATGCGTGGATACACCCATAAAGAAATTGCAATACATTTTACATTCATATATAGTATTAAAATGTGAGCCGGGGTGGGGTAATACACTACACTTACTATATGCTTTTTTTTGGAATGGCTTCAGTGAGTCTTGCAATTTCTTTATGGGTGTATCCACGCGTAAATACATTTCTAATAATAGAGTCTCCTAATGACACTTAAAGAATAAAGTGTCATTTTGCTTTTATTCGTTCACGTAGCAATACTAACATTTACTTCAAGTTATTTATTTATTTTTTGTCTTCATATTTTCAATTCATGAAAGAGGTTTAAGCTAGGGTTTTTGTATATGTTCAAATATATTAGGCTCGTAGCAAACAAATAAATACATAAAATACAACCCACAGCTAATAACTAATCCCCACAACAATCATGTAGAAAAGTTTTTCTTTTCAGCTGATTGATATTCGCAGTAGCCAATGAAATCATAGGATATGCAAACTTAGAAACGTGATTGGCTGTTAAGTCCCAGAAAAAATGCTGTCTGATGGTTGACAGAGAATTTCATTGACAGAGGTTTTCCATGACTTGAAATTTGAGTGACAGAGGTTTCCCGTGACTCGAAATTCAAGTGACGTGGACACAAAATACAAATGATACCTGATACAAATAATGGCTGACATAAAAAACACATGAGGGACGACAGAAAAAATGATTGAGAAATGACGAATGATCGCCAAACTAAATGATCCATGACAAAGAAATTCCTGATAATTGACGCTGAGACGTGAGAAATGACAATGTCCTGATATAGACACTGTACTGATGAACCAAGTGCACATCTCTTCAATTGGATTGTATTGCAGGTAACTACACTACAGAAAACAGGCTCACATTGGCATGAAGTACTGAGCTACTCAAGCTATCCTGAGCTTCTTCATCTATATTACAATGTCTTATTGCATTCTGTAAATGGTATCTCTATTACTCTTAGCCCTGCACCCTAACCACTGAGCTACTCAAACACACTACCTTCCACACTGCAGCCCACCACTCTAATCATTGAGCTACTCAAATCCACTGCATTCCCCAATGCAGCTCAGCACTCTAACTACTGAGCTACTCAAACACACTGCACCCCACCACTCTAACCACTGAACTACTCAAATCCACTGCAGCCCAGCACTCTAACCACTGAGCTACTCAAACCCACTGGCTTCCACACTGCAGCCCAGCACTCTAACCACTGAGCTATTCAAACACACTGCCTTCCACACTGTAGCCCTGCACTCTAACCATTGAGCTACTCAAATCCACTGGCTTCCACACTGCAGCCCAGCACTCTAACCACTAAGCTACTCAAGCACACTGCAACCCTGCACTCTAACCACTGAGCTACTCAAACCCACTGCATTCCCCAATGCAGCTCAGCACTCTAACTACTGAGCTACTCAAACACACTGCAGCCCACCACTCTAACCATTGAGCTACTCAAACCCACTGCCTTCCCCACTGCACCCCACCACTCTAACCACTGAACTACTCAAATCCACTGCAGCCCAGCACTCTAACCACTGAGCTACTCAAACCCACTGGCTTCCACACTGCAGCCCAGCACTCTAACCACTGAGCTATTCAAACACACTGCCTTCCACACTGTAGCCCTGCACTCTAACCATTGAGCTACTCAAATCCACTGCAACCCTGCACTCTAACCACTGAGCTACTCAAACCCACTGCATTCCCCAATGCAGCTCAGCACTCTAACTACTGAGCTACTCAAACACACTGCAGCCCACCACTCTAACCATTGAGCTACTCAAACCCACTGCCTTCCCCACTGCACCCCACCACTCTAACCACTGAACTACTCAAATCCACTGCAGCCCAGCACTCTAACCACTGAGCTACTCAAACCCACTGGCTTCCACACTGCAGCCCAGCACTCTAACCACTGAGCTATTCAAACACACTGCCTTCCACACTGCAGCCCAGCACTCTAACCACTGAGCTACTCAAACACACTGCCTTCCACACTGTAGCCCTGCACTCTAACCATTGAGCTACTCAAATCCACTGGCTTCCACACTGCAGCCCAGCACTCTAACCACTAAGCTACTCAAACCCACTGCAGCCCTGCACTCTAACCACTGAGCTACTCAAACGCACTGCATTCCCCACTGCAGCTCAGCACTCTAACCACTGAGCTACTCAAACACACTGCCTTCCACACTGCAGCCCTGCACTCTAACCACTGAGCTACTCAAACACACTGCCTTCCACACTGCAGCTCTGCACTCTAACCACTGAGCTACTCAAACACACTGCCTTCCACACTGCAGCCCTGCACTCTAACCACTGAGCTACTCAAACACACTGCCTTCCACACTGCAGACTAGCACTCTAACCACTGAGCTACTCAAACACACTGCCTTCCACACTGCAGCCCTGCACTCTAACCACTGAGCTACTCAAACACACTGCCTTCCACACTGCAGACTAGCACTCTAACCACTGAGCTACTCAAACACACTGCCTTCCACACTTCAGCCCTGCACTCTAACCACTGAGCTACTTAAACCCACTGCCTTCCACACTGCAGCCCACCACTCTAACCATTGAGCTACTCAAAACCACTGCCTTCCACACTGCTGCCCTGCACTCTAACCACTGAGCTACTCAAAACCACTGCCTTCCACACTGCAGCCCACCACTCTAACCATTGAGCTACTCAAACACACTGCCTTCCACACTGCAGCTCAGCACAATAACCACTGAGCTACTCAAACACACTGCCTTCCACACTGCAGCTCAGCACTCTGACCATGAAAATATTCTCTGGGTTCAAACAGTTTAATGTTCTGATCAGAGTTGTACACAGGCAGGGTTCTTTCTCTCTTACCTCTGAAGTCCTGGTCCTGTGTGGTTGTGTGAAGCAGTGACAGTAGAAACACAGGGGACTAGGAATAAGGTGAGAAGAACCGAGAGGCAAGCTTCATTAATCTCCATCTCTCTCACTTTCTGAATCTGTGAGAAAAAAGCAGCACTCTATCCAATGTGCTAAACAGATCAGAACCGTCTTGCTCAGGACTTTTGGAAGTGCTTACCATGAAATCCAGTATGTCCTTTGCCTGGTTAAGGTTTCATTAACCCTGTGTCCACTTTGTTAAATATCCTCCACCACCCTTTTAAATTGCGAGTGTTTTCTAGTCTGACTTGCCTGCTGCTGCAGCTGCTGTGATATCCACAGCCCTCAGTGTGCTGGTCAGCTGCACGCACGACGCGCATTCGGCTGCCTGCTCGTTCACTTTCCTGCTTCAGGCTTCTTCGTGTTTTCCACGGAAAGCTAGCTGAATGTCGCCCCCCTGTGGCCCAAACCCACACCTCTCTCTTTTTCTTTTTGTTCACGATCTTAAAATGTTAATGAATACTTGTTTCAGTTTATTTGTTAGACTTTATTGTTTGATATCATTCACAGCTTCAAGCACTCAGAATTCCAGTCTATTTCAAACATATCACGTATTTTTTTTCTAAAATGACCATGCCCCAATAGGCCTATTGAAAAATTGTGTAATGCCAGACTAAGTGGGTTCTGAAAGGTCGGCGGCGAGAATAACCGGGCAGAAATAAATAAATAAATAAATAAATAAATAAATAAATCTTCATTGACACTGTGTGTGCAATGCCACTTTTTACAAAACATTGTAATAAATTAACCCCTGGGCATTATCAAATCCTTGTTTTTCATTTTACATTCTAAATTACGTAAGAACATACATTATGATATATTTTCCTAGCTTTCGCGGCAGCAAAGTTCTTTATCAAATCTGAGTATTATAAATTCTTATAAATTCTTGTCAACTTCGCTCTCATTTGACAGTATGGCTAAATGTGGCTCTTTTTTCTGTCATCGATGACGCAAATATGTCTTGAATTTCAGCCTGGAAAAGCTGCGCTCGCCAGAAGCAGCCGTCACTGGAATGGTCTATCGGCTCATCTGTTCTCATGCATGTACCGCAGTATTTTCACAGGACTCATACTTGCGAGGTGTCGACATGATGAGCTGCAGCTACAGCGTCAGGAGTGCAAATCATTAGAAAAGTGGTGCTAAACTGTTTTGAAAGTTTAGCACCAGAGAGCCTACTGGTGCTTGAGGTGTCTCTGCCATAAAAAGCACTATACAAATAAAGTTTCATTTGATTATATATATATATATATATATATATATATATATATATATATATATATATATATATATATATATATATATATATATATATATGTTTATTTATACACACACAGTGGTTTGCATAAGTATTCACCCCCCAATAATGTCATATTTTGTTGAATTACAAATCATTTTTGCAGTTTTTCAAACAAACGTTTTTTATTCAAAGCTGTAGTGGTTAAACTGAACACTGTTATATGATGAGGAGGTTAAATGTCAGCAAAACTTGCAAAGCAAATGTACAAAATGAAATTTACTGGTTGCATAGGTATTCAGCCCCTTAAGTCAATACTTGGTAGAAGCACCTTTTGCAGCAATTGCTGCTATGAGTAGTTTTGGATAGGTCTATACTAGCTTTGCACAGTAGGATGGTGAAATTTTTGCCCATTCTTCACGGGAAAATTGCTCCAGTTCTGATAAGTTTGTTGGGGATCGTCGATGGACTGCAATCTTCAAGTTTCGCCATAAATTTTCGATTGGCTTCAAGTCAGGACTTTGACTGGGCCACTCAAGAACATTAATTTTCTTCTTGTTCAACCACTCCAGTGTGGCTTTGGCTTTGTGCTTCGGGTCATTGTCCTGCTGAAATGTGAATTTCCTCCCCAGTTTCAGAGTCTTGGCTGACTCAGACTGGTTTTCCTCAAGGATTCGCCTGTACTTTGCACCATCCATTCTCCCCTCTATCCTGACAAGCTTCCGTCCCTGCTGAAGAGAAGCATTCCCATGGTATAGTAAGCAAACTTGTTAAATTTGCAGACGACACAAAAATAGGAGGAGTGGCAAACACTGTTGCAGCAGCAAAGGTCATTGAAAATGATCTAGACAGCATTCAGAACTGGGCAGACACATGGCAAATGACATTTAATAGAGAAAAGTGTAAAGTACTGCATGCAGGCAATAAAAATGTGCATTATAAATATCATATGGGAGATACTGAAATTGAAGAAGGAACTATGAAAAAGACCTAGGAGTTTATGTTGACTCAGAAATGTCTTCATCTAGACAATGTGGGGAAGCTATAAAAAAGGCCAACAAGATGCTCGGATATATTGTGAGAAGTGTTGAATTTAAATCAAGGGAAGTAATGTTAAAACTTTACAATGCATTAGTAAGACCTCACCTAGAATATTGTGTTCAGTTCTGGTCACCTTGTTACAAAAAGGATATTGCTGCTCTAGAAAGAGTGCAAAGAAGAGCAACCAGAATAATCCCGGGTTCAAAAAGCATGTCGTATGCAGACAGGCTAAAATAATTGAATCTATTCAGTCTCGAACAAAGAAGACTACGCGGCGATCTAATTCAAACATTCAAAATCCTAAAAGGTATAGACAATGTCGACCCAGGGGACTTTTCTGACCTGAAAAAAGAAACAAGGACCAGGGGTCACAAATGGAGATTAGATAAAGGGGCATTCAGAACAGAATATAGGAGGCACTTTTTTACACAGAGAATTGTGAGGGTCTGGAACCAACTCCCCAGTAATGTTGTTGAAGCTGACACCCTGGGATCCTTCAAGAAGCTGCTTAATGAGATTCTGGGATCAATAAGCTACTAACAACCAAATGAGCAAGATGGGCTGAATGGCCTCCTCTCGTCTGTAAACTTTCTTATATTCTTATGTTCTTATACCATGATGCTGCCACCAGCATGCTTGACAGTTGGGATGGTGTCGACTGGGTGATGTGTAGTGTTGGGCTTGCGCCAAAACCTTTTTCCACATGTCTGCAGTATCATCTACATACTTTTTCGCAAACTCCATACGGGCTTTAAGATGATGCTTTTTGAGTAATGGCTTCTTTCTTGCCACCCGTCCATAGAGGCCAGTTTTGTGTAGGGACTGGCTTATTGTTGATGTGTGAACACAGACTCCCATCTCAGACACAGAACTTTGCAGATCTCTCAAGGTCATTGTTGGCTTCAGAGTGACATCCCGAACCAGTTTCCTGCTTGCCCGACTGCTCAGTTTGGGAGGCGACCTGATCTGAGTAGTGTCTGGGTGGTATGATGCATCTTCCACTTCTTAATGATGGACTTCACTGTGCTGAGAGGGATAATCAGCACATTTGAAATTTTCTTGTACCCTTCTCCTGCTCTGTGCTTCTCTTCCACTTTATCCCCGACTTGTTTCGAAAGCTTCTTGGTCTTCATGGTTGCTTTGTTGGATCACTATGTGAATTGCAGCTTGAAAGTCTTTATATACCTGAGGGAAATTATCTACAAGTTAAACCACTTTGAGTACGACAGGCTTTTGTGAACTTTCAAACAAATCATTTGTACCTGAGCTGATTTAGGGCTGCAGTAGCCAGGGGATTGAATACTTATGCAACTGAGATTAATCTGTTTTTCTCTGTAAATCTTACTTATTTATATTCTATATACATTTTTTTTTAAGTTTATCAATGTGGAGTACTTTGTGTAGATTCTACATGTAAAGTCTAATTTGAAAGCGTCTTGGAGTACCCTCAGGTGCCAACAAAATGTGAAAACTTTCCAGGTGGATGAATACTTCTGCAAACCACTGTGTGTGTATATATATATATATATATATATATATATATATATATATATATATATATATATACAGTCGCAGTCAAAAGTACTTGTGAAAAACCATAAAGAAAGTTAAATTATAAATTATAGTAGAGATCCAGCTTTATAATAAAACAACAAATTATTACATAACATGCATACAATGAAAAATAACATGCAAAAACAAATGTCATACTTTGACAAAAGTATTTGGGCACCCTTACATTCGTATTTTGTGTGCCCACCCTTTGCTTCCTTTACAGGTTGCAGTCTTTTTTTGTATTTTGAAACCAGTTCCTGGCATATTTTTACCCATTCTTCAACACATACAGCTTTGAGTTCTGCAATCGACTTTGGTTTCCTTTTTGAAACAGCAGCCTTCAGTGAATCTACAACATCTCGATGGGATTCAAGTCTGGAGACTGAGATGGTCAATCCAGAACTGCAATCTTCCTTGTTTTCATAAAGTCCTTTGTAGACTTCGCAGAATGCTTAGGGTCACCTGCTGGAATACAAACATCCATTCAATAAGCCTTCCTGAGGAAGAAAAATAGGAGGCTGTGTGGTCCAGTGGTTAAGAAAAGGGCTTGTAACCAGGAGGTCCCCGGTTCAAATCCCACCTTAGCCACTGACTCATTGTGTGACCCTGAGCAAGTCACTTAACCTCCTTGTGCTCCGTCTTTCGGGTGAGACGTAATTGTAAGTGACTCTGCAGCTGATGCATAGTTCACACACCCTAGTCTCTGTAAGTTGCCTTGGATAAAGGCGTCTGCTAAATAAATAAATAATAATAATAATAAAACAAGCCCATACCTTCACACAACCTCCACCATGTTCAACACTGGGGAACGGGAGGTTAGAGACAGGGCGACAGTTCTGGGCAGAGGACGGGTCAAGAGAAGGTTTCTTAAGAATGTCGAGAGCACTTTTCATATCTGCAAAGGCAAGTGCTGCTGGCACCATTGACAGAGTGGCTGTCTCGCTGCCACACCCTCCGGACAGTCTTGGCAGAATGACACATGTGATTTTACGGGCAGGCTGTAGCGTAAGAAAAAAAAATCATTAAAACACAAACAAGCTTGGAAATCTTTTCTGTTTTTTAATTCTGAAAGCTAGTCAGTAGAGTGCAAAACTTAAATTCAAGATGGCAACCGGGCAGGAAATATAGTCGAATCTGGTGCGTAAAAACTATTGATAAGAACCATTTTGGGGTTTCTTTGTTGAAATCTAAAAATATGTTTGACCGCCCTGGTAAAGCCCTGAGTAAAATAAATACAATCAAAACATGGCATAACACGTTAAACTATAGTGAATCCACAGTGTATATCCATGGGGGAATATATTTTGGAAAAATACCGTGGCACACTCGTATAGGTGCTAAACAGCCATGAGAATAAAAACATTACTGTAAAGTGGATCTGTAAGAGAATGTGTAGCTGAGGCATTTACTTTACGTACTGCTGTTATCAAATACCGTACAAAAACAACCACAAAAATAATACATGATTGAAAAATAAATGTATTTAGTTCGGTCAAGTTCAAATCATAAACAGCAGGTGGCAGCAGTAAACCTCATTTCTGTTCAGCAGCCACTAATCACACGGAGACGAATTCAGTTAATTATTGCTGGTGAGTTTCCCGCTGCAGTGGCGCCTGTTCTAATGCAGAAGCGCATGGGCATGCACCTGTAACTGGCATGCAGACAGTCTGGCGCGTGAGTTTGTGTATAATTAACAAAATACTGTACAAACTGACAGCACATGACATGGGAGAAAGAGAACAAAAACAGGGAGAACGCGTTCAAGCGGTCCACGTCAAACTGACAGGGGCTGGGGGTAATTCAGGGACTCATGGAAGCCTGTAACCTGGACAGATTGTTGCCACGGATCTGGACTTTCCTTAGCAATCAAAGCTGAGAACTGTTTGCTTTGTAATCACAATTTATACGCGGTGATTGTATGCGTGTCCCTTTTCAAAGATCAAGGGCATGTTTTTCTTTAAATAATAAATTTGGTGCTTTACTCATTTACTGGGATTAAGGAAGGTTATCACAAATTTGCAGACATGATTCAGAGGACGCTGCTGTATCAATTGAACTGGTGGGTCAGGAATACGCTTGAACGGTAAGACTTAACTCACATCGTTTAACTCTTCTTTCGTTTGACACCTGTAGTGTAGGCCTACAGTGCAGTTTTACAATACAGTGAGGTGTTTTTGGTTATTTTGCAGTATGCAGTCATAACGTCCAAATATTGTCTTTAGTACCAGAGTTTCTTCACGGGGGGGCGGTTGTTACGCATTTAAATCGCCTTTGTTGTTTTGCAGGTGAATGGTTTTGTAATTGGTCCGTCTTCATCACAGACGGGATTGAAACAGTAGACGAAGGAAGTAACGTTATTATTAGAACGCTAACTGTATTAAATAGATCCATTTAAAGTAGTTCTAAATTAATATTACATTTTTATGACATTGTTTTCTATGAGATTTTGCCTGTTTCTGTGCGCTAACTTCCCTGAAGTTGGCAGTATACTGTAGTTAGTTTGTTTCCATTCTCCAAGGTAGTTTAGTTGTATGGACACAAGCCCCTCCCACCTCCCCAGGGAAATCCGCTTAGCATTGTGGCACTGTGTTACTTCCAGCCGTTCAGGAAATATGACAAATAAAAAAAATAAAAAAATGAAACCTGTAACACTAAATAACCAAAATCTAATTTTTTTTTACATACAATTACCCATTTATACAGTTGGGGTTTTACTGGAGCAATCTAGGTAAAATACCTGGGATATCTCCACCTGGGATTGAACCTACGACCCTCCGGTCAAGAGTCCAGAGCCCTAACCCCTACTCCACACTGCAGAGTGTCACGCAATGCTGGCAAATCAAAGACACTCATTGCATGTTTGAGTCATCTCTGTTGGGTCATTTCTGCTTAAGTAGACACGTCAATTATGTTATTATTGGTTGGAAAGGTCATCTAAATGGCCATTTGTAATGACCCTTTTGCAAAAATAGCAGCATTGATAGGAAAAGGCAGGGTTGCAATGATAATGCCATGGCACAATAGACTTTCAGGGCATGTCCACATTCCAGACAGATTACAATAGGGTCAGTTGAAAAAAACACAAGCAAGTTCATGGAAGAGAATTTGTGGGCTTAATCTTTGTCTTGAGGTTTTATTTGAATCAGTACTCATTAGTATTCAAAGTCCCATATCATATGGAATTGTAGTGTTAGTCTACCCCACACACATTCATTATAAACACTTCTACAGTAACTTGGTTCAAATATAATGTTCCTGCCCCTTATATTTCAATTGTGTTTGCAATCATTCTGAGCTGATCTTGTTGCTAATACCCACATATTGTTTTTGTGACCTTTAAACTCTGCCAGTCCTACTTGCTGTCTGTGTCTGTGGAAATGTAGAGCAGAGGGGGCTGGTGTATTGTCACATGATCTGAATGGAATGAGGCACTGCCAATGCTTTCTAGACAAGCTCATAGAGAAAACTCAATATTGTGGTAAGAGAACGCAGAACCAATATCATTTACTATCTACCATAAAGTAATAAAGACAACTTAAAACAATTGAAATTACACATTGTCCTACTGACTCAAGTAAAGTAACGAGATTGTGGAAGACGTTAGAAAGTGTTGTTTGCTGACCTTGTCTGAAGCATTGTGGCTCAGCTATTATTATTATTTATTTCTTAGCAGACTCCCTTATCCAGGGCACTTACAATTGTTACAAGATATCACATTATTTATACAATTACATTTTTTTTATTTTACACTTTTTACATACAGTTACCCATTTATACAGTTGGGTTTTTACTGGAGCAATCTAGGTAAAGTACCTTGCTCAAGGGTACAGCAGCAGTGTCCCCCACCTGGGATTGAACCCACCACCCTCCGGTCAAGAGTCCAGAGCCCTAACCACTACTCCACACTGCTCCAGCCCCTCCCATTCACTTCACTGTCTGAAGCATTGTGGCTCAGCTCTCCAGACTCTCCCACTCACCACTCAGCTGGTATGCCTGTGGTTTCTGTCAGATTAGCATTGAGAGTGACTGACTCTCCAAACTGTGTTCATTGGTTACCATGGTCACAGTTTTCTAAGTGTGGAGTGTAGCAAGATTTACTGCAGCACTGGGAGAGCCACACACTATTCCAATGGGATTCCTGTGCATATGGGGCTAATGCAAAGGTAGGCTTGTGCTCTTGTTTTACTGGAGGTTACACGTAACATGCAATTTCCCATTCGTTTTTAATCCTGCTTAATGTTAAGGCTGAAGGGGTCATTTAAACAGCCTGTCTAATGGCTTCGGGACCCATCTTTGTGGAGTGCATTCATTGCAGTGTCACGCTGTGGTATGTAAAGCCATTAGTCTATCCTCAAAGTCTTACTAGCACTGAAGTGTCAAAGCAGTAAACCCCTCCAAGCTGAACTTGTGTGTGCTGTTCATTGTTGGAGGACGAACATGGGAGCTCCTATTACAATCACAGTTTGTCACAAACATGTTTTTCTTTGTTTCAAAAAGAAATTTGGATTAAAGCAGTACTCACCAATGATTTAGAAACAGTTCTCTTGCCTCTTACGAGAGCACTAGCAATATTGTCACTAGCCCACCTGTATCTTAGATTTCAAAGGCAACACTATAGGCAGTGCTGCACAAAGTTACTGATACTTTCTGATTCGAACTGTGGATAATAATTTAACTCGTATTTCAACACATTGCTCCTGTTCTTCCCCCGACATGGCTCATGAAAAATTGAAGTGCAGCCGCTCAAGCTGGGAGTGGGGGAGCTCTATGTGGAGGTCCATTTGCTAATGTTTTGAAATTGTTAGTGTATGTATATCTATATATATCTATTTTAATGCAATAACTTATGCTTTAAATGACGACATATAAAGTATAGAATTGAAATGTGATATTTAATGGTTAGTAGCATTCACACATTGGACCGTCTTGAGGATTTAGATTGACCTTCAAACCCCTGGCCAGTGAAGGACCCAGTTAGATTTTTTTTGTCTACATCATTGTACCTGGAAGATCTATGTATTCTGAGTAAACAACTAAAGAAGCGAAATATCTTTTACACAAGGAAAGTGGGATCGGAGATAATGCTGCTAAAGATAACAAGCGGGACAGTAGGAAGTGTATTTAAAACCTTGGTTAGCATTCCTTTAAGTACAATGCCTTGCATAAGTATTCACCCCCTTTGCTATGACACCCCTAAAGTTTTTGCAATGGTGGAACACAATGTTTGGCTCTACTAACACAGACACATACAACAGCTATATAATTCTATAGTTTGGCTCTGCTAACACAGACACATACAGCAGTTATATAATTCCATAGTTTGGCTCTGCTAACACAGACACATACAGCAGTTATATAATTCTAGAGATTTGGAAGTGGAAATAACTCATGTAGAAACAAGTCAGCAAAAAAGACAGACGAGTGAAAAAGATTTGTTTGGATTACCAAAAAGCAAACAACTCCTATAAACCAAGTGAAGAGCTCTAAACCAACAATATGTGCAATAATGATATTTAAGGACATAAGAACATTTAGTTTACAGAAAGTTTACAAACAAGAGGAGGGCATTTGGCCCATCTTGCTCGTTTGGTTGTTAGTAGCTTATTGATCTCAGAATCTCATCAAGCAGCTTCTTGAAGGATCCCAGGGTGTCAGCTTCAACAACATTACTGGGGAGTTGGTTCCAGACCCTCATAATTCTCTGTGTAAAAAAGTGCCTCTTATTTTCTGTTCCGAATGCCCCTTTATCTAATCTTCATTTGTGACCCCTGCTCTAACCACTAGACCACACTGCCTCCTAGTCCCTCAGCTCTAACCACTAGACCACACTGCAGCCCAGTCCCTCAGCTCTAACCACTAGACCACATTAGAAGGTTCAGGATTTTTTATTTTTTTATTTTTTTATATTTTTATTTATTTATTTATTTATTTATTTATTTATTTATTTAATTTATGTATTTATTTTATTATTACAGTGCATATCTTAACCTAGGCTATATTATATAATGGGTGGATTATTTATTTGGTCTTTATTGGCTGTTTTGATTGGATTGCCAGCAATACTTCCACCAATCAGAGGGTTGCATACAGTAGTCGTAGCGATGCCGCCCTCTGGCAGACTGGTATGGAGAACAGGTTAAAGAAGCACTGGACAAGAGAAATAATGTCAGATATCAAAGTGGAAATGAGAATGGCAGTGATGAAGCCAATTTGCTTGAAAACTTTAAAAGTAGACCAGACATTACCATTAATGGATTTAAAAAATCTGGAATTGATGATGCGATCAGAAACCCAGAGGCTCTGTAAACTGCCTGCTGCTGTAGTAGGACTGTTCTTTTTTATGAATTTTTTTGTTTGTTTTACAAGGGATTAATTAAGTAGCAGACAAATTTGTTTGTGTCAGACTTGTTGAAAGATGTAACAAAATGGTGGATTGTTGATGTCGATACGATTATTCGTGCAGGCACAAAGTCCATAAACTAAACAAAACGTTAAAACGTTTAGCACTGTATAAAACTGAGCTGATTTTGCAAAGCAAATAAAAGCATTTTTGTTTAGGCTTTATTGTTAAAGATTTCACATGTGGCAACGCTGTCCTACAATTCCTGCATGGTATCATTGTGAACGTTCCACTGTGTTATGTTGTGAACCATTGTTTTAAAACTGAGAGATAGCAAATGCTTATCATAAACGTTTACTGGTACCTTAAAATTAAGGGCTGTATAAGAACGATAAATACTGTAACTGATTAGAAGGCCTTCTTTGTTGTTCTCCAAATTGCCGCAGTTACATTGTAGATGCTATAACGAGTTACTGTAAATGAGAGAAGTAAGTAAACATTCATTTAAATATTTTTGCAATTAAAAGTATAAATGCCAAACTGTGACATTACTTTTTGTGAACGTGCTAAGTGAAAAAATCCCCCAAGGTAGCAAATCCTCCGAATTTAATACCGCCAAAATTTCCTGTTATACGATATATATTAGCTTAAAACAAATCTTTCTGCTGAGGGCGAAGACGAGCACACGCTGTCCTCCGAAGCGTGTGCCGTCAGCCGACCGCTTTTTTTCACACTGCGGACTCACCGTGCAGCCGCCTCAGAGCTACAGCGTCGGAGGACAACGCAGCTCTCGGACAGCTTACAGGCAAGCCCGCAGGCGCCCGGCCAGACTACAGGGGTCGCTGGTGCGCGGTGACCTGAGGACACCCTGGCCAACCTAACCCTCCCTCCCCCCGGGTGACGCTCGGCCAATTGAGTGCCACCCCCTGGGACCTCCTGTCCTCGGTCGGCAAAGGAATAGCCTGGACTTGAACCGGTTACGTCCAGACTATAGGGCGCATCCTGCACTCCACGTGGAGCGCCTTTACTGGATGCGCCACTCGGGAGCCCCAGAAAGATCATTTTTGAATTATTTTTGTTATCTTTCCAAAAATAAGTCCCACAGGCCACTGTACTAGACAATGGTCAAGTAAGCCAAAATGAGTCAGTTTCATGATGAATCCAATCTTTTTCAGTTTGCTATCATCCTCTTTGTCTGTATCTGCCTTTCCCTGGCTCTGGGCTTGCTTTGATCTTACCTGGAGATCCTAGCAAACTTTTCAGCTCCGCTGGGCCATGAATGGAATGAGGGAGTCGGTTCAGTGCCACACTGTTTCAATCCCCGGTGTTTATCATCAACCACAATTCTGTGACATCCACTGCATTTATTTCAAGTCCAAGGCAATTCTATGACATCCACTGCATTTCTATCAAGTCCAAGGCAATTCTATGACATCCACTGCATTTCTATTAAGTCCAAGGCAATTCTATGACATCCACTGCATTTCTATTAAGTCCAAGGCAATTCTATGACATCCACTGCATTTCTATCAAGTCCAAGGCAATTCTATGCACATGGTTTATACAAATGTATTTTACTAAATTGTATTTCAAGTTTTATTAAATTGTATGGATCTGTAGCATTTGTTTCTGTATTCAGTATTGTAAATGCTACAGTCCCTTCACTGAAATGCTAAGTTTAAACAGTCATGTACAGTTGTAGTCAAAAGTTTACATACCCCAATGGAAATGTATAATTTATAGAAATTTCTCGAAAACAGATTATAGGAAAAATCTTTTGCAGCAAAAGTTTTGCTTTTGTGGATAAGGAAAAAAAGTTACAAGAAATAGATGTCTACAATTATTTATTTAAGCAATTTTTTTTGCAAAACTCCAAAAAATGCCAAATCAAAAGTTTTCATACAATAATAACCTCTTTTAAACGATTAGGATATTTGTAAATTAGCTTTTGGCATGATTCTTTAGTGAATTTTGGTCATTCTTCAATGCAAAATTGTTCTAGTTCATTCAAATTCCGAGGACTTCTCTTGTGCACAGCCTTCTTCAACTCATACCAAAGATTCTCAATCGGATTTAGATCGGAACTTTGACTAGGCAATTCTAGAACCTTGATTTTATTCTTCTTTAACCATTTGGAAGTAGATTTTGATGTTGCTTTGGATCGTTGTTGTGTTGGAATGTCCAGTTGCGCTTCAAACCAAGTTTTGTAGCTGAGTAACGACTATCAGCGAGACCAAATATCTCAATTTTTGTGAATACTTTTGAATTGCCGTTTTTGGAGTTTTGCAAAAAGAATTGCTGAAACAAATAATTGCAGACATCTTTTTCTTGTAACTTATTTTCCTCATCCACAAACACAAAACTTTTACTACAAAAGATTTTTCCTAAAATTCTTTGTTTGAGAAATTTCTAGAAATCCTAAATTTCCATTGGGGTATTTAAACTTTTGACTACAACTGTATATCACGGTTGTTTTTCAAAGGATACAATGAATGTGTGTTTGTGTGGAATAAAGGTACAATGATTTGTAAAATGAATATACCATCAGACCTATATAGATGTACGCAAAAAATGGAAAGACTTTAATACTAAACAGTACAGTGCGTTATGGGATCCGACAATATAAAATCCCATAGCTGTCAGAAACTGTAACTGAACTAGACAAACATGTGGATTCTTTAAGCCAAGCTTAACTGAACTCTGCTACTGTCCATTGTGGATGCTTTGAGCTAGACTAACTGAACTACTTTCCATAAGCCAAGCTTCACTAAACTCTACTACTGTCCATTGTGGATGCTTTGAGCTAGACTAACTGAACTACTTTCCATAAGCCAAGCTCCACTAAACTCTACTACTGTCCATTGTGGATGCTTTGAGCTAGACTAACTGAACTACTTTCCATAAGCCAAGCTTACTAAACTCTACTGCTGTCCATTGTGACTTTCCAGTGTGAACGGAGCCTTAGGATCTCCAGGTAAGCCTAAAGCAAGCTCAGAGCCAGGTAAAGAGAAATAGAACAAAAATGAACATTGGAACAACTAAGACCAGAAACACTTAGAATTAATGCAAATACCAGAATGCCAGTAAAGGAAATTATCAATTAAATTGACATGTGAAGCTGCATACACTTTAAGTATTTTCAAAGCTTTCATAATCACTGGATTATTCTTTTTGCACTCAGGAATTGTGAAGGATTGTAGACCACGTGAGGAAACTAAACCAGACTAACTGCTGCAGCTTCAAAACACCTGCCTTGTGTCTGGACCCCAGGACCCCAGAGTGCGACACGACAACTGAACATCCTGAAGTTTACCTTGTGTGCATCCAGACGAGAGAAATGTCCCACTCGGGGTGGGGCTGCGAGGTCAGCTGGCCTCCACGCTACCATAGCAACTGCAAGAGGTCTCCTAGCTACGAGATGGACAGAACGTAGCTGGTGTGGAGGGGCTCTGAGCCCCCGAGGAGCAAGCCCACCCTGCGAGTCTCCCGCCCCCCCCTGGAGAGGAGCTACAAAGACGCGTACGGAGGGAGGAGGCCCCCAGTCAAAGCACAGGTAGACTGACTTGCAGTACTCAATCAATCACCTTTTAGAGGAATGGATTCGTTGTGAGATGATTTGCTAGAAGAAGTTAAACATGAAGCCACTAGGACCTTATTGTAAAGTTTGGCTGATAAGGCAGGTCGACGCGTGATTGACTCTCAGTATTGTTGCCATTTGATACCTCTGCCCTCTGGCAGACACAGTTTCTAAAGCAGCTGGCCACTGCTTCAGTATTAGGAACCAGGGCTCTGAAACGTGTTGCTCCGGTCATTCCAATTAGACTTCAGGAAGTTTCAATAAAGAATCCAAACAAATATGTTCTAGTTTATTCTTGTTTTGTGAAAAAAGGATTTTAATCTTGAATGTTCATCTCATTTGTGAATGATCACTAAAGCAATGAGTGGTGTGGTGCAGCACTGTAATGTCCACCTCTAACAGGAGGATGTTGGACAGGGAACAGAAAATAAAGAAAGGGGACTGTTTTTGACTGGTGCAACTTGATAAGCTCTCTTCTTATTGAAAGTATTTCCATAATGCACAGCCACATGCCTGTAGAAGTGATATAGGCACCCACTACCCTACAGGTAAAATATCAGTAATTCAGCCAATTTATATTTGTGACTTCACAAATCCTTAGTCGCATCCTCCCCAATTAAAATATCTTACAAATAAGCCCGATGGGCTCTTGGAGAGGAGTTGTACCAGTTCAATGCTGTGTGACTGGAAGTCGGTTTTGTTTGATTCCAGATGAGAGCCAAGTTGCTGGAGCCCTGTTACACCCCCAGCTCTCTGTCTGGGTACAGCAGCCACTCAGCCAGCCCGGTCCGAGAGGAGAGAGCGAGGCCGGGGACACCCATAGGAGGACTTTACTCCTCGGAGAGAGCGAGGTAAGAGGTGGCAGCGATTTAGTGGAAGACATCCTCCATTTGTATGTGTTTCACACTTTAGAGCTGTACATTTATGGTTAGGATATTATTTAGCACAAGTTGTTGAGAGTTTTAGGATCATTTCCAGTTGCCCAAGGATTGAAGCCCAAGACTGAATGGCAGGCAGGGTGTGTACAGGTAAGGACTGAACTCCTGACCTGCACAGCTCTCTCACTCTCTCTCTCTCTTTCTCTCTCACTCTCATGCTCACTCTCTCTCTCTCCACCCTCTCTATCTCCACTCCCTCTCCCTCTCCCTCTTTCTCCACTCTCTCAGTTGTGAGGGAAGCTCTGCCTGACTGTGCCATTACTTTTAGTTAAAGCTACAGCATTTATTTTAAATTGCTAAAAACAGCTGCAGCACTTATTCAAGGGTGGTGATAATTATGTATTGTTTTTTTATGGTATTTGAGGGAGGCGTATATTGAAGTTTATTTCTGCGGATACAAGTTGATCAGGAAGGCGAAGAAGTCCTGCAACTTTAATCTGAAAGCTGTTGAACACGCAGATCAGAGTTTGACTAGTGAGGCCACATACCAGTGTAGCGAGGAGAGGGAAATAATAACCAACCAAAACAGAAATGCATTTAAGAAACTTACTTTTCGTGCTAATTTATATATATATATACAGTACTGTGCAAAAGTTTTAGGCAGGTGTGAAAAAATGCTGTAAAGTAAGAATGCTTTCAAATATAGACATGTTAATAGATTATATTTATCAATTAACTAAATGCAAAGTGAGTGAACAGAAGAAAAATCTAAATCAAATCCATATTTGGTGTGACCACCCTTTGCCTTCAAAATAGCATCAAGCATCAATTCTTCTAGGTACACTTGCACAGTTTTTGAAGGAACTCGGCAGGTAGGTTGGCCCAAACATCTTGGAGAACTAACCACAGTTCTTCTGTGGATTTAGGCAGCCTCAGTTGCTTCTCTCTCTTCATGTAATCCCAGACAGACTCGATGATGTTGAGATCAGGGCTCTGTGGGGCCATACCATCACTTCCAGGACTCCTTGTTCTTTTTACGCTGAAGATAGTTCTTAATGACTTTCGCTGTATGTTTGGGGTCGTTGTCATGCTGCAGAATAAATTTGGGGCCAATCAGATGCCTCCCTGATGGTATAGCATGATGGATAAGTACCTGCCTGTACTTCTCAGCATTGAGGAGACCATTAATTCTGACCAAATCCCCAACTCCATTTGCAGAAATGCAGCCCCAAACTTGCAAGGAACCTCCACCATGCTTCACTGTTGCCTGCAGACACTCATTCGTGTACCGCTCTCCAGCCCTTCGCGAACAAACTGCCTTCTGCTACAGCCAAATATTTCAAATTTTGACTCATCAGTCCAGAGCACCTGCTGCCATTTTTCTGCACCCCAGTTCCTGTGTTTTCGTGCATAGTTGAGTCGCTTGGCCTTGTTTCCACGTCAGAGGTATGGCTTTTTGGCGCAAGTCTTCCATGAAGGCCACTTCTGACCAGACTTCTCCGGACAGTAGATGGGTGTACCAGAGTCCCACTGTTTTCTGCCAATTCTGAGCTGATGGCACTGCTGGACATCTTCCGATTGCGAAGGGAAGTAAGCATGATGTGTCTTTCATCTGCTGCAGTAAGTTTCCTTGGCCGACCACTGCGTCTCACGGTCCTCAACGTTGCCCGTTTCTTTGTGCTTCTTCAAAAGAGCTTGGACAGCACATCTGGAAACCCCTGTCTGCCTTGAAATTTCTGCCTGGGAGAGACCTTGCTGATGCAGTATAACTACCTTGTGTCTTGTTGCTGTGCTCAGTCTTGCCATGGTGTATGACTTTTGACAGTAAACTGTCTTCAGCAACCTCACCTTAGCTGAGTTTG
>CM060265.1:14045833-14181323 GCA_030684275.1 Acipenser oxyrinchus oxyrinchus | reverse complement strand
TGTTCCTCACCCAGTTTTATTCCTCCTACACAGCTGTTTCTGTTTCAGTTAATGATTGTGTTTCAACCTACATATTGAATTGATGATCATTAGCACCTGTTTGGTATAATTGTTTAATCATACACCTGACTATATGCCTACAAAATCCCTGACTTTGTGCAAGTGTACCTAGAAGAATTGATGCTGTTTTGAAGGCAAAGGGTTGTCACACCAAATATGGATTTGATTTAGATTTTTCTTCTGTTCACTCACTTTGCATTTAGTTAATTGATAAATATAATCTATTAACATGTATAATATAATCTATTAACATGAGCTATATATAGGGCAGCAGTGTGGAGTAGTGGCAAGGGCTCTGGACTCTTGACCGGAGGGTTCGTGGGTTCAATCCCCGGTGAGAGACACTGCTGTTGTACCCTTGAGCAAGGTACTTTACCTAGATTGCTCCAGTAAAAACCCAGCTGTATAAATGGGCAATTGTATGAAAAAATATAATGTGATATCTGTATAATGTGATATCTTGTAACAATTGTAAGTGGCCCTGGATAAGGGCGTCTGCTAAGAAATAAATAATAATAAAATAATATATGTTATGCTCAAATATATGGGAAAACCATATTCTTTTATTCTAATACAATTGCTCAGGGAAAGTTTTTTTATTAACAAGTAATACATTTTTTTTCACAAAAAGATAGGTGTCAGAATTATTGGCACCCCTAAAGATTCTTATAAATAAAATCAAGCAAAATTAAATCTGCATTAACATTCTACTTCTTTAAGTTCATCTCAGTCTTAATGAACTGTATTGTGGCCTTCCATGGCTTCCTGTTTCACTGGGGTATAAAAATGAGGTAACATGCATATGAAATCCATTTGTCATCCATCACGATGGGGAAAGGCAAACAACATACAAATGAAAAGAGACGAATGGTTGTTGACCTTCATAAATCAGGCAATGGGTACAAAACAATAGCAAAAAACACGAAATATACCACTTACCACTATTAGGGCAATAATTAAGAATTCAAAAAAACTGGAACAGTGGTGAACTTGCCTGGTATAGGACGCAAGTAGATGGTTCGGGAGGCAAAGGGAAATCCAAGGGCCACAGTTGGAGAATTACAGAACTTGGTTGCATCTTGGGGTCACCAAGTCTCCAAATCTACAATTAGACACCACCTCCATGCCAATAGGCTATTTGGAAGGGTTGCCAGAAAAAAAAGCCTTTATTGAGAGCAACCAACAAACGTAAGCGCCTGGAGTTTGCTAAAGTGCATTGGCACTTCGATTGGAACAGGGTTCTATGGTCAGATGAGACAAAAATAGAGCTCTTTGGCCACGCACACCAGC
Source organism: Acipenser oxyrinchus oxyrinchus (assembly GCA_030684275.1). Taxonomy (NCBI): domain Eukaryota; kingdom Metazoa; phylum Chordata; class Actinopteri; order Acipenseriformes; family Acipenseridae; genus Acipenser; species Acipenser oxyrinchus. Next base: position 14,179,973 of record CM060265.1, on the reverse strand, counting down.
AGTGGGTTTAGCGTCAAAAAACCTGGTTGCCTCTGCTAGGAGGCAAAAAAATTACAATATAGCTCAGTACTGGTATTATTTATTTTATACAGTCTTTTTTGCTCATCTTTATCAAGGGTGCCAATAATTTTGGAGGTGACTGTATGTTACACTCAGAGTCAGGATTCGGTCAATCACTGATTAAAATAAAAAACATTTCGCAATTTGAGCATTTACAAATTACTAAAGAGAAAAATGAAAGGTTATTTCGGTCTTGAGCAAATTATTTTGCTCTAATTGTGAAATGGAAAATACCAAATAAGCAAAGAACGAAATAGAAAAGAACAGACAGCTTCTTCAGTCTTTGAGTAAAGCGATATAATCAAGTTGCAAAATGTGCTTTGAACAAATGCACAGTCCCGAGCAGATTTTAAAGATGCTGCGCAATCTGTGATTAGCAATTAATTGTGGGGTGTTAAAAATGGGCATCAAGTGAAATACAAACTTTAATACAATATTATTTTATTGAATGAACATGAAAGCAGTCAATTATATTTGAGGTACACGTCATTGATTCATTATATATATATAATGTTATTGTTACAGTGTTATTTGTTTAATTGTTTTGTTCGGTACAAAGTAGGTCTAAATGTGGTTGGTTTGACGCTGCCAGCGAAGTGTTGGGCACTACTAAGGGGTCTGAAACACTGGCTGACACGTTCATTTGATTGTTTTCTTTATAACATTAGTAAGATGTCTGCTTTTATTTTACATTTATTGATTAATATTAGCCAGGCACACTTTCATTAAGCAGGAAGCATAAGATATGCCTTTAACATTCTGCACTGGTTCATCAGTCGAGGGATTGACACATATTGAGAAAGGACGAACATTGCAAATCTTCTTAAAGTTTACTGTGATGTCACATGAGATAAGAACAGCAAAGTGTAATAATTGTATATGCAAGTGTGATACAGCACAGTACAGGCCTATTAACAGAATAAACTGGCATTTAATGGGCCTTTCAAGCTTTTCAGTCTCCAGGGTTGTCAGTCCAATACATTTCTTTAAAAAAATCCATTGCAGTTCATCTGGTATTGTTTATACAATGAGCAGCAATCTTAAGAGGGTGGAACTTTTTTCTATTCTAGATGTCTTCCATGAACAATGAAATGGAGAATCTGAAAGAGAAGAATGAAAATCTCATGAAATGTCAGATTCTTCTTATTATTATATCGACAGTAGTGACGTACCAAGCAAGCTTGGTCTGGTGCTTTCAGTTTGGTCTTCTTCCAGGTCGCTGCGGCCGCTGAATCTGTATCAGGTTTCCCTGTCAGCAGTAGGGAGACTCGAAGCCTTGACTAGTTCATACATTAGGGAAAGGCTGGGAGTTTCACGATGCCTTAGCAGGGTAGCACTCTGCAGTAAAGGGTAACTGCAGCTGCCAATCTCAGCTCTGAGGAATTCAAGTGCACTGAGGTTTGTCTGGAAATTACACTGATGGAGTTGTGTGATGAGTGTGTGAGGGAGGTAGCACCCATAGTGAGAACTGAGAAAGTTCTCACTATGTTGTATTCAGAAACACAAGGTCGGTAAACTCTGCTGGTATGTATACAAATACTGTGGTTGTGTTGAATTCTGAATAATAAAACTTACTGACCTCCTCACTAAAGAAAATGTCCTCCGAAAAACTATGTTTGTTAACTAGCCTCATGTGTGATTTTATCAGGTTGGTCCATCTGGTAAAATGACAAGTTGTAAGTGAAGTCATTTCTTTTTCTAAAAATGTGCTTCTGAATGTGGTCCAAAGTGGCTCAGAATGCATCTCTGAGCATGTACAGCCCCAGAGCTTCTGGGGGCCTAGGCAGCCCACAGGTCCCGGTCAAAAGATTGGTTTTGCCCCAGGAGTTTCAGTCAAAATGATCATTGGCCACTTTCACCCATGTGAATGTGTTATTATTTTCAAAAACAAGATTATTGATTACTGTGTATTTTCTTTCTTCTTAACAGCAAAGCTGAGGTTCCAGCAGCAGATTCAGGGTATCCGATCAGTCGGAGAAGGTGGTGTGGCACCAGGGGTTCCCGCCTCTCTCCTGGATCCCAGGGCAGCCAGGACAGGAGCCGTGATCCTTCCCCTCCAGCCAGGATGGGACCTTCCTGGCTCGACAGGTGGACATCCTGGATGGAGACAAGCTTGAGGCTTCTCCAGACTCCTGGAGTACCCCAGTCAGCTCCTGTTCCCCAACCCCCCTCTATCTGGAGACCCCTCCCCAGTCCAGCAGCACCCACAGCCTCCCTAGCCCTGCTGCCAGGATGTTCCTTAGCAAGAAGACCCCTGAGCTCTCACCCTTGTACACTCTGAGCACTGCAGGGTCCCAGGAGTCCCTCCCTGAAAAGCACCAGCAGCTTCTCTCGCCCCATCCCTACAGGTCTCAGGCAGCAGCAAACACTTTCAAGTTTGAGGAGAGATAGTGAGGTGTGGGCTTCCAGAACAACTATTGTGTTTCAGACCATTCGGTTACTTCCTGTACTGGGATTCTCTGTACTGTTTGTGCTTCCTGGGATCATTCAACTGCATCAGTACTGTCTACTGGAAACAAGATTCACTTGTGTAACTTCCCAGTCTGCCTGTGGACTGACATCCCATTTCCTGTTTAGTAACAGGCGAATTAGAGCCCCGAACTCTTCCTCAATCTGTACCCCTGTTTGAACTGTACCTGGAACACACTGACTATACAGTACCTAAATCAGAGCTAATCAAATGACCTATAGATTTTACTGATTTGCATTAAAAAAAGATGTATCATTCAGTATTTCAAAACTTGGTGTATTGGTGTACTGATGGCCAAATTCTGCAGCTTTGTGCTCGTTGGTGTTAATGCAGTGAACACTGGACTGGGTTAGGAGTGCCTCAGAAGAGTACTATTTTAGGGTGTAGTGTTTCCTTTGCTGTTTGACTTGAAGTGTTATGAGACAAGGGCATCTTCACACCATCCAGAGGACAGTAAGAGTCTTAACCACTGTGCAGAAGAGCCAGGCTGGTCTAACCACTATGCAGAAGAGCCAGGCTGGTCTCAACCACTGTGCAGAAGAGCCAGGCTGGTCTAACCACTGTGCAGAAGAGCCAGACTGGTCTAACCACTGTGCAGAAGAGCCAGGCTGGTCTCAACCACTGTGCAGAAGAGCCAGGCTGGTCTAACCACTGTGCAGAAGAGCCAGGCTGGTCTAACCACTGTGCAGAAGAGCCAGGCTGGTCTAACCACTGTGCAGAAGATCCAGGCTGGTCTGCCTGAGTGGTTAAAGAATGTCCTTTCACCAGCGGGGGTCAGAATCCTTACTGGCTCAGTACCAGTATTGTTACAAGCCTTTATAAACAACTCCAAATCCAGCAGTGTTCCAGTATGCATTTACAGAAGCTTGATCACTGCAATTTATTGACATAAAGCCACTTTTTATAAGCACTGCAGCACACTCTATTGAGAATAACAAAATGTTTCTTTATCCCAACACTACCATTTGGAAAATATGTAGTGCCTTTTTTCAATAGCAATGATCCTAATAAAAAGTTGACATGGTAAAAGCATATGAAGGGGTTGAACGAGGGAAACTGCAGTCAACATCATTATATGAGAAATGAAACCAGTCACTGCAGTTTAATATTCCTATAACACCACTCCACCACCTAACAGGGTAATAAACTGTACATTAAAGTACCTAGCTGGAAAAGCTAGTTCTGCTTGAATATTTGTTCTGGAGAATGGTTTGGGTGAAATGCTCTTGTGTATAATGTAGTGTGTGTGTGTGTGTGTGTGTGTGTGGAAACAAAATATCAAAGTGTTTGGGTTGGAGTTATGTAATTGTGTATGTGTAAGTTAATATGACAGTATTGCTGTACAATCACTGTATTTTCTATGGTATACCTAATTTGAATAATAATAATATACTATTTTAAATAAAAGTACTATTATGATAAATCTGCTTGCTAAACCTGTGTCTGTGTAATTTAGACAAACATTTTGACAAGCTAAAGACTGCTCGCCTAAATGTTTCTCTAATTTCAGGGACAGAAATAAGAATAAGCAGAATAAGCAGCTTCACCCAGTCCAGGTTTTAATACAAGCTTGATTAGCCACAGTGTACCGATAGGTAACAAGCTTGGCTGTGTCTTATTAAACTCAGTAAAACCAGGAATGGGTCTAACTGCTATGGAATGGGAGCCGCCTTCCCATCCCTGACTTTGTGTGACAGTGCAGTTCTTATAAGAGTGTCTTCTCGAGAACTCTGTCCGGCCTGCAACCAAAGCGAGTCGTGTCTGTCATACAAAGAGTTCAAGAGTCCCAGCCTGGGCGATCTCCACTTGAGCTCTTCAGCCCCGTGGCCAGCAGAGTGCTCAGGTTTCCTCCCTCACCTGAGAGAGTGCAAAGGCAATCCAACCATTCCTGAGACCACCCAGCCAAGATAGGCAACTCTGTGCTAATGGGACTGGAATCAGAAAGCACCTGCGTCTGTGGGACCCTGCTCCCGTTATCATTAAGCAATTAAATAGTTCATTTCAAATACATATTCATCATTAAAAAGTCTCAGAAGAGACAGCAGTGGTCTCACTCTATTCCATGTCAAGAGACCCCTTGATTCTTTGCCCCCCATGTAGTCATTTTCATCTAGTGCTTGGACAAAAATGACCATGTTCCTATCCATTCATATCATTAATAACTGCATTAATAAAGTTTCTGTCCTTTCTTTAATGGGTCATTTGATACCGGGTGTATTTTACCCTGGAGAGTTTTTTATTACTGTAATATTATATGAAGTATACTATTTTTTCCAGCTAATTCAAAGAATATTGTTTTAAATGTGGAAAGAATCTTCGAATGTGAAAAGCTTTGTCCCAGAGCTTTTTCTCTGGAGAGCCGGATTCCTGATGAGCTGCAGGTAGCCGGCTCCCAAATCAAACAGTGTGACCTCCGCATTGTAACAACGCAGCACTGATCTTTATTAACGGGTGATACATTAAACACACATCCACTCGTACAGCAATACGATATGCACACACACAACAAGCTGTGCACGTGTGTGCAGAGAGAAGCAGTAATAATAACAGCGAGGGACCTGACATTCATCTGCTGCAGCTACGGGTCTATTAATATTTCAAGGTGTTTTAATGTACACCATGCAGTACCCTACAGGAAGTGCATCTTCTATGAGTATGGAGCACAGCACAGATGATTTTCATCATGATTATTCAATAACGAAGGGCTGAATAGATAAAAAGGTGCCTCAAAATGATACATTTCTGTCTTGAATTGGAAAAAAAATAAGTATGTAGATGATTGAGTTTAAATTGACACTTTTTTAGGACAGAATTTCAACATCAATTCAAGTTAATTTAGGATGTCATTCTTTGATATTTTAATTCTACAGTTCATCTTGCTGAAATTGGATTTGTCAAATTGTAAGTATACCTATTGACCACCAATTAGTTGCAGTGCAAAGTCTACTATAGCCAACCTGGTCAGCATTGATACTACAGTGCAAAGTCTACTATAGCCAACCTGGTCAGCATTGATACTGCAGTGCAAAGTCTGCTATAGCCAGCCTGGTCAGCATTGATACTGCAGTGCAACGTCTACAATAGCCAGCCTGGTCAGCATTGATACTGCAGTGCAACGTCTACTGTAGCCAGCCTGGTCAGCATTGATACTGCAGTGCAAAGTCTGCTATAGCCAGCCTGGTCAGCATTGATACTGCAGTGCAACGTCTACAACAGCCAGCCTGATCAGCATTGATACTGCAGTGCAACGTCTACTGTAGCCAGCCTGGTCAGCATTGATACTGCAGTGCAATGTCTACTATAGCCAGGCTGGTCAGCATTGATACTGCAGTGCAAAGTCTGCTATAGCCAGCCTGGTCAGCATTGATACTGCAGTGCAAAGTCTGCTATAGCCAGCATTGATACTGCAGTGCAACGTCTACTATAGCCAGCCTGGTCAGCATTGATACTGCAGTGCAAAGTCTGCTATAGCCAGCCTGGTCAGCATTGATACTGCAGTGCAAAGTCTACTATAGCCAGCCTGGTCAACGTTGATTGATTCTCTTGTGTAGTTCGTAGTCGTTTTGAATGGTTCTCATTGTCATGCTTTATTGGATTATTCTTGTTTGACAGTAGACTGTCTTTAAGGTGTTTTATTGGATTATTCTTGTTTTGATAGCTCAGCTCTTTAGTTCTAGTTGTCTGCCATTGCCCCAGCTGCTGTATCACTAGATGGTGCTGATCTAGCCTGTAGTACCTGTACTAGATATATGGAAGAACGGTATTATAATAAGAACCACTCTTCCTTACATCATAAAATGCTAAGACACAGACACAGCCAGCCGGGCACATTTTCATTCCACCCGCAGTGAGCTGCCACATACAGTACTGTCTGAATCACAAAGGGCACCATCAGTACATGACTTCACAGTGTGTGCTATTCACAGCAATGCACAGTCATTGCATGTTCAGGGTTTCAATATGCAGGTGTAATGGGTGCAAACGTGTCCATGAACAGGTCAACCTATTTAGACATGCATATGGCATCATAAAGCAGGTGGACTCTGTTTAGCTTGTCAAGTTCAATACAGCTGTAACGGGATGAGATTGCAATTGCTTTTTAAACTCCAGATCTCCACCCTGCAGTTTTTATTAAAGGACAATAAAACCATCCATGTTTGAAAACTGGTGGCAAACAAGCTGTGCATATGCCTTAAAATTAAACTACGTAATGTTTTCCCTTAAAAACAAATAAATAAATAAAATAACTAAATCAATTCATATTTAGCTTATTACAAATCCCATCTTGCAGTACCTCCTCACATCACATGCTGTACAACAAGGTCATTTCATAGCATTTCTGATGTCATTCCTATGGCCTGTCCACCTGTCTGCTGCTCTTCAGAAGATATCCACAGTCAGTGGACAGTTGCAATGGGATTTTGGACAAGGTTTACAGTTTGAGATTCTCGGGACTCCCTGATAGTTCCTTGCCTCTCTGGCCCGGACTCTACAGTGAATCCGGTTGGATGGTGTGCCACCTGGCTGTCTCCACCTGCCCCCGGCTGCACATGTCCTTCCAGTGCACTTGCCCCTCCTCCAGAGCATCACAGCCAATCAGAACACGGCCCAGAACCCTGCTCCGCGTGTAGATGTGCCCCTGCCAATCAAACACACAGGATTCAAAAAATAATAATTTGAAGCAGTAACCAGCAAGAAGGAATCTTTAGTAAACCCAATAATACAGAGATGTCAGTACACATAACTAAATAGCTTTATCTTTTCTCTGTTTTTTTTTCTTAAATGTTTTGCTTTGGTGATGGAGAATGACAACATTGGCAACAGTGCTGCTTAAGATTGGTATCCTTTTAAATCTCTTGTTGCAATTTTAATTTGATTATTATTTCGGTTTTGCCAGGGTGTTTGATAAACAACAGATCATACGTGTAACATGTTATGAAAGGCTTTATGAGTTTTACCAAAAATCTTGGGTTCATGTGCATGACCACGTTTACACTGCTGCACATTATGAGTGTACATGACCAGGCTTATGTAGCTGCACGTTATGAGTCTGCATGACCACATTTACACTACTGCACGTTATGAGTGTCCATGACCACGTTTATGCAGCTGCATGTTACAAGTGTGCATGACCACGTTTACACTGCTGCATTAATTTAAAGAATGGCTTGCAAGTGTAGTACCAGATATCATATTTTAAAATAGAAATACATGTATCCTATAGCACGCGATCCTCTTAAAACTGGACATTTGAGACCAATGTAAACATATAAGAGAACAATAGGTAAGATGAATGGAATTATTTTGTTAGCTGAAAGCTCACACGTTTCTAGGACAACAGTACTTGATAAACAGATTTTAAATGTTTCTTCTTAGCATTTGTCACGGATCAAATATATCTTCCTAGCACTAGTGAGTTGTTTTATTGGATGTCATCATCAAAAGAGATGCAGGTGTTTTTTAAAACTTTTTAAAAAACTGACAACTAGTTGGAATAGAATTAACCTTGGACTGCTCTAACCAATTGTCAGCGGCAATAAAGAATTTAGTAATCAGACACGGTGCTGGAAACGTTTGTATTATTCACACATAAACGCGCATACATGTAGGGCTAAAAATGAATGTGTAGGGCTAATCAATCATTTTAGAAGCGGTACATCTTTTCAATATCCAGCTCCCCTGCAACTAACAGGTGCATGTGGTACATCAGGTAATAAGCAGGATACTATAAAAAAAAAATCAGTTATCAAATACCGTGGTGGGAACTCATGTATTATACACATATAGAAGCACAGTTTGATGAAAATGAGTTTTGATTAAACATTGACATATTTAGGGATACATCAATAGTTGTAGAAGCAATGCAATGTTTTCATCTCCCCAGCTCTCCCGCAAATCTCAGCAATCTATTCTGTGCACTTTGAATAAGGATTGCTCACGTTTCCCCAGTCAGACAAGGATGTTCTTGGTATCAAAATAAAGGTAAGGGATTGAAGTTTAATCACTTGTATGGATACCCCACAATCCTCAAAGACTATGCGATATGTTCATTTCAAACACATTGGTTCCTCAAAGAGCGAAGAGATATGTTCATTTTAAACACACTGGGGTCTGCAAAGACTATGAGATATGTCCATTTCAAACACACTTGGGTCTGCAAAGACTATGAGATTTGTTCATTTCAAACACACTGGGGTCTTCAAAGACTATGAGATATGTTCATTTCAAACACACTTGGGTCCTCAAAGACTATGAGATATGTTCATTTCAAACACACTGGGGTCCTCAAGTGTAAAGAGATATGTTCATTTCAAACACACTGGGGTGCATTTGCACCCTTTGCCACTGACGAAGGGTTAACTAAGGTAGCATAAACATATCCCATCATTTTGTAAAACTCATTCCAAATGAAATACATTTAGGGGGTGGATTCTCTGTGGTTTTAAGCCAATTACTTGTTTGATATGTGATGATGACATCACCGCAACATACGATAAAATGTAGCAATCCCAGTCTACAGACGTTTTAAGGTAACAACAGTGTCAGCGTTCTGGTTACATTGAAATAAGACAAGGTAGACAATGCAGTAGGATACATTTCTGTGTGTGGGGTTGTGTTTTTGACAATTCATCTTCTCTCTTCATTTTTTTTGTAGTCATGGCTTTCCTGTGTTCAAGCTCTCGTTTTCACTTGAGTTTGATCTTGTTTTGTCCTTGTAAAGAAAAGAGGAACATTTGTATTTGTTTAGCTCTATGAAATGGTGTGCGCATGGTGTGTGCTGGGCGCTGGGTTGCCTTGCCTTTTGCTGTTCGTGTCTCTGATTCGTTGTAACTGGGCAGCCAGGTGGGTTAGACCATATTGTTGAGAAAGTTATGAAACGTAATCCTGAATCTGCCATGTTGGCTCCACATGCTCTATAGTTTAGTACATGTTGCAGATTCTATGCTGGAGCCACAATGGTGTCAGTTGCATAATCTCCACAAGTTAGTATGCAAACACACGTAGAAGATATTAATAAAAGGTAGTTACAAATGTATCGAAACACCGGAGGTCTCGCTAGCTCCGCGACAGACACATGAACTGGCAGAATAAATAACACATATTATTCCTGCACTTATATGTTGGATCTGCTCTATACAATCCTTATAAAAAAAGAAGACATCGACTATTCTTAATTTCATTCACACTATAGCTTCTACTTTTTCATTTTTTTTGTGAAATTTCAGGTTATTAAATATATTGCAGTTAAAGCTAAATGACATAGTTTATAAAAAATAGTTAACACTTAAGTTTCCTCTAATCACTGTATTTCAGCACACTCTTTCCTGTGTCATCCAAAGAGTGCAAGAGAAAATGCACTCAACCTGATTAGAGGTAGCCATTGAACAATAACAAACATATTATGCCATTAAATCTAAACCAAAAAACAACAAAAAGCTGATATTAACACATTGAATCTGTTTATGTATTCTGTTGTGGTTACATGTTCAGAATTCTCAGCCATTGCCATTCTGTGTGCAAGATGCTAAGTGTAGTGGCTGCTAGCTTCCAAAGGGACGTGACTTCAAATCGCCCTTAAATTTAGAAACCTTATCTTCCACAAACCTTATTTCACAGTATTTGTATTGCCACTAAAGCCCCCTGCGGTTTGCCCTCTCCTACCTGCATGATGATGAACTCCAGGGAAAGGGGCAGCTCGTGGATCTCCCCGGGGGGCATGTCGAAGAGGAAGGGGGCGTTCCACACTGCGTTGTAGCCGCTGGCCGCCCTCGTCTCCTTGCTTCCAATCACACTGCCCCCCTGCCGCAGGGTAATCACCACATAGTGATCTGAAACACAGACAGAGCGTATCACAATGACAAAGTGCCTTCAAACTCCAATCACACTGCCCCCTGCTGCAGGGTAATCACCACATAGTGATCTGAAACACAGACATAGTATCACAATGACAAAGTGCCTTCAAACTCCAATCACACTGTATCCCTTATATGAGAAGCGTGTGAACGCTGTTTACCTGTGTATACCCTCGACTACACCACTGACTGCAGCATGCGGTTTTATTTTAGAATGAAATGTAATTGAGCATGTTCAGTATATAGGGGTGAATGTGCAGTCTCAGTTGAATCTGTACTCCAGTGCAGTTCAGCCGATGAAAGGTTTGGAAATGCTTGAATGAGACCACTTGAGATTTACTCTTTTCACTCCAAGTTTCTTTGCTTTTACAGAAAGTTTTCATTTGTTTGATTATAGTTGGGTTTTTTTTTAATCTGCTAAACAGATGATCTCATAAATACCATGCAACATCTCCTGACATCTAGCACAAGGCACTCCTAGATCCCAGTATGTGAGCATTCTCACATGTGTGTGAATAAGCATGGGGATTGTGAGCAGTGAGAGAGACTGAAATATAATCAACGTGAAGCCATGCTCTCTGCATCTGCAGCTCAGGAGTCCAGGAGCGAGGATATAGTGGAGCTCTGTATGGCACACAGCAGCATGGATATAGTGGAGCTCTGTATGGCACACAGCAGCATGGATATAGTGGAGCTCTGTATGGCACACAGCAGCATGGATATAGTGGAGCTCTGTATGGCACACAGCAGCATGGATATAGTGGAGCTCTGTATGACACACACCAGCATGGATATAGTGGAGCTCTGTATGGCACACAGCAGCATGGATATAGTGGAGCTCTGCATGGCACACAGCAGCATGGATATAGTGGAGCTCTGTATGGCACACTCACACTTTTATATGTATCCACATAACCACTTACCTAATTCTAAGAAAATTTGGTAACATTCTTCCCTGTACCGTATATACAAATTCATACTCCAAACTGCAACATTCTCATTTAAATTGTGATGTTTATTATTTTAATTATACTTATTATTGAAATATTCTTTATCCAGTAATTTCAAAAACATTCCATCATTCAAACAAGGTGAAATAAAGAAACAATTTAGCTAGTGTATCAATATCTAACCCTAACCCTCAGGTAAGATACTGATGAAGACACAAAACATTTGTCTACTTTCTTAATAGTTTTACCTTAAAACCCAATCCCTTCCACACTGCAGCCCAGGATTCACAGCATATACACTGCATAGCAATGTTCCACATTTAAACCCAGTCAAGTAAGTCCTAGGCTAATCAACTGCTCAATTACAAGTGTGTTTCAAAGTCCTGTAAGTGAAAGGAGGGAGAGCAGGGAGAGCAGGGAGAGCAGGGAGAGCAGGGAGAGGAGAAAGCGGAGAGCAGGGAGAGGAGAGAGAGGCATGAGCAGGGAAGGGAGAGAGAGAGAGCAGGGAGAGGAGGGAGGAGAGGGAAGCGGAGAGCAGGGAGAGGAAAGAGAGGAGAGAGGAGAGAGAGGAGAGGGGAAAGCAGAGAGCAGGGAGAGGAGAGAGAGGAGAGAGCAGGGAAGGGAGAGAGAGGAGAGGGGGAAGAGGAGATCAGGGAGAGGAGAGAGAGGAGAGAGCAGGGAGAGGAGAGAGAGGAGAGAGCAGGGAAGGGAGAGAGAGAGAGTAGGGAAGGGAGAGAGGAGAGAGGAGGAGAGAGAGGAGAAAGCAGAGAGTAGGGAGAGGAGAGAGGAGGGAGGGAGAGGAGAGACAGGAGAGAGGAGAGAGCAGGGAGAGGAGAGAGAGAAGAGGGGAAAGTGGAGAGCAGGGAGAGGAGAGAGTCAAGAGCGGGGAGAGGAGAAGAGAAAGCGGAGAATAGGGAGAGGAGAGAGAGGCAAGAGCAGGGAGAAGAGGGAGCAGGGAGAGGAGGGAGAGGAGAGGAGAAAGCGGAGAGCAGGGAGAGGAGAGAGCAGGGAGGTGAGGGAGAGGAGAGGAGGGAGGAGGGAGGAGGGAGCAGTACCTGGTGTCCCTGGCATGCGGTTCAGCTTGCCCAGGTTTTCTGCCTTGCGGACCATCACCTTGATCCTGTGGGCCAGTGTCTGGTACTGCAGGAGGATGAAGAGCTGGCCCAGGGCCTTGGGGATTGAGATGGAGCTGCTGCGGCTCTCCATATCCTGGGAGCTTTGACTCTAAATAGGAGCAGGGGGTCGTCAGGAGACTACAATGGGGGGATGGTGAGCCTGACCCATCACAAACAGCACTTTAAAGCATTTGTCCTTCTGAACGTCTGGTAACAAGTGGTTATTAGCCCAATAGCAATATTATATCATACTGCCAAAGACAAAAGAGGAGTCAAGAACGAATCTAACCATAGCAGCAACACTAAAGAACTTACAAAGAACTAATCAATAACCAAATCATGAAATCTGTATTATCTTGCACAAATCTATAGTGGAGCAAATATTCCCATTCCCATTTTTATTTGTTCATTTTTTTAAAATTTTTTTTTACATTTTCGAGTTGTCTTTATAAATCTGGGCCCTCGTTAGGCCCAGATTTGACAACACAGCAAACTGGCCAACTGCCAGTATAACCACACTGCACATATACATGTGTGATAATCCACCTCCCAGAAACCTCCAATCATTGTGTCTCCTATGCCTCTGATTTTCTGATCCTCATTATTTAAAAAACAAACCAAATACTGCCTGCCCACATGTCTTTCTTGAACAAGTATCTGATACAAGCATTGTGAGGATTGCACAGCATTTCAAAGCACAATTTACTAAATGTATTTCCAAGCCTTACATTACTCTGTAGTGACGATGTATCTCCTACTGTTGAATTTTCCACTAATAAATTAGTAACAGAGTGTGCACAGGGATGGGGTGTGTGTACTGGGATGGGATGTGTGCACTGGGATGGAGTGGGGTGTGTGTACTGGGATGGAGTGTGTGCATTGGGATAGAGTGTGTGCACTGGGATGGGATGGAGTGTGTGCACTGGGATGGAGTGGGGTGTGTGTACTGGGATGGAGTGTGTGCACTGGGATGGAGTGGGGTGTGTGTACTGTGATGGAGTGTGTGCACTGGGATGGGATGGAGTGTGTGCACTGGGATGGAGTGGGGTGTGTGTACTGTGATGGAGTGTGTGCACTAGGGTGGGATGGGGTGTGTGCACTGGGATGGAGTGGGGTGTGTGTACTGGGATGGAGTGTGTGCACTGGGATGGGATGAGTTGTGTGCACTGGGATGGAGTGTGTGCACTGGGATGGGATGAGGTGTGTGCACTGGGATGGAGTGGGGTGTGTGTACTGAGATGGAGTGGGGTGTGTGTACTGGGATGGAGTGTGGTGTGTGTACTGGGATGGAGTGTGTGCACTAGGGTGGGATGGGGTGTGTGCACTAGGGTGGGATGGGGTGTGTGTATTGGGATGGGATGTGTGCACTGGGATGGAGTGGGGTGTGTGTACTGGGATGGAGTGTGTGCACTGGGATGGGGTGTGTGCACTGGGATGGAGTGGGGTGTGTGTATTGGGATGGGGTGTGTGCACTGGGATGGAGTGTGGTGTGTGTACTGGGATGGAATGTGTGCACTGGGATGGGATGAGGTGTGTGCACTGGGATGGAGTGTGTGCACTGGGATGGGATGAGGTGTGTGCACTGGGATGGAGTGGGGTGTGTGTACTGAGATGGAGTGGGGTGTGTGTACTGGGATGGCGTGTGACGGGGTGTGTGTACTCTGATGGGGTGTAACAGGGTGTGTGTACTGGGATGGGGTGTGATGGGGTCTGTGTACTGGGATGGGGTGTGATGAGGTGTGTGTACTGGGGTGGGGTGTGATGGGGTGTGTGTACTGGGATGGGCAGTGTGTACTGGGATGGGGTGTGTTCTGGGTGGAATGTGTGTAGTGGGATAGGGTATTATGGGGTGTGTACAAATATGGGGTGTGATGGGATGTGTACTGGGATGGGGTGTGTGTACTGTGATGGGGAGTTAAGGGATGTGTGTACTGGGATGGGGTGTGTGTACTGTGATGGGGAGTTACGGGATGTGTGTACTGGGATGGGGTGTGTGTACTGGGAGGGATGTGTGTACTTGGATGGGGTGTGTGTATTGGGATGGGGTGTATGTACCTTTTTGAGTTTGGTCTTGGTGGAGCTCAGCTCCTGACTGTAGCTGGTAGGTTGGTCGGTCCCCCATTCCACGGGCCCACAAGGGAACAGCATCTCCCCCAGGCAGGAGGCTCTCAGGCTGGGGAAGTCCTTGGAGAAGACGGCCATGCGCAATGTGCAGCCTCGCAGCTCCTCCACAGCCCCCACCTCGAAATGGAAATCCTCTCTGAACTCGGGGCTCAGACTCCGGCGCTGCACAGACGTCTGCAGGGGCTCCAGGCAGCAGGGCAGCAGACTCAGCCGCACATAGCAGCCGCCGGACACCCCGATCTTCCGCGGCACATTGGCCAGGCTGAGCACAGACACGGTCAGAGACCCATCATTGGGGGAGAAGAAGAGGCTGAACTGGATTCTTAGGGGAACTTTGCCACTGATTTCTGAGATCTCTCCCGGGACAGTGTGGGATTGCCTCACTCTTGAGGTCAGCAGCCTGGCTCCCGGGCTGTTCAGTTTGCTGTGCTCGCTGGCTCCCGGGCTGTTCAGTTTGCTGTGCTTGCTGGCTCCCGGTCTGTTCAGTTTGCTGTGCTCGCTGGCTCCCGGTCTGTTCAGTTTGCTGTGCTCGCTGGCTCCCGGGCTGTTCAGTTTGCTGTGCTTGCTGGCTCCCGGTCTGTTCAGTTTGCTGTGCTCGCTGGCTCCCGGTCTGTTCAGTTTGCTGTGCTCGCTGGCTCCCGGGCTGTTCAGTTTGCTGTGCTTGCTGGCTCCCGGTCTGTTCAGTTTGCTGTGCTTGCTGGCTCCCGGGCTGTTCAGTTTGCTGTGCTCGCTGGCTCCCGGTCTGTTCAGTTTGCTGTGCTCGCTGGCTCCCAGGCTGTTCAGTTTGCTGTGCTCGTTGTAGATAAAGGCGGCTCCCGTTACGGTGCAGCGCCTCTCTAAGGCTCGCTTGGTTTTGGAGACCAGGTTGAGTTTGGGGATTGTGGGTAGGGATGCTCTGCCGTGGCAGCCTGGTTTGAAAGGAGGGCTTTTCTCATAAGACGACAGGTTGTTCTGTCTTTGCAGCTGGTAACTGGTTTTGTAGTTGGCGTCAAGTTCGGAAGAGCTCCTCGGTCTGAATTTGTGTTCTGGAGACGGGTAGGAGCAGCTGCATGGGGGCTGGGCCGGGTATTCTAGTACGTCCCCCTCCAGCTCCTGGTACTGCTGTTTGATGGGCATTGGGCTGGTTGGGCTGATCTTACGGGAGAAGGCGGGGCCCAGGTCCAGCGACACATGATCCGAGGATGAGGCCTTGTCTTGGCAGGGCCGGGACCTCCCTCGACGCCAGCACAGGATGCAACCGAGCATCAGGCAGAAGCACAGCACAGCTAGGCCCACCCCCAGCAGGGTCTGCAAGTGCACTGCAAGAAAACACAGGCATCTCAGCCATACCTCCATGCAACCACAGCTCTCTGCTTCAACCCCCCTCACTCACACAGCTGTATCTGACCAGAGCATTTCACATGGACAAAAACACAGGCATCTTAATCAATACATCATCCACAGCTCTCTGCTTCAACCCTCCTCCCTCACACAGCTGTATCTGACCAGAGCATTTCACATGGACAAAAACACAGGCATCTTAATCAATACATCATCCACAGCTCTCTGCTTCAACCCTCCTCCCTCACACAGCTGTATCTGACCAGAGCATTTCACATGGACAAAAACACAGGCATCTTAATCAATACATCATCCACAGCTCTCTGCTTCAACCCCACTCCCTCACACAGCTGTATCTGACCAGAGCATTTCACATGGACAAAAACACAGGCATCTTAATCAATACATCATCCACAGCTCTCTGCTTCAACCCCACTCCCTCACACAGCTGTATCTGACCAGAGCATTTCACATGGACAAAAACACAGGCATCTTAATCAATACATCATCCACAGCTCTCTGCTTCAACCCTCCTCCCTCACACAGCTGTATCTGACCAGAGCATTTCACATGGACAAAAACACAGGCATCTTAATCAATACATCATCCACAGCTCTCTGCTTCAACCCCCCTCCCTCACACAGCTGTATCTGACCAGAGCATTTCACATGGACAAACAGCCAAGTAAGAACAAAGTAATACGAGTGATACAGTGCTTTGGTCAGACAGGACTACTCTTTGTAATATGAGTGACACAGTGCTTTGCTCAGGCAGGATTACTCTTTGTAAATACCAGTTCTACAGTGCTTTGCTCAGACAGGACAACTCTTTGTAATACGAGTGACACAGTGCTTTTGTCAGACAGGACTACTCTTTGTAAATACCAGTTCTACAGTGCTTTGGTCAGACAGGACTACTCTTTGTGTGAATATTTTGCATTGCAAGTTTTGCAGTGTTTGATGTATTTGGACAATTCTTGCCAGAAGCGGCATTCAATCTCCTGGGGCTGGTTTTTCAAAACCTGTAATCTGGATAAAAATGATCTGGATTTTGTAATTCTATATATTGTGATTGAGATTACTTTTATCTGGATCGTTTTGATCCGTTTTTTTCTGAAAATGTCACTGCTGGATTACATGTATGCAGATTACAAATAATCACGATTACAAAATCCAGTTTTTGAATAGTATTGGAACAGGAACAATTCATGAAAATCTATCCCGAAAGGATGCCCCCTCACTTCCAGCAAGGAGATGAAGAAAGCAGCACAAGGAACATTCGAAAGAGTGCAGAGTAAAGAGGAAGGCATCATCACAGCAAGCTGGGTTGACAATGCCCTTGTTACCATTGCCTCAATGGGGAATGCTGTGTCACCTGTCTCAACTGTGCTGCGATATTCTGAGTCAGCAAAGAAGAAGATCCAATGCAACGTCCCCTACTCTTCGGACAAGACAACATGTATATGGGAGGAACTGACAGAATGGATGAGAACGTTGTGAAGTACAGGATTGGAATCAGAAGCAAGAAGTGGTGGTGCCCCTCTTCACGTGGCTCATTGACGTTGCTGTGCATAATGCTTGGATCTTGGCCCGGACTGCAGGATTGAACATACCACGGCTTGACTTCAGGGATATCACCAAAACCTACCTACACTTATGTTTTCTGAGGTACTTAAATACTTCACTCTATTAGTTGGAGTATATTAATATGTGGTAAAGGTGATTGGAAACCTTCACTCTATTAGTTGGAGTATATTAATATGTGGTAAAGGTGATTTTAATACTTCACTCTATTAGTTGGAGTATATTAATATGTGGTAAAGGTGATTTTAATACTTCACTCTATTAGTTGGAGTATATTAATATGTGGTAAAGGTGATTGGAATCCTTCACTCTATTAGTTGGAGTATATTAATATGTGGTAAAGGTGATTGGAATCCTTCACTCTATTAGTTGGAGTATATTAATATGTGGTAAAGGTGATTGGAATCCTTCACTCTATTAGTTGGAGTATATTAATATGTGGTAAAGGTGATTTTAATACTTCACTCTATTAGTTGGAGTATATTAATATGTGGTAAAGGTGATTTTAATAAGAACATAAGAACATAAGAAAGTTTACAAACGAGAGGAGGCCATTCAGCCCATCTTGCTCGTTTCGTTGTTAGTACCTTATTGATCTCAGAATCTCATCAAGCAGCTTCTTGAAGGATCCCAGGGTGTCAGCTTCAACAACATTACTGGGGAGTTGGTTCCAGACCCTCACAATTCTTTGTGTAAAAAAGTGCCTCCTATTTTCTGTTCTGAATGCCCCTTTATCTAATCTCCATTTGTGACCCCTGGTCCTTGTTTCTTTTTTCAGGTCAAAGAAGTCCCCTGGGTTGACATTGTCTATACCTTTTAGGATTTTGAATGTTTGAATCAGATCACCGCGTAGTCTTCTTTGTTCAAGACTGAATAGATTCAATTCTTTTAGCCTGTCTGCATACGACATGCCTTTTAAACCGGGATAATTCTGGTTGCTCTTCTTTGCACTCTTTCTAGAGCAGCAATATCCTTTTGTAACGAGGTGACCAGAACTGAACACAATATTCTAGGTGAGGTCTTACTAATGCATTGTAGAGTTTTAACATTATTTCCCTTGATTTAAATTCAACACTTCTCACAATATATCCAAGCATCTTGTTAGCCTTTTTATAGCTTCCCCACATTGTCTAGATGAAGACATTTCTGAGTCAACATAAACTCCTAGGTCTTTTCATAGTTCCTTCTCAGTGATGTGCTTGACTGAGGATCCTGGAAGGCAGCACACTGTTGTAGTAAGGGGTCCAAACTGCAAACTGAACTTGCTGTGTTTCTCAATATGGAGTCCCCAACGATCATGACCTCCCTTCTTTTGCTGCCTGGCCACCACTGTTTATAGGGTCCTGGATATTGTTTCTTTCATTCTCTTGATGTTGGTTTTGGTCATCTAAATGTTGAAGTGGCTCAAATTTGTTGGATGTTTGGATTTCTGGTGGTTGTGTTAGACGAAGTTTCTTTTTTTCCCTGCTTCTGCCTATCTGAACCCAGCTGTTTCGACTCTCTTCCATCTCCGTGGTGGCTTTCAGTTTGCTAGGGGTGCAGACTTCCATGAATTGTGGGTGTGCCAGCTCCTCAAGCTCCTGTTGCTGTCTCATTTCCTCCAGCTCCTTTTCTAGCAGGCTTAATCGCTGAAGCAAGTCCTGGATCATGTGGCATTTTACACACACTTGGTTGAGCTCTGTTGGGTTGTCTCGGATTTCCCACATCATGCAGTTGTCACAGATTACTGGCTTGAAGACCATTTTTTTAAGTTTAGCTTCTGCAGCTGTCAACCTGCTTTCAACTGCTTCTAACTGCGTTGTACTTGTCCACTCGTACTTCTCACATGTCGCTTCCACACGCTGTCGCTAAGAAGACTGCCTGCCTTTTGTTTGTTTGTGTTGCGGGCTCCACCCCTCCCCCGTGTTACAGAACGCCGCGGAATTTGAATCAGCTGCTCCGAGTTTCATGTTTTTATCAGAAAAATACACGCAGCTGTAAGGCTTTAAGCTGCAATGTTTTCTGATTAAAGCAACTCCAGAGTCAATTTAAAAATGTAATTCCTCCTTTCTGCTTCTAACTGTGTTGTACTTGTCCACTCGTACTTCTCACACGATGTCGAGTGGACAATACTTCACTCTATTAGTTGGAGTATATTAATATGTGGTAAAGGTGATTTTAACTTTTCCCCACAGTGAAATAGGAGTGAAACAGCACTTCAGAAGCACAATTATATTTATTTATTGAACCTGGAAAAGTCCTTGAGCTCTCATTTCAAGGGTGTCCTGACCAAGACGTATCAGCGTGTTTTCAGGTCAGGAGCTGTTAGATTGTGTGTATATCACTGATTATGTTATCTAGGACAAGGTTTGTATTGTTGTATGTTAACGGTGATTTACAGTGTCAATATTTTGTTGGTATGTACGTCCCTTGAAGTCACATGTTATCTTTGTGGAACATTCCAGTATAAATATGTAGGAGTGCCAGGCCTCTCAAATAAAAGAGAACACAAAACAAAGCAAGCAAGAATCTCTGCCAAATATCCTAATCCTAATAGACTGCCGTATTAGACTAAAGTGTGCTGTACAACGTCTCCGTAATACACAGTGCACTCACTCAACATGTGATAATGAATAAAGAGACCCTCTCTCTCAAACTCCATCAGTGACACACAGTGCACTCACTCAACATGTGATAATGAATAAAGAGACCCTCTCTCTCAAACTCCATCAGTGACACACAGTGCACTCACTCAACATGTGATAATGAATATAGAGACCCTCTCTCTCTAATCCATCAGTGACACACAGTGCACTCACTCAACATGTGATAATGAATAAAGAGACCCTCTTAAACTCCATCAGCAGATTGGTCACAAAACACATAAGTTCAATACTGACTAAACTGAACCCCCCTTTTTACATATTGCAATACTAAACATACTCATACTAAAAGGCACAGATTAATTATATACACCCAGGACAAGCACTAACTAAACACAAACAGGAACCTAAACTAATGACCGGACAGGTAAGCTGTTTACCAGTTTGACTAAACAAAAGACACACGTTTACAAAAACACATTTCACAAAAAAAAGGCTTTACACTGTACCCTTTTTTTTCCTACGATTGAGCACACCTTGAATCGGGCTCCTTCACACAGCAGCAGCCCTGAACAGACTGGCTGCTTCCTTTAAATACCTGCAGGGGATAATTACTAATCAAACAATTAGGGATGATATTAACCTCCTCCCTGCTGTGTTACAATATATATATATATATATATATATATATATATATATATATATATATATATATATATATATATATATATATATATATATATATATATATATATATATATATACACACAGTCACCTCCAAAATTATTGGCACCCTTGATAAAGATCTCTTTTTCTCTGTCTCTCCCCTCTCTCCCTGCTCCTCCTACCCCCACTGTCACCTCTCATCGTAACCTTCGCTCTCTCTCCCCTCTGTCCTTGCCTCCACCGCTCTCTCTCACCTCCCTCCTATTGACTCCTTCTCCCAACTCTCTGTAGACTCTGCTACCTCCATCCTCTTCTCCTCCCTCACCTCCCTCTGTCCCCTCACCTCCCGACCTGCTCGCCCCTCCGCTCAGCAAGAACCACACTGCGATCTGCTGAAAAGAAATGGAAGAGAACCAAACTCCCTGCTACTCTAGACCTCTACCGCTCTCTCCTCTCCTCCTCTACTCTACTATCTCCTCTGCTAAATGTTCTTATTTCCAATCTATAATCCAAGCCTCCACTAACAACCCACGTAAACTATTCTCTACCTTCTCCTTCCTCCTAAACCCTCCCCCCTCCTCCTCCCTCCTCTATCTCTGATGACTTTGCCTCGTTCTTCTCTTCTAAAATCTCAGATATCCGCAAACTCTTTAACACCTCTCCCCCCCCCTTACCCCCTCCTGCTCCAACCCCTACACCCACTGCGTCCCCTACTAACTCACCCTCCTTCTCCACATTCTCTCCCCTCTCAGACTATGACCTCTCCTCCCTGCTGAAGGAGCCACAAACCCACCACGTGTGCCCTGGACCCCCTCCCCACTCACCTCTTTCAAGCTGCTGCTCCTGCTCTACTTCCCTTCAACTCCTCCCCTCTCAATACCTTTCTCCTTTCTGGTCTCTTTCACTCTGCCTTCAAACAAGCCTCTATCACTCCCCTCCTCAAAAAACCTACCCTCGACCCCACCTCCCTCCAGAGCTACCGTCCTGTCTCCCTCCTACCCTTCCTCTCCAAAACCCATGAGCGGGCAGTACACCTGTCCAACCACTCTCTGCTCGACCCTCTTCAATCAGGCTTCCGCTCTGCTCACTCCACTGAAACCGCCCTTCTGTCTGTCACTAACTCACTAAACTCTGCCCGAGCTGCCTCTCTCTTCTCTGTCCTAATTCTCCTCGACCTCTCTGCTGCCTTTGACACTGTTGATCACTCTATTCTCCTATCCTCTCTCGCTGACCTGGGAATCTCTGGCACTGCTCTGGCCTGGTTCTCCTCCTACCTCTCCAACTGTACTTACCAGGTAACCTGGCGTGGAGCAACCTCCACACCTCGCCCTCTCTCAACAGGAGTCCCCCAAGGGTCAGTCTTGGGTCCTCTCCTTTTCTCTCTCTACACCCGCTCCCTGGGCCCCCTCATCTCATCCTATGGTTTCTCATACCATTTCTATGCTGATGATGCTCAGATTTTCCTCTTCTTCCCCTCCTCTGACTCCACCATCCCCTCCCGTATCTCTACCTGTCTGTCTGCTATCTCCTCCTGGATACACTCGCATCACCTCAAACTCAACCTCTCTAAATCTGACCTCCTTTTCTTTCCCTCCTCCTCTTCCCCCTTCTCCGATATCTCTATCTCCATTCCTCTGGAATCTACCACACTCTCTCCCTCCCTCAGCTAAGAACCTCGGAGTCACCCTGGACCCCTGATTCTCGTATTCCCAGCACATCTCCACTCTGGCACGCACTTGCCGATTCTTCCTGAGCAACATACGAAGAATCCGACCCTTCCTCACCAACTACACCACCCAGCTCCTTGTCCAGGCCCTGATACTCTCCCGCCTAGACAACTGCAACTTCCTCCTGGCTGGCCTCCCTGCATCCGCCACCCGTCCGCTCCAGCTCATCCAGAACTCCGCTGCTCGCCTGGTGTTCTCTCTGCCTCCCTTCTCCCATGCAACTGCTCACTCCACTGGCTCCCGATCACCGCTCGCATCCAGTTTAAGACTCTTGTACTCGCCTACAGATGCCTTGACCAGACTGCACCCAGCTACCTCCAGACCCTCATCTCTCCCTACACCCTCACTCGACCTCTCCGCTACTCCTGCACTAGAAGACTGGCTGTACCTCCTCTACGCTCCCCTGCCTCCAGAGCCCGCTCCTTCTCCACCCTCGCCCCGCAGTGGTGGAATGACCTTCCTACAGATGTCAGGAATGCCCAGTCCCTGACCACCTTCCGGCGCCTCCTCAAGACTCACCTCTTCAGACAGCACCTGTAGAACTCCTCTTTTCCCTCTGGACACTTTATCACTCTTCCTTAATGCACATTACTTGCTCTTATCTGCTCCCTATTTTACTGCATTTAATCCTGTACTTTAGAGTACTGGAATGTCACAAGTGTTATTTAATCTGTAGTATTTTGTATTTAATTATATCCTGATGTAACTTTCACTGACACTGTTATCTGCTCCGTTATTGAAGTTATTTTGTCATATACTTGTACTTGCTAGAACCAAAGTCATTGTATTTTATCTTGCTCTTAATTGTATTAATAGTTGTACTGTAATTCTTGAAATGTATTTTGTTTACGACTGCAAGTCGCCCTGGATAAAGGCGTCTGCTAAGAAATAAATTATATATATATATATATATATATATATATATATATATATATATATATATATATATAGTAAATATGGACTGGAGAGGAGGGCTATAGTGGAAAAATATTGACCCGAGAGAAAACTATTGTTACCGACAGAGGGCGATAATGCCCGAAGCTGCAGGTAACAATAGTCTTCCCGAGGGGCGTTTAATTTTCCACTATCGCTGAGTCTGCAGTACATATTTGATATATGAATCAGTCAAGAAAATAAGTGAGGCAAGGTTGGATACTAAATATGACTTCATATTGTGTTTAAATATAGCTGATACAGCATATGTAAATAAATATAGAATTTTATATTTTGTTTAAATATAGCTGATACAACATAAGTAAATAAATAAATAACATAAATAAATAACAGAAAATGTTTTTGAAGTTCATACTGCATAGTTAGCAAAGTTTTTCTCTGTCTCCGTCTGGTTTGCTGACTGCTGCATAAACCAGTTTATATCCCGCCCATCATATTTAAGAACAGAAGAACATAAGAAAGTTTACAAACGAGTGGAGGCCATTCGGCCCATCTTGCTCGTTTGGTTGTTAGTAGCTTATTGATCCCAGAATCTCATCAAGCAGCTTCTTGAAGGATCCCAGGGTGTCAGCTTCAACAACATTACTGGGGAGTTGGTTCCAGACTCCCACAATTCTCTGTTAAAAAAGTGACTCCTATTTTCTGTTCTGAATGCCCCTTTATCTAATCTCCATTTGTGACCCCTGGTCCTTGTTTCTTTTTTCAGGTTGAAAAACTCCCTTGTGTCGACATTGTCAATTCCTTTTAGAATTTTGAATGCTTGAATAAGATCACTGCATAGTCTTCTTTGTTCAAGACTGAATAGATTCAATTATTTTAGCCTGTCTGCACCTGGAATAATTCTGGTCGCTCTTCTTTGTACTCTTTCTAGAGCAGCAATATCCTTTTTGTAACAAGGTGACCAGAACTGAACACAATATTCTAGGTGAGGTCACAGCTGTCACATTACATACACATAAAATACTGATTACCACAAAATCCATTTTGTGGTAATCATGCAGTAGAATCTTAATGACACGTTTACAAAGTATATTTTTATACTGTACTGACAAAAACAAGCATCAATGAACTCCCTTTTAATCAGCTTCTAGCGCATTCTTGTTTTATGTGTTATCTTTGCTGTGACTTTTTTTATAAGTAATATGCACTGGGGATTCACTTACTTAAACTAAAAGAGCTGAAAAAACTGCAAAGAGTTTGGGGTGTTTCAATAAACTGGTGGTGTTTCCTCCCTTGTTTTTCACTTCTTTAAAACACTTTCGACATCTGCCTTCAACCAGATTGCCGTTGTCATAGTTCCACATCAAGTGGCATTCGCCATTACAGCTGCAGTCTTTTCATTTTCCCAGAACGCACAGGGTAATTGGCCATTCCGTTAAGTGTAAATGAGTAAGCTTAGTTCATATTGTTTTTAATGTAAACAAATAGTTTTGTTTTAAAAGGTAAAAAAATAAAAAACATGGTATTGAAAAATAGCAATACTTGGATATTTTTATACCCTGATATTAGTATGGTATGATTTTGGCATTGTGATATACCGTAGATATTGATATAACATGGAACACTAATTATACTGTTAGTTGGGTTGAAGATTATTTTTGAAAACGGCCTACTAGGTGATGGTGACAGACAAATGTCACACTTCTATGAATATTCTAATAGATGGCATGGCGCTAAAGGACTACGTTTGGCAGACCTCATTTGATGATATTTTGCCTCTCAAAAACAGTTTTTTCCACTGGCCACATACCCGGGTCATTTGAGTAACACAAGTCACTCGTAACATTTTGGAAATGGATTGTCATCAATTTATCTTCTTTTGCTGTTCAATTCTCCTTGTAAAAGGACATAATTTTTGGCTTGATTTGCAGGAGTTAAAAAATACTAAGAAGCTGCTCGTTTGTCAGTTCTGATTCTTTTTTTCTCTCTTTCTGATTTTGAGAGCTAGATTTCTGGTGATATATTTTTGAAAAGCCACTAACCTCCAATAATACCTGACGTCTTGTGTACTCCATACGTTGTGATCCGTACGTGAGGTCTGTCACGCGCACACTGCAGCAACCTGTTATCTCAAGCTATTATTATCACCGTTCAGCCAAAATGAAAAAAAAAGAAGTGTAGGGTAAGATTTTAATGCAGACAAAATCATAAAATAGTTCACAAATATGTCAGAACTTTAAAGAACAAGTGTTTTGACAATATTGCATTTTTTTTTTTTTAAGTCCTGAGCCTGGGCCCCCTGACAGTGTCACTGGTTGACATCACCTGCTTTACAAAGTCATACCAGAGGCATCTCTGGGAATTCCTTCAACTGCAGTCCATTCAAAAACAGTGACATCACAATAGTCACTTAACAGTACTCTTTTCATCAACGTTTCCTTATTTCAATGAAAATGCTGTTATTGCATCTAATTTAGATTTGTTTTGCCACTTTGAAGTTGCTTAGGAACCTGCATTATTATCCATGTTTATAAAAGGGGTGGCACATCTCAGTTAATCCCTACCTGTTGATAACATGAAGCACCTAGTGTTAGGTAGCACGTTGCTTAACTGTTCAATAGATTCACTGACCGAGGCACAGCTCTCTGGGAATGGTCTTTGTTGTTTATATTGGCTGACAGTTCTCTGATTGTCTATGACAAATTTGATTTAAACTATATCAAGGTTATTATTTTTAAATACTAGCAATGCAGCCCTTGAGTATACTTTGGTCCATACTTTCAAATATTTTCCTTTATTAATTAACACTAGAACCACCACGGCAGTCAGTTTGACAGTTTCAGGTTTTCAAATTTAAATTACTCTACGTGTCTGAAAGTTGTATATGTATTGTAACGACCCGGACAATTGTATCATTGCAGGACTTGTAGTCTGTCCCGTTTGTCTTGTCTATCTTTTATGTTATGTGTATTGTAAGGGGAACGGGTCACGCTGTTAGTTAGCAGCGGGAAAAGGGGGACTGCAGACCACGGGTCGATTGGTTGAGCCGGACAACGGCGGGAGATGAGGAGAGGTTACATAAGGTGGTGCATGAGTGACAGAGGGGAGAGAGACTGAGAGTGAGAGAGAGTGACAGCGACTTGAGAGAAAGCGAGAGAGATAGAGGATAATAGAGGATAAATAAGGGTTTGTTGTTTTAGCCTGTTGTTATCTCTACTGGACCTGGCAGCTATAAATTCCTTCATTTTGTACAAAGAATGCACCGGGGAAAATACAAGTAGGAGAGATTTCATCTTAAAGCTAGCCACAGGGCTTTGGCAGAAACATTTCGATCAGAAAAATGCGAAGCAGCAGGCTGCAGCAGCTCAACCTAGATTCAGAGTAATATTCACATTCATTTTTAATTATAAAATGAGAAACAAATACCATGAGAGATGAAGAGAACTTTGATTGTATTACTTGAGAGAGATGAAGAGAACTTTGATTGTATTACTTGAGAGAGATGAAGAGAACTTTGATTGTATTACTTGAGGGAGATGAAGAGAACTTTGTATTACTTGGTTCTGGTTTGTATAAATGAACAGGTCTTTAACCGCTTTAAAAAATACGAGTTAAAGACTGGAGTAACTGCTTTGAAAATAAGGCCCTTTGTGATTTACTAGCACTAACAGAATGATCTGAACTTTATGTATACTTGAGTTTCATAAGTTGTACCTTTAATTGAGAGAAACTATGAATGTTGGGAGCACAAATATGTATTGTGACTGGTCTCTTCCTTAAGACTCTGTCACTGGCTGAGCGGACATTTGAAACCCAGTTTACAGTGCAGCGTGAGAGTAGAGCTACTTGTCGAGTGATGCATAGCTTTAATATCTATGATCCAAGGCACTATTAAAACTAATATGTAAACAATACTAACGAAATGCTACAAGACAAAAACAGAACACTGTTGCCTTTAGGAGTGGGGTACATGATAATGAGAGGAGGGCCAGCACAGGGTTAGTCCTAGAGAGCAGTCATCTCTAATCCATTAGTGCAGCTCCTGTGCACTCACATGGATTGTTAAGGCAATGCTGTCATTGTTATACTGTGTTATCTCACAGAATGCTAATTGGACTTTGGTGTCTGCATGTTCAGAGTGTACCACGCACAATTCTGTATCGACACAAAAACACAAAGGAATGGACAGCAGCGGTGCTTCATATCGGAATTCATTACAAGAATGAGTCATCGCCATTTTCAGATACAGTATATAGTTCATATTAAATTGTACATTGCTGTTTGCCCAGGATGTAATATTATAGGAATAAATGTACACCCAACTGTACCTATGAGGTTACAATTCAAGTGAGGGTTTCTAGAGACCTGATAAACCACAAGAGCAAAGTGTGAGTCTGTGAAGGCAGGAAGTCCATTTTCCTCCTCACCACTTGTGTGTAATATACACAAGCGCTGCCCCCGGTTCCCTACTTCGTTCTCCCCAAGCACCCAGACATCACTGGGCTGCTGCCAGACGTTGCTGGTGCTCCCCCTGTTCGCTGCTTCACTCCCCATGGGTGATCGGACATCGCTGCGCCAGTCCCCAGGTGAAGACCTCTGCCTGCTGCTGCATCCTCCTGTTCCCCGGCCGTCGCTTCAGTCACCCCTATCACCCAGGTGGGGTCCCGTGTCGCCGGTTCGCGGTCCCTCACTGGAAGCGCCAGAGGGACCGACCCACCCTCAAGCCCACCCATGGAAGAGGGCGAAGATTAAAGAAATTGGACTTGAGGGTGGTGGTCTTTTAAGGGTGGAGGGAAGTGGCCGTTAAATGGCAAGTGTCTTGTTAAGACAAGGGGGGGGATGTGTAACAGACCAGGTGGAGGAAGGGGAAAAGATGTAGTCAAGGAGGGGCCAAAAGACTACATCCCCCAGAATGCCACTGGAGGAGCTGCGATGAGGTACACCTGGCTCTAATAATAAAATTAATGCCACCTGCCTGCAATTAGCAGGCAGGTATTTAACCAGGACAAATGTTTGTTCTGGGCAGTCTCCAGTCTGTGTGAGGAGAGAGGCTGTCATGGTAAGGAAACCGGTGTGGTTTTGTAAAGGTAGTGTGGAAACCTTTGTGTCTGTTTGGAGAACTGTTATAAAATTTGTCAACGGCTTAGCCGTCCAATTTTAGTTAGTTAGTTTAAGTTTAGTTATCGCTCCAAAATGAAGTTATGTTTTTATTTTGTTTACAGTTGTCTTATTTCTATAAATAATAACATCGCACGAAAGTGCTTTAAAACCGTCAATTCTTGTGCCTGGGTCTACATTAAAAAGGGGCTACGAACCTAAATTCAGTGAAATCGTATTACAATATATAGAGGTAAATATGCTTTGCTTTTCTATTGCAACTTAAATGTAATGTTTTGCTTTATTATGATGTTTTGTTTTATCATGATGAATATATGATGTTTACTTAAATATGCACAATTGTTTTTTTAAGAAATGTATTATCCTCATTGTTTTCCTCAAGTTACCAAGCTGTGGGAATGGAGCTCTGTGCTTCTAGAACAGGATCAGCATACTTTGAATCACAGTCTATTCACACAACGTAACATGTTGTTGGTACATTTAAATAGAGATAAATTCATTGTTAGATCTTATAATATAACTCATAAATTGAATTTACTATGAAGGTAAATTTTAGTTAAATTTAGGTAGAAAGAGACCAAATCTTTCTGTCTTGAATTCTGGTCAGAACCCTGAAGAGCTGATTAAAATAATTCAGTTGTTCCTGTTCTTACTCTAAACAAAAGGATGACCATAAGGTTGTTCCAGGACAGGTTATCTCCTGTTCTTGCTTTGACTAAAAGGTTAAATTACCTTCAGGCTTAGGAACAAGTTTGGTTTATGATGGTGTCGTAAAAGCTAGCCCCTTCAGGGAGATCGACAGTGTTAGATACTTGGACTGATTAAGAGATTGTATAACTGTAACCAAAAGAAACTTGTCTTCTTGTGATTGGTTTAAAGAAAAATCATGATGTCACTGAAAGACTGCATTTAAACTGAGAATACTGAAATGTTTTTTGCATTGCTCTGATCCGTGCTTGGAGAGAGGATACCTGCAAACTGTTGTCACCATGTAACCTTTAAGATGTCTGGTTGTAACTTTGCAACTCAGAACTTTTATCTTCAATAAACTACACTTATCTGGACTCGAGAGCAAGAAGCCCGCAACTTCTCTTTCGCTTCTTCTTTTATTGCTTATCACAACAATGTGACGTACTGTTTACTTACTTAAACTGGGTTTCTGATTTGAGGGTTAAACCAATAAACCCAACCCTTTTTAATAAGTGTATTCAATTATTCATATTCATTAAAGTGTCATAACATACAACATGATTTCACCTGCTTTTCCCTGCTCTGTGTGACTATGGAAAATGCATAGTATAACCATGGTAAAAGTATGGTGGAAACTACAAAATTACTGTGCACATTTACCATGGTGAACTTTTATATGGGATTGGGTATTTATTTAAATACAAAATTTGACATGGTTTAACCTAAACTGTAAAAAACAAAACCTGTAAACCTGTAAAAATAAAATCTGATCCACTAATTTTAAAATTGACACTGTCCTATAGGGAGCTCAGTCTGTCACTGAAGCCTGTCCTGTAGGGAGCACAGTCTGAGTCACTGAAGCCCGTCCTGTAGGGAGCACAGTCTGAGTCACTGAAGCCTGTCCTGTAGGGAGCACAGTCTGAGTCACTGAAGCCTGTCCTGTAGGGAGCACAGTCTGAGTCACTGAAGCCTGTCCTGTAGGGAGCACAGTCTGAGT
The DNA here is from genome assembly GCA_030684275.1 of Acipenser oxyrinchus oxyrinchus. Taxonomy (NCBI): domain Eukaryota; kingdom Metazoa; phylum Chordata; class Actinopteri; order Acipenseriformes; family Acipenseridae; genus Acipenser; species Acipenser oxyrinchus. The sequence goes on along the minus strand of CM060265.1, from coordinate 14,149,824 downwards.
CACTGAAGCCTGTCCTGTAGGGAGCACAGTCTGAGTCACTGAAGCCTGTCCTGTAGGGAGCACAGTCTGAGTCACTGAAGCCTGTCCTGTAGGGAGCACAGTCTGTCACTGAAGCCTGTCCTGTAGGGAGCACAGTCTGAGTCACTGAAGCATGTCCTGTAGGGAGCACAGTATGAGTCACTGAAGTCTGTCCTGTAGGGAGCACAGTCTGTCACTGAAGCCTGTCCTGTAGGGAGCACAGTCTGAGTCACTGAAGCCTGTCCTGTAGGGAGCACAGTCTGAGTCACTGAAGTCTGTCCTGTAGGGAGCACAGTCTGTCACTGAAGCCTGTCCTGTAGGGAGCACAGTCTGAGTCACTTTGTTTGCCTCACTGAATATAAGCCCTGCAGTTACTATAATAGAGGGCATGATTACATTGGCAAACCAAGCAGCAATTAGCTGATAACAGCCAGATAAGCAACAATTAAATTGTGCTCAAGCCAAAATAGCTTGCTTTATATCAGGCATCATGTGAGATTATTAAGTGCTCCAGTAACAGTCAAACTTTTCATGTGCTGGTATTTACAAACTGAGTGACTTCAAACTGAGACCTCAAAAGACTTGTTTTTATAGTTTCTAGCTTTAAAGATACATTTGAATGGATATGAAATATACTGTTACTTTAATGAATGTATTGTTTTTGCAGTCATTTTGTATGCGATTTTCTGTTTCAGTCAAGTCTTGGTGACTTTTCAAAACACAGAAGTGTGAAGTCCCTGTGTGGCTTCAGAATCCTGCCTTCTCAGAATCATGCCTTCTTTCTAAGTTCAGCTGGTACGCAGTGTGTAACCATTAACTTGTCCCACTGCAACGCTCTGTCCCCATTTGATGTTTTTTCTATGTGAGAAAGCAAATGGGTGATTAAAACATCCCCAGGGTCTGAAGACTGAAACAGAAAATGACGTGCAAAGTGATTCTAAACAAAAAGAACAATATATTACTTAAGATAATTCTGATATTCTGTTCCATATGACAAGTCGCTCTTTAAGATGCATTTTGACAGTTTGCATTACTTTAATGTGAAGTTCACCAGGATTCATATATCTTAATTTGTCTCCATTTTCTAAATATTTCATATTTCATTCTCCATAGTTTTGCTTAGATTTGTTATTTGCTTAGTAATTAGTTTTGCTAAATTGTGATGAAGTGAGGTGGGGAAGCCTATTAGTATTGCACTATGCATTGATACCCACAGTATTGTGCCCTGAAGCCTATGCAATGTTTCCCCACCTCACTTTTCATAAGCTGGAATAGACAATAATGATACAAGCAGAGACAACATTAAAGAAGCATACAGAACACAATTAATTCAACAGGGATAGAAAGCAAAATACTGGGTACTTCCACTAATCATCCGTGAAACACAATCATCCGTGAAACACTGGGTACTTCCAACAATCACCCGTGAAACACAATCATCCGTGAAACACTGGGTACTTCCAACAATCACCCGTGAAACACAATCATCCGTGAAACACTGGGTACTTCCAACAATCATCCGTGAAACACAATCATCCGTAAAACACTGGGTACTTCCAACAATCATCTGTGAAACACAATCATCCGTGAAACACTGGGTACTTCCAACAATCACCCGTGAAACACAATCATCCGTGAAACACTGGGTACTTCCAACAATCATCCGTGAAACACAATCATCCGTGAAACACTGGGTACTTCCAACAATCATCCGTGAAACACAATCATCCGTGAAACACAATCATCCGTAAAACACTGGGTACTTCCAACAATCAAGCGTGAAGCACAATCATCCGTGAAACATAATCATCCGTGAACCACTGGGTACTTCCAACAATCATCCATGAAACACAATCATCCGTGAAACACTGGGTACTTCCAACAATCATCCATGAAACACAATCATCCGTGAAACACTGGGTACTTCCAACAATCATCTATGAAACACAATCATCCGTGAAACACTGGGTACTTCCAACAATCATCCATGAAACACAATCATCCGTGAAACACTGGGTAGTTCCAACAATCATCCATGAAACACAATCATCCGTGAAACACAATCATCCATGAAACACTGAGTACTTCCAACAATCATTTGTGAAACACAATCATCCGTGAAACACTGAGTACTTCCAACAATCATTTGTGAAACACAATCATCCGTGAAACACTGGGTACTTCCAACAATCATTTGTGAAACACAATCATCCGTGAAACACTGGGTAGTTCCAACAATCATCCATGAAACACAATCATCCGTGAAACACAATCATCCATGAAACACTGGGTACTTCCAACAATCATCCATGAAACACAATCATCCGTGAAACACTGGGTACTTCCAACAATCATCCATGAAACACAATCATCCGTGAAACACTGGGTACTTCCAACAATCATCCATGAAACACAATCATCCGTGAAACACAATCATCCATGAAACACTGAGTACTTCCAACAATCATTTGTGAAACACAATCATCCGTGAAACACTGAGTACTTCCAACAATCATTTGTGAAACACAATCATCCGTGAAACACTGGGTACTTCCAACAATCATTTGTGAAACACAATCATCCGTGAAACATTGGGTAGTTCCAACAATCATCCATGAAACACAATCATCCGTGAAACACTGAGTACTTCCAACAATCATTTGTGAAACACAATCATCCGTGAAACACTGGGTACTTCCAACAATCATCCGTGAAACACAATCATCCGTGAAACACTGGGTACTTCCAACAATCATCTGAGAAACACAATCCACAATTGTAAGCCAGTACTGGGTGCTATTAGCTGCAGCCTCTAACTCCCTATCTACAGTATTGTACTGGAAGCCAGTGCTGGGTGTAGGAGATGCAGACTCTAATTCACTAGTTATTAAAAATAATAACGCATGATATGTGGAGATAGTGATTTCCAATATGTAACTCATCTTAATGAGCACTGACTGCTGTTCTGACACACACACATTTCTTTCTTAACTGCAGTAAATTGTGTTTGTGAGCATTGCCTAATTGAGGTCAACCTAATCAATGTGTGCGTAGGTGTGTGTTTGCAGAGATGCATTTAAAACACACAGCATTTCTAATGTACTGTGTTATTGTGCAAGGCAAACTTTCTTTATTGTTAATAATATTGTCATGTGTTATGGAGCTCATGAGGAAAGCAGTACTGATAAGACACAGACAGGGGGGTTTAGTCACATGCATTACTTTACAGAAATCCCAGATGGGTTTCATGCTGTTACAATGTAATGGAGACTATACTTATATGGAACTAAAACATAATTGTGAGCTGCGTCAACTGCTGAAAACCTGCACAGGAATATGAACGCTCTTTGTGTTGCAAATTGTATAGTATTTGTGTGTGTGTGTGTGTGTGTGTGTTGAAAAAATATAAAGTCTTTCATTTTTAGCAATTCATTTTAGAGATCATCGTTTTTATTCCACACACATAGGCTGAATTTTTCCTGTGATCCTCGTCATTGTTTGACTGCAGATGACTAGCATTTTCTGCCATTGTAATAAAAAAGCATACACTAAATCCTGATCCCTTTAGTATAGCGTGTTTGTAAATCCTGATCCCTTTGGTATAGTGTGTTTGTAAATCCTGATCTCTTTAGTATAGCATGTTTGTAAATCCTGATCCCTTTAGTATAGCGTGTTTGTAAATCCTGATCCCTTTGGTATAGCGTGTTTGTAAATCCTGATCCCTTTAGTATAGCGTGTTTGTAAATCCTGATCCCTTTAGTGTAGCGTGTTTGTAAATCCTGATCCCTTTAGTATAGCGTGTTTGTAAATCCTGATCCCTTTAGTATACGTGTTTGTAAATCCTGATCCCTTTAGTATAGCGTGTTTGTAAATCCTGATCCTTTAGTATAGTGTGTTTGTAAATCCTGATCCCTTTGGTATAGCGTGTTTGTAAATCCTGATCCCTTTGGTATAGCGTGTTTGTAAATCCTGATCCCTTTAGTATAGCGTGTTTGTAAATCCTGATCCCTTTTGTATAGCGTGTTTGTAAATCCTGATTCACGTAAGAATGCTTCATTATAGAGGATCACAGATCACAAACATTGGTCATTGAATTTATTATGTTTCTTTCAGTATTTCAAAGTGTTGCATTATTGAGTTTTTAATAGTTATGGATAAATTAGTCGAAAGAAGTCGAAACATTTGTCATTGAATTTATTATTGTAAACTTGTGCTATTCAGGGGGCATGAACGAGGGCTCCTCCCCCTGCTTCCTTCCTATCAGTAACATCTGCTAATCCCCTACTTAAACCCCAAGCCTTGAGTTTGCTCTCTGTCTTGTGTTTTTTTGTTTTCCACCATCCTCCCTCCTCCCCACTATGCTTTCCTCTTCTATTCGGCACTGCACCCTCCTCTGCAACTCGCCCTCCTGTGCAACTGCGCCCTCCTGTGCAACTGCGCCCTCCTCTGCCACTGCGCCCTCCTCTGCAACTGCACCCTCCTCTGCAACTGCGCCCTTGTGTGCAACTGCACCCTCCTGTGCAACTGTGCCCTCGTGTGCAACTGTGCCCTCCTGTGCAACTGCGCCCTCCTTTGCAGCAGTCTCCCTCTTGAGGGTAAGTGAAGCTCACTTCCCAACCTTAGAAGCCCAGCCGCCGCTGGATTTGTCCTCCGCGAGGAAGGTTCTCCGCGAGTCAAGGGGAATCTCCTTACTCTTCTCTAAGTTATAAAACATATATCTTCTATTATCAATTCCTGAGGTCTCTTCCTCTACACAGCCCTCGATCATGTCCAGTGAATGTTTCTTTAAGAATTTCTAAATGTAACACTATTGAGTTTTAATAGTTATGCATAAATGAAATCCCAAACTGTGTCTGTATCACAGTCCAGTTAGAAATGGAATCTTAAAAACAGTTGAACAATCAATCAGCTTGCACATGGTAATTCCACTGCTGTGTGTGTAAGTTGCACCTGCATCAGCTGGCTGGCTGTCAGTACACTGTCTTGTTGTTTTGTGCAGCATGCGCAGCAAGTTTTCCCTTTCTCTGAAACACAGAGGGGCAGATCAGAGCATCCCCCCAACTAAAAGCAATCGCTGTGTTCTACTTCTAATGGATACTTTCAGACTTTCAGGGAAAGACCCTTTGGGTTTGACTAGGAAAAAAACAACAACAAAAGGCTGGGGGGTGCATATTTTTGTGCTATGGGGCTTCAATAATTACAACTAAAAGTCAGGAGAGTCCAATGCATTGCATTGCATTGCTTAAAATACCATAAAAAAGCATATCAACGTATAATAAAGCAAACTGAAAGCATGGTAAAGAATAAGTAAGCATGATTTGCAAATATGCCAAATCATGTTAAACTAGAGTTAATGCATAGAGAATACTGCAAAATTCCACTGCAAACTTACCATGGTTTACATGGGTATCAGCAGTTAAACACCATGGCTGTATTTGTGAACCTTGTAAACAGAAAACACAGAATTCAGACACAATTCCATTACACAAGTGCTTTTTACATTATTTTTTTTATAGTCTATAACCACTCTACCAAATTAAACAAAGAAAATACATGTGCAGCCCGCCTACCTTCCAACCCCGACTCAGCCATGATTCATTAAAGCCTCTAGCACAGCTTTCCAAAGGATTCCTCCCACTCCAGGATATTCCACCAGAGGTCCCAGTCACTCCCCAGCTCTGCGCCCACGGATCTGCTTGAGAACTGAGCAGCTGCTCTCCAGCCCACTGCCTCTTATAGCAGCCCAGCCAGTGAGTGACGGCAGGGTGGGGAGGAGGAGGAGGAGGAGGAGGCAGGCAAGCAGACCGGAGCTTGGGAGACACAGGGGCAGACCTCTGAAACCCCTTGATAAGACACATTCCTCATGCAAACCATTCTGAACTCAAGTGTTTGAATTCACCACTGGCGAGAGGAATGGGAGTACATGTCATACAGAATTATATTGTACACTGCTCTAGATTTAAGATTTAAGATGTCCTGTCAATCAGTTTATTCAGGTAACAAAAAGCAAATGGTAATTGTGAAGTTCTGTATTATACAACATGTAAATATCAGAAGCCTGTGGTTACAGCAGGTTACAGCGGTGTGGAATTCATATCGAAGCCCCGTGTTGTGCCAAATAGTGTCGCACAATTGTAATAATAAAGTACTGTAATAATGTGCAATATATTGTATAACTGTATTGATTTGATAATTGTTTTACATTCTTTGTTTTTGAAGATCAGAGAACATTGTACTGGTAATTAGTGCATTTTCTACTGTAGCAGAGCACAATACTGTCTCCATTTACCCTTTAATGTGTGTAAGCATGTGCTGAGGATGCAAACCTAGCTCTCACTGACACTTTTATATATATATATATAGATTTAAATGCATTGAGATTATGCAAACAATTGAGTCGTCAGTGCATTTTATCTCGCTTTCTCTTTTTTTTTGAGGTGTGAAAAAAGCTAACCTAGGGCTTAACCTGTTGTAGAAACACAGGTCCCATTTACTGACATCAATATACAGAAATACATGTGTAGTTTTAATTGAATCGCTCTATCATTCAAAAGCCAATTTATGTTGCATTCCATTTTACACAGTATTCTGGTCTTTTATCTGACAATATATTTCTATTTCAAACTGGTGCTCTGTGGCAAAGTGCCAGCCCCTGTGTGTATTTTGTGTTATGTGTTGTGTTTTAATGTTGGTGTATAGTCAAGGGTACACGGGATATAAACGGGTCTGTGTAACACGAGTGTTTAAAATGTATATTTGTATTTAGGCACGAGGATGGCACATCACATCACGTGCATTTAAAGTATTAGTATGTGAACACGGGAAAGTGCACTTTAATTAATTCACGTGCAGTTGTACCGAGATTCCAATTGAATGATTGACTAGCAATCGAGTCTCGGTACAACTGCATAAAAGCAGCATGTTTTCACTCACTCGGGGTTGTGTGTTCGGTGAGTGGAGAATGGGATTGGAGACGGAGGTAATGAGAATAAATAATAAAATAATAATCGTTAAAGAAGCTCACCGTGTTTTGTTTATCTCTTTTGTTTTGGCGAATGGGCCGTGTCCTGTGTGTTTTGTGTTCAAACCTTTTATTTGCTGTTCTGTTTAATTATTAAATGCTGAGCGCATGCTTCATCAAAACCTCAAGTCTCTGTGTGTTACTTCCTGTTTCTGGTCTGACGTCACCCACTGCAGCCGTCTTTGTGACATGCTCCCATAGATATAGAAATATAACTCAGGGGGCCTCCAATTCACACAGGATGTGTCCTTCAATCCAGCAACGCATTGTATACCATGTCCTATAAAAACTGCAGACTGCCAGTAATGCGAAATGGTTCCTAGTCTCATGTGTCTAAGGATGTGTGATGAATTATTTAAGTAATACAGTAGGTCATCATGTTCCTGAAACTAAGGCATCTGCGCCAAGTAAAAGTGTGCTGTAAAACAACAGATGCCGTTTAAATCAATCATTAGGAAATAGTTTGAACCATGTCTCAGAGTCGTTTGAACTTTGGGTTCAGGAAAAGAAGCCAGGATAAAGAAAAGAACAATGAAAGAGCCGTGTAACCCCAGTGCCAGTGATCATGCTGACACTGCCGCTTTGTATCTTAAATTTCATGAAGCAAAAACGGTTACTAGTCACCAATCAATTGATTGGGTTCACTGTTGGATAAAAACAAAATCCTACAAGTTATATTCTACCTTTTTGTGTGTTTTCTGCAACAGGGCAAGTGCAAGTAGATTTTTAAGAAAGACAAGTAGATTTTTCTAGCATTCTGTCCCTTGGACATGAAGTTTTTTTCAAATATTCCATACTTCTGGGTTATTTGGTGTTCCGCAACAGAACAACAGCAAGCAACCAATACTGACAGAAAAAACAAGCTGGCCAGCCAATGAAATCTGTCTTGCTGGATATCTTAAAACCTTTTACTGCATTTCTTTTTCAACTGTAAAGAAGTGTATCCCGTTGCCAAATGGACATTAGTGTTACTGTATGCTACCAGTAAAACAAAGAACTTTAATTTGAACAAAAAAAGTGTAATCATTTCACATAGCTACCCTGTGAGGTAATGAATAAAATGCGCGCGGAAGAGGTTTATTAACTGGGATTCTTGTGAAAGCTGCTGGCTATCGATTCAATATATATTTCTATGCACAAACACCGAGAGCCCAGTTTTGATGACGGGACAGACCTCTAGCGCTAAGGCGCTGATTTTGCTGGAAAAACACAAACGGGAGCAAAATGCCTTTGCCCTGCAATGCGATTTTGGTGGCATGTTTCGCCCCGTTCTTTACCGTCTGCATTAGTGCCAGTGGTCGATCTAACTTTCGGGGTGGGGCCTCATTTGCATGTTAGCTTTGAGTGATTTCGATGACGGTGCAGATCGGGGTGACTGCGTTTCAATCTAACCAGGTGAGGGGAGGTTGATTTGAAACACAGGCGCTGTCTACTCTCCTGATCTGCTGGCTGCTTCTGACTCCCACTCTTTCTTCATTGGTCAGCGCTAACAGAATTCCTCCAGCGTCAGCCCAGCTCAAACTCCCTTCAAAATCACAGCATGAAGGGGATGCGCAATCCAGCGCAAATGTAAAGCACTTTGCCCTTATGTTTGCCTAATAGCGAGTTTCCTCAAAATTGAACTCTCAATTGTAAACTGTGATATTGCATTATAATACCTACAGTGATAAGCCACCCTGGATTTTATTAAAGCACTGTACAGCACTGGGGATCCCCCTGGATTGCATCATTGATTTTATTAGAGCATGGTACAGCACTGGGGATCCCCCTGGATTGCATCATTGATTTTATTAGAGCATGGTACAGCACTGGGGATCCCCCTGGATTGCATCATTGATTTTATTAGAGCATGGTACAGCACTGGGGATCCCCCTGGATTGCATCATTGATTTTATTAGAGCATGGTACAGCACTGGGGATCCCCCTGGATTGCATCATTTATTTTATTAGAGCATGGTACCGCACTGGGGATCCCCCTGGATTGCATCATTGATTTTTTTAGAGCATGGTACAGCACTGGGGATCCCCCTGGATTGCATCATTGATTTTTTTAGAGCATGGTACAGCACTGGGGATCCCCCTGTGCTGTACCATGGGGCAGCAGTGTGGAGCAGTGGTTAGGGCGTTGGACTCTTGACCAGAGGGTCGTGGGTTCAATCCCACGTGGGGGAAACTGCTGCTGTACCCTTGAGCAAGGTACTTTAACTAGATTGCTCCAGTAAAAACCCAACTGTGTAAATGGGTAAAAATAATGTGATATCTTGTAAGTCGCCCTGGATAAGGGCGTCTGCTATAATAATAATTGGGATGTAGTCCTGAACCTCAAGGACTACACCTTTCCTGCCACAATAGTTGCAATGTACTTAATGTGTACATCTTTTTGCACGATATAACTCTAACCCTAAAGTGTTACCTTTTCTATTTATGTATTTTGTTGTTCCTTTCTGGGGGTTTTTCTGTCCATATATCTAAGTTTGTTAGCCAATGAGAACACTGCAGAATACTGCCCAAGTATTTTTGTTTACAATCTCTTGACACAAAACAGCATCAACCCATTTCAGAAGCCAGTGTTTGAACTGCAATGCTGTACTGCAACATGTAAATGCAATCACCCCCATAATAATCAATTAAAACATGGAGCTAAAGGCATTAAGATGAGCTCAGATATGCCCACCCTCCCCCCAAAATGAAGTCAAATGTATTTCCTGTGCACCCCCACCCTACTTGTTGGTTGATGGATCTTGTCCAGGCTACTAAATGGCGCAACAAAGCACTATACCAAGCTTGGCTGCTGGTAAATGAGCAAGTAAAAATCCATCTGTAGAATTACGTAATCATATTACCCTTTAAAACCATGTGACCAGCAGAGAGGAGGACAGCAGAGTGAAAGCAGAGGTAAGCATGTTAAAGTACAAAAGGTACATCATATATGGTAGGGCTGGTAGAAGCATGGGAAATATGCAAAATTCACAGCACGGGACACTTTTCATGAGACTGCAACAGCTTACAATCTAGCAGACTTTAAACATGTTATTTATAACCATTTGAAAAGCTTGAAATAAAAAATCAAATAGATGTCAATTTTAAAAAATTGCTTTGAAGTTGCGTTGGTCCAAATGAAAAGAGCCATGCTGTCTTGAAATCTGTGCTTTAAGCTTGTTGAAAACCTTTAGGATGAAAACAAATTCCAGCACTGTGATATTTCTTAAAATTGTGAAAGTGTTTCAAAGCTACAATCCTGTGTGCAATCTGTATGGAACCGTACCTGATTGTTATGGTATTTCAGGCTGGTATGTACCTAAAGAGATTGCATTTTCTATTGTGGATTCTTACCTGTTCATTCTGCATTGTGCACATGGCAGTGATTGTAACTTACACAGAGTGTTATTGCAGACAAGTACCTGATGCAAGTCCCTAATGCATTGCAGTACCCTTCAGTTAAGAGGTGAGGGTTATCCAGCTTGTTGGAGTATTGCTGAACACAATGGGGCTGATACAATCTGTTTGCTGAGTGAGAAAGCAGCTGAAGTTGCAATAATGTAGAGAGGCTAATGTGCAAGTAAGAGCTGCCAAATCCTAAATGATCATTTCAATTGAGTTTTCACAGTTGGGGAATTTTCACATGAACAACTAGCATAAAAATGAATAAACATAAAAAAATGTGATTGTAGCTGAAAAAATAATTGCATACATTTCCCACACCATGGACACCCATTTACAAATAGATCTCATATGTTTTAGCAAACACATCTTTTCATTTTAAAGAATCAGGTACTACACTAGGCTACATAAATCTGTTTGCAGCAGTGCTGTAGTTGAGGGTATATGCAGGTAAACAGCGTTTACCCACTTCTCATATAAGGGATACAGAGTTTACTCCTACTCTGCTGTGATATGAAAATCCTGGGTCAAAGACAAGATATTTTAACAGTGCTCGTCTGTGTTGTGTTGCTGCGCACGAGACTGACAGCTGAGAGCACCAGTCAGAACTGTGATGCGAGCAGGAGTGTGTGGCCACTGGACTGCGTTTTCTGTTTGTGTGTGTGTGTGTTCTGTGATTGGTTGTTTATGTTCTGTTAATGTTCTTAGGCACACTGGACCTGCAGGGCGGTGCTAGTAGTCTTCATCCTCACCCATGAAAGGACGCTCACCGAACTGTTCACATTCACTGTTCACACATGAACCCCTGAAAGGGGAAATAACTGTATGGGGGGCTCTGGCTGGCTGACAGCCAATAACAATCTACAGTGGACTCCCGTTAATTCGTGTTTCAATAATTTGTGTTTCGATAATCCATGCGGTTTAACACAGTACATTATCAAAATGTATCAGTGCAGAAATTATCTATGCAGAAACAAGTATTGTGGAAATCAGCGTATCTGTACGAAAGCGGACGGTCATCATTTAATTTAATTCAATTAAACTGAGTACAGTCAGTGCAAGCCAACTGACAGTGCTGTATTGTGGTTACTGAAACCAGTGACAAGCGAGCAGAAAGCAGACTTCAGCCTCTCTTAGCCTGGCAGTCTGCATATGAAGAGTAGTTATGACAATTAAAGACTCCAAGCACTCTGTTTTATTTACCACTCCACCACTGGTTTGCAGGCCTTGCTTTCATACAGTCTTGCACTTTCATGGTCATTTCACCTGGAGAGTGACATTTCCATTTGTGATTTCATGTTTCTTTTGAAACTGCACATTCACATGACAAGATGCATTCAAATATTGTATTGGCTACCAACTAAGGTTTTAAAACTCATATGACATTGTGGGAGGGTGCTCCGCCCTGTGTGGATATATATACTGTATATATATATATATATATATATAATATAACTCAAGGAAACATGCCAGTGTTGACTAATCTAACCAGTAATCTGGACTAGACCCCTGCCTGCTACTTCGATGAATCAAACAGAAGTGTGAAGATTCAAGTGCTCAACACAGCAAAGTGGCGCCACCTTGTGGCTGATCCAAACTAAGAACAGTCAAGGCTTGTGCAGTGAAACCTCACTTTTAATCCGTCAATCAAATCAAGCAATCAGCCTCTCCACTTATCAGAGGAGGAATTTATGGGCAGGGGTCCCCTGAGGCAAGGCCAAAGATGCATTATATGTTAAATGTGTTATCTTGTCTAATCTGTAATACATATTTTATCTATTGCATGAGTTTCCCGACTGAACTAGTTGTCCCAGTTTCAACTTAAATGGGTTTAAATACGGTAATGTACAACAACAAGAAAACCCAACGTTTGTGAGTCAGATTGCATTATGGGTGAAATGGGAGCCACGACCTTACCGTTTTATAAGCGATTCCGCACTATAACGGGTCACGTTACAATGGGGTAGCAGTGTATATAAGAATGCAGTGTGCTCAGACTGTGCTTCATTAATGATGCTGCTTTATGAACTTGGTGCATGTAAGAATGCAGTGTGCTCAGACCGTGCTTCATTAATGATGCTGCTTTATGAACTTGGTGCTGGTAAGAATGCAGTGTGCTCACTGTGCTTCATTAATGAGGCTGCTTTATGAACTTGGTGCTGGTAAGAATGCAGTGTGCTCACTGTGCTTCATTAATGATGCTTTGTTGCATGATAAAGAGCCAGTAGCTTCAAGTGGCATTTTGGGCACAGTCATGGAATCCACTAACTGGAAAGAGAAATCAGAAATTCTGGCAACTTTGATACATTTGAAAACAGTTCAATGCCCTGACTCCCAGGTCATAGAAAAAAGAAAACAAATAAACTTCAATATTTGAGCAAGGGTACTCAGCACTACTGCAAGGGCCGTAGGATTGGTAAGACTGTTTGTCCATTTTAAAAATAGTTGTATGTTAATTATTGCAGTTAAAACTTGCAACGCATTGATCCTGTGAAGGAATGGGAGTTCAGCGAGCAGGCTAAGGTTTGGATTAAGTTGATAATTGCGATACCTGCCACAAATACGGTCAGTGAACGACCTTTCAGTGCGTTGAGAACATCCACAAGACAAATACAGTCAGTGAACGACCTTTCAGTGCGTTGAGAACATCCGCAAGACAAATACAGTCAGCGAACGACCTTTCAGTGCGTTGAGAACATCCGCAAGACAAATACTCAGCGAACAACCTTTCAGTGCGTTGAGAACATCCACAAGACAAATACAGTCAGCGAACGACCTTTCAGTGCGTTGAGAACATCCGCAAGACAAATACAGTCAGTGAACGACCTTTCAGTGCGTTGAGAACATCCGCAAGACAAATACAGTCAGCGAACGACCTTTCAGTGCGTTGAGAACATCCGCAAGACAAATACAGTCAGCGAACGACCTTTCAGTGCGCTGAGAACATCCGCAAGACAAATAGTCAGCGAACGACCTTTCAGTGCGTTGAGAACATCCACAAGACCATGACAGTGTGGATCTAGTGGAAGTTACCAGCGAGTTTGTAAAGGCTCAGAGCACCCCCTTCATGTCTTCCAATAAAGAACCACACAGTGCATGCCAGGGACTGCACAAACATGGTGGTTTTTTAACATTCATGTTGTAATATAAGTTTGTTACACAAGTTAAGGCTACTACCCACCAGAATGTGACAAGCGAAACTGTGCAGCAATGAGACAAAATGAATAGAACTTTTCATAAGTATCTTTCACACCACAGGCGACACCACACGTGACACGACAGGTGACACTGTTTGTGACTTTTTAGGGATTGCTTTGCGGCAGCAGCTTTTCTTTGCGGTTCAAGCATAGATGAATATGTAATTATGGGTGTTCCTGCATAACTTCACAAAAAGGGGGGGGGATAGTGCAAATGAGGGTTCTCAGATATTATAATGAGATGTACAAAAGCTGCCAGCTGCAACACTTAGAATTGCATCAATTTAAGAACTTTTGAAAGTATGTTTCAAACTAGGGGTCTTCAATCCTGGTCATGGAGGGCCGGTGTCCCTCCTGGGTTTTGTTCCATCTGTACCCTAAACTACTTAATTGGACCAATTAAGTGCTTATTAGAAGCTTAATTGCTCCAATTAAGTAATTTAGTGTACAGTTAGAACAAAATCCAGGAGGGACACCGGCCCTCCAGGACCAGGATTGGAGACCCCTGGTTTAAACAGTCGCAATTGTTGCTGGCCTTTCCCAGTCCGCTTTTTCTTGTGCGCTGCCAGTTGTGCTCAATGCATTTGAAAACAAATTTCTCTGACATTTCTGGTGCCACTAACCCCTCCAGCTCATTCTGAGCATCTGTATAAGACCATGATCTATTGTGTGTTAATTGTCTAGGATATTAAGTAGTGCCAGTTACAAATAATAATAATAAATGCTAAAATCATTTAGTTTCAATTTAAAATAATCTTTCATTCGCATTGTACACTAATGTGTAGAATGCAGCAGCATGATTTATTTTGTGTTACCGGTAAGCCAAAGTAAAAAGTGCATTAGGTATTCATTTGATTTTACTACTGTACTGTATAGACCTACTGTACAGCTTTAGATTTTGACATAATGTAATGTGTAGCCTACCCAAAACACATTTGCGTTATTTCAGCGCAATGATTTATATTTAAAATGCATTTTTAAAATAGGTAAAATGGAGACGGAACAGAACAGGTACAGATGACATTTACATTTAACAAAAAAATGTTATTTTGATTCGTGCACCCTTGCATGTACAGACGTTCTCCTTCGGGCACCCTCTGCTGCAGCAAACCACAGCTCAACTCCCTCTATTTTTTTGAACAATGTCGCACGACTCTTGCAATGTATAGTGCTAGAGATCTTGCTAAGAAGACACAACAAATATTTAAATTAGTAACATATTTTCTTAGTATTGACAACAAAATGTATACTTTGTGAAATGTCGGAACGAAAATGCAAATTGCAGTATGTTTGCGCTGTGACTGGCCCATCTTAGTATGTCAACACCTGAGTGCGGATCATATCCGATCTCCCTCCTTATACTAACCACTATTTTAGCTAGTAGAGTAGAGGAGTTTATCAGGGAGATTATACACCCAGACCATGCAGTAATTATTATTGGATGTCATTCTGTAGACTCCTTAATATTATGTCACATGCCCAGGGCCTGAGGATGGGAACTATGGCATTAGCATTAGATGCTGAAAGAGTGTTTGATAGTTTGATAGGGTGGCCATATCTATTTCAGGTCCTGGGCAGATTTGGATTTGGCCAGAAGATGGATACGTTCATTTCAAGCCCTGCAAGTCATATTCAATAAACACAAAAACAAAGGACTTTACGATCAAAGACTTACTGATTGGGGTAGTGAAGCATCACAATTACAGTGAAGAAAGTACAAGCGGAAAATGACAACATGAAGCTTAGAGGCCCTTGAGTTATTACAAACAGGACCGTTTTCTAGAAAGGTATTGCGTGCTATTATAGAATAAAGACTGGTAATGATGTAAGAAATCATTATTACTTGTTTGGTAAATTGTAATTTGAAGCATTGGCTTAAACTTACAAGCAGAAATTATTATTGGCATCACAAGGAATACAATTTACACTATTAGCATCCTTAGAACATTTGCGGAACAAGTATTGTTTGCTGTTATCAAGCCTTGTGAAGCCCTCTTTAATACTAACAAGATTCCTACTATCTCTTCCAAACACCTTGGTGTAAATGAAATACTTGTGAATGGGCCTATTGATATTGGAATTGCCCCAGTTAGAGAATGGCTGTGTGAGTAATGGGCTGACAATGTCACAGTCCTGCTTGCCACTGAAACACTTCTCCAAGCAGGGGGTGTTTGTGGTGAAAAACAACACGCACCCACCAGCCCACAGGATTTTGTCTGCGTTATTTGCAAAATTTTGAGCAGGGCTAGGCTGGTTTTGATCCCGTGAGAAAAGAATCTTCTTCTCGGAACACACATTTCCTATGTAAGGATAGACAGCCATATAGTTTATATCTGGAACATTTGTAAAAAAGTTAGGGCTTCCTGTTACACGAACATCAGTGTTTCTTAACAGAACTGAATGTTGGCTTGTGACAGGAGCAGAGGGGCTGGAGAGCATGAAGACACTGAATACCAAAGGTTTGGGGCTGAAACACCGGTTTGGCACAGTTCTATTGATTTCAGACTGGACACGATTAGAAATCGTCCATCTCAAATTGGTTATTTTCTTTGTTTTCTCTTTTCCCCACTTTTGTTTCACAATAAAGGAATGATTTTTTTCTTTAACAAACAAAAAGAACAGAAAACAGTAACAGTGAAAAACACAATAAAACTATGATGAATGTGGCTTGGCTTAAACATGGCAACTGCCCCACACAATAACTATAGCCATTTCCCTCACTATACTTGTTTTATCTTCACTAGGCTTTCCCTAAGTACCTTCACAGCATTATTTTACTACAACAGTAACACAATTTGTTCAGTTTTAATTCTCCATTACCAGAGTCACTCACTCCTTTCAACAAAATGGCCCATCAGATCTGTCTGAGCAGAATTTTTATATCCATGTGGCAAAGTGATAAGTGGTACATGCAGGTGCAGGGGTGATGTAGTGCAGTAATGAAACACAGAGAGTTATAATCCAGTTTGAAACAGTTTTTAATTGTATCCAGGCCTGGTGACCAAACAATAACCCCCAGCAATACACACCAATGTGTAGAGCATGGCAGGAAACAATAATAACTGGTTTTGCAAACCAAATAATAGTACACGTTATCCGCCCCACAATACAATACAATACAATACAATACAATACAATACACCAGTCCGGGTGTGTGCATTAGTGTTGGTGGTGGGTGATAACATAACAATTTAAACAGTGACTGTAGTGCAGTGTTGTTCCTGGTAGTGCTGGCCCAAGGCGTGTTAGCCGTCTAGTGAATTTACAAAACAAAAGACAATTACTAACAGCGACAAAAACAAACAAAACACTCACGAATACTGCTCCCAATAATTCACAGGGGATCTCTCCCCTTCCTTCCAGTTTCGTATCCGCTCTGAAACCAAGCGAAGGAAAAGATTTACTATTCTCCGGCCATTATGCATGAACCCTTGGTAAACGATTGCAGCTGTCTTTACTGTCTGCAGCTGCTACATCGTTTACTTTCCGGGTCAATACGTTTCTGCAACAGAGTCTCGTCTTCTTCCAGATTGACCGACTTCCCGTCCCAGGAAAAGGACTGTCAGGCCAGCCAGTCCAAAGCCTTGCCCTTTCGCTGCTTAGCGCCCTCACAGGTCGGGAGGGAGATTTACAACCAAAACTCATTGTATTTCTGTCACAATCCTCCAGCCTGATGATCGATTAATTGAATTCCCCACCTTTCCTACTGAAAGCATGGTCTTTCCAGAATTTACAATTACACAGTTATCCAATTAACCAATTACCAATTAACCTGAACACATTTCTTTTTAACCTTGAGCTTGAGGAGCTGGCACACCCACAATTTTTGGAAGTTTACACCCCTAACAGACAGAAAGCCACCAGGGAGATAGAAGAGGGTTGAAACAGCTGAATTCAGGTAGGCAGAGACAGGAAAAAAAGAAACATCGTCAAACACAACCACCAGAAATTAACAAACAAATTTGAGCCACTTCAAAATTTAGATGATCAAAACCAGTATCAAGAGAACGAAAGCAACAACATCCAGGACCCTATAAACGGTGCTGGCCAAGCAGCAAAAAGATGGGAGGTCATGATTGTTGGGGACTCTGTATGGGAGGCAACCACGTGGTCTTGTGAAAGAAGGGTGGGAGGAGCAAACATAAACTTCTAAAAACATAGTCAAATATGTAATTATGTTAAGAGACCACTTAGCATTGGTTGGTCGTTTGGCACAGGAGAACCTAAAACTAGCTCAGCATCACCAGGAGCAACAGTACAATAAACAAGCACGTATTCTGACTTTTCGGCCAGGTGATAAAGTACTGTTGCTACATCCCACATCGGAATCTAAGTTGTATGCTAAGTGGCAGGGGCCATATGAGGTGGTTCGGGAAATTGGTAAAGTAGATTATGAAATTAGACAACCCGATCGCCGAAATAAAACCGAAATTTATCATATCAATTCGCTAAAACCCTGGAATGAAAGGGAGGCCCTATTTGTAGCTGGTGACAGTTTGGAAGAGGATTTTGGTCCCACTGTCAATCCACCAGCTACAACTCATATTCCGATGGGGGAACAGTTACTTCCAGATGAGAAACAAGAGCTCTACCAGTTAGTGGAAAGGTTTAATCATGTTTTCACTGACTTGCCCGGCAAAACTAATGTTATTTCTCATGCCATTATTACTCCACCAGGGGTCAGGGTTTGGGAGAGACCATACCGGATCCCAGAGAATCGCAGGGTTCCTGTTCGCAAGGAGGTGGAGGATATGCTCGAGCTTGGAGTCATTGAACCTTCCTGGAGCGAGTGGTGCAGTCCTATCATGATGGTGGGCAAGAAGGACGGCTCTACTCAGTTCTGTGTGGACTTTCGAAAGGTTTTATTCAGCAGACGCCTTTATCCAAGGTGATTTACAGAGACTAGGGTGTGTGAACTATGCATCAGCTGCAGAGTCACTTACAATTACGTCTCACCCGAAAGACGGAGCACAAGGAGGTGAAGTGACTTGCTCAGGGTCACACAATGAGTCAGTGGCTGAGGTGGGATTTGAACCGGGGACCTCCTGGTTACAAGCCCTTTTCTTTAACCACTGGACCACACAGCCTCTTATGTGGTCTAGGTGGTTAATGCCATCTCCAAGTTCGATGCATATCCAATGCCCCGGGCGGATGAGCTCCTCGACCGACTGGGTAAGGCGCAGTTGATTTCGACCTTGGACCTGACGAAGGGATACTGGCAGATTCCACTGACTCAGAGCTCGAGAGAGAAAACTTCTTTCTCTACCCCAGATGGCTTGTTCCATTTCCGGACCATGTCCTTCGGGTTGCATGGAGCTCCCGCCACCTTTCAGAGACTGATGGATTAGGTCTTAGCTCCCCATCATCAGTATGCCGCCGCATACATTGACGATGTGGTGATTTTTAGCTCGACCTGGAAAGAGCATGTGGTTAGAATTTCAGCTGTCCTCCAGTCTCTGAGGGAGGCAGGGCTAACAGCCAAGCTGGGCAAGTGTGCATTGGGCAAACAGGAGACCTAATATCTTGGCTACATTATGGGTAATGGCCGGGTGAGGCCGATCGCCTCCAAAGTCCAGGCGCTGGTGGAGACGGTGATCCCGAGAACCAAGTCACAGGTGAGATCACTACTGGGGTTAGCCGGCTATTCCCGCCGATTTATCCCCGAGTATGCCACTATAGTTAACCCCCTGGTAGATCTCACCCGAAAGGCTGCTCCAAAAATAGTTAAATGGACAGGGCAGTGTCAGGAAGCATTTGATTTGATTAAGAAGCGACTCTGTCAAGCTCCCGCTCTGATTTCACCAGATTTCAGCAAAGAGTTGATCCTGCAGACCGATGCCTCCCACATTGGTCTGGGGGCGGTCCTGTCCCAACAAGTTGATGGGGTAGAACACCCTATTATTTACCTGAGCAAAAAAAATGGCTCCTAGAGAGATTAACTACTCAGTCATTGAGAAGGAGTGTTTAGCCATCAAATGGGCTACTCACGCTCTTCGCTATTACTTGTTGGGGTGTTCTTTCTCTCTTATCACTGATCATGCTCCTTTAAGGTGGTTACACACGATGAAGGACAATAACGCTCGGATAACTCGGTGGTATCTGGCGCTGCAACCCTTCCACTATACTGTGAAACATCGTGCAGGTAAAAATGCAGATTTTTTTTCAAGGGAGGGGGGACCATTGAGGAATGTAGAGTTGGCTGAGTGTTCCTTCGGCATCACTCTGAGGGGTGAGATATGGGATAGAGAGAGAAAGGATCAATGATGTAAATCTCCCTCCCGATTAGAAAGGGCGCTGTGTAAGGGGGAAGGTATGCTGCCACCTAGATCTGCCACCTCGGTGGTAGGTGGAAACCGGAAGGTGACCATATTAGGAGGGGTGCGTAGCTGCAAGTACTCAGGGCGATTCCATTGCAGTCAGCTGCGGGGCAGCCCTCTATTGGAGAAACCATGGCGACGCGTTGACTGCAGGGAGGAGTTTTTTGGGTACAAAGGGGAAGCAGCTAGGTCAGTACCTCCCCTTGCGCTGAGAAAGTAGAGTGACCGGCCGGAGCTGGTGTTTTGTTTGTGTGTCAACAAAGGAGCGGGAGGATGGGAGGCTGTAGCCAGCGAGCCAGCACATACCCCAGAGCACGCCCCTCATCGCACAGCACTTCACAGCACAGCGCACGCACCACAAACCATGGAAGAGAAGAGTACATTTTCGTGCACTGAAGACTGTGGTTATTGGAGTGTGTTTTGTTTACTTTTCTTTGTTGGCGTGGACTCTTGTAGCAGGGCGGTAGTAAGCCCTGCTGATTAAATGTATTTATTTTTAGAACAGGGTTTCCACCTCCGCCCCTGTGTTATTTTGTATTTGTTTATTATGATGTATTTATTATATTTATATGACGGCGAAGCGCCGCGGGTTTTGTTATTGTTGTGTGTATGTATTTAGGACGACGTAGCCGATTTGTTTGTTTGTTTGTTTTGTTTTGTTTAGCGTGGATGGGTAGCCCCATCCACAGCAGTTTAATTTAGAAAACTCGTGCAGATTGTGGCCGAGGGGTAATAGAATAATTGCCAGCTAGTTAAACCCCTTGGCCACGGTATATAAGCCTGCAGCTCTCTGCGCTCGTGGTGGGTGTACGAGAGGAGAGAGAGAAAGAGAAAAACGAAAATTAAAAAAAACATAGGAACAGTGAAGGCAATCTGCCCAGCCTGACCTGTGTTTTATTTATTTTGTGTTCGAGATTTGTTTTGTTTACCTGTTTTATTTTGCTCTGTGAGCAAGTGTTTTTTGTTCAAATATTTATTTTATTTTTGTTGTGTAAAAAAAATAAAAACGGCGCAAGCCCCTTTAACTGCAGTACTCCCTGGTGTCAGTTTCCCTTCCTACTTCTGCCGTGACGTCACTGCCCAGCCATTCCTGTCACAACGCTATTGAGTTTTGCCCCAATACCATCGCTGTTAACGGGGCTTATTATTTTTCCAAGTGGATTTACTTTATGATCTTTTTGTTTGTTAATTATTAAAACCTTTTGTTATTGGGAGAATTCAGTCTCGGACATTCACTTTCTACTGCACCACACCACTCAGCGTGTCACAGGGGGGCAATAACTTTTTCACACCTGAAGATTGCATGTTTGATTACCTTGCACACCAAACAAATGAAAGAAGCACCAAACTTTGGTGTCATTTTTTCTCTCAGACTCCCTCTATATACTACAACAACCCACAAAAAAATCTGACCAAATACAATGTGAAAAATGTGCAAAAAATCAGACAGGGGGCAAATACTTTTTCACGGCACTGTAATATCAGTGCTAATCGAGACCTGTGAAACCAGCTGGTCAGCATTTATATGCTTTAGTATATAGGAAATGTGGGGTTCCAGGGCTGCAGGAGATGTGAGCTGCTGAAGTATGTAGGGTCTGTGTTGCATAAATAAATTATTGAGACTGATGTATGAAAATTTGGATAGATATTAACTAAAACAATGCTTAACCCATTAAGACAATGCCTGCCAGATCCAGGAACATGGTAATTGTCTTAACATCTTCATATAGCATCTGGTTGTAGATGAGCTCATCAGAATAAATACCTAGAGAGGTACATTATATAACTAATTGGAGGTGTGGTTGTCTCAGCAACCTTCAGCGTCCATTCTCGGCAGGATTCTGTTCCGCTGATCGGAGCACTCTCTATAAGGGTCTTGTGGAGTTATTTATTCCTGATGATCAGAGCACTGTCTATAAGGGTCATGTGTTCTTGATTCCTGCTGATCGGAGCACTGTCTATAAGGATCTTGTGTTCTTGATTCCTGATGATCAGAGCACTGTCTATAAGGGTCTTGTGTTCTTGATTTCTGCTGATCGGAGCACTGTCTATAAGGGTCATGTGTTCTTGATTCCTGCTGATCGGAGCACTGTCTATAAGGATCTTGTGTTCTTGATTCCTGATGATCAGAGCACTGTCTATAAGGGTCTTGTGTTCTTGATTTCTGCTGATCGGAGCACTGTCTATAAGGGTCTTGTGTTCTTGATTTCTGCTGATCGGAGCACTGTCTATAAGGGTTGTGTGTTCTTGATTCCTGATGATCAGAGCACTGTCTATAAGGGTCTTGTGTTCTTGATTCCTGATGATCAGAGCACTGTCTATAAGGGTCTTGTGGAGTTCTTGATATAAGCGCCTTGTGTTCTTGATTCCTGCTGATCAGAGTACTGTCTATAAGGGTCTTGTGTTCTTGATTCCTGATGATCAGAGCACTGTCTATAAGGGTCTTGTGTTCTTGATTCCTGCTGATCAGAGCACTGTCTATAAGGGCCTTGTGGAGTTTTTTATTCCTTCAATGAGTTCTTAACACTAGAAGCATCACGGCAGTCATTTTGACTGTTTTCACTTTTCAAATTTAAATTGCTCTGCGTGTGTGAAAGATACGCCGTTGTCCGTTCTTGACTTTTCCGAAATACATGTATTAAACACTGATGGCGTTTGAAAATCGGGATCGCAAAAAAAAAGTTATAATCCCCTCTACCTAGAAGCCCCTACCTAGCATTTTTCAATACATGTTTTTATTTTGAATATAACCTACAATATTCTATTTTATTTTTATATACAAGCCTGTTGTTATCTCAACTGGACCTGGCAGCCATCAATTATTTAGTTTTGTACAAGGAATGCACTGGGGAAAATATCATTTCACCTTGAAGCTAGCCACAGCGCTTCAGCAGAAACATTAAGATCAGAACACTGCAAAGCTGCAGGCTGCAGCAGCTCAACCTGGATTCTGTGCTGCACCGAATGACACACGCAAGAGAGAACATATTTTACTTTCGTTTTAAATTAAAAACTACTTCCGTTTTTACAGTTTTGTATGTACAGATACCTGTTTACACACTAGTTTCTTTGGAAATGTTTATTTTATTATAGTTTTTCTTTTTTTGACTTAGTGCTTTATATGTGGTAAGTTAGAAAATAAATCCTTTTATGTTTAATTGTTTATTTAAATACACCGTTTCGGCTGTGCAGATGTTTGGTATGATGCGCTTGAGTAAAACTTTTGAGTTGTATCCGACAGTTTGTCTTTCATTTTAATATTGATGTTGTTTAAAATGTAACCTTCATAATGACTGCTGGCAGCGGGTGTATATGTGTACATGTGCCTTTGGGAAAGCAGCTGTTGCTAAGCGACCAGTTGATCGGTAGGATCGCCCAGCGTCGAGCGGATCAAGAGGTCCGGATTGGCCGAGGGACGTGCCCGGAGATGCTGCGCAGAGCGCAGAAAGCGTCTGCTAGAAAGCTCGAGGCTACTGCATGGCCATAGCCATACAGACGGGTGCTGAGTGTGTGTCTGTTGTGTACATCCAGGAGGGGAGTGTCCACTCTGCAGGAACTGCTACGGAACCCTTCAACTGCAAGACAGTGCCTGTGAAGGCGCTGGCCAGCAAGGACCATGGGAACGCTCCAGAGTCACTGGGAGGACGGGACTTTAGGAGCAACAGAACAATAGTGGCCAGTTTAGGGGAGTTAATCCGAAAACAGTATAGAGAGGGTGTGGTAGGGTGGTGGGCAATTCACTGACACAAGGAAACAGTACTTTATTTGTAATGCCACCCAGGCGCACTGATTTATTTCCACCAGTAGAGGGCACTGTTGTCCTTGGTCTGGATACTGACAACAGTAAACAGAACCACGGTGTTACCAATACAGGTACATAGGCAACTGCACATACAAGTGCTTGTAAATAATAATGAAAACCAAAGGCGAAAAAAAAGGGAAAATAAAACACAGTAATAAAACTACAAGCAAAAGTGCTGCTTACGCAGTACCCCCACTGCCGCTAAGCCGGTCAGAACGGGCCTCTGTCCTACACTCAGTTACCCTATACACTGGGATGGCCGGAGTTCCCCGTACAACTAAACACGTCCCCTCGGGTACGTGATTATTTCTTTTATTTTTTTCTCTTTAAATTATTTTAAGGCAGGCTGTTTTCCACAGCCAGGCTAGCCTCACTCTTTTTTGAAAACTGACGTCTTCTGTCAGTGCCACTGTGTGTTCCCAAACACAGCCACCTGAGTGCACAACCAAGCGCAGCTCTTAAGGGCTGAGCAATCCTCCAAGGCCTGCCTCTCAGCCACTCACAGAGAGGGAAAGCCAACACACCCTCTTCCCCACCTCTCTGTGTCATCGCCATGACCGACAGGTGGACACTACGAAACTGCTTAGTCCAGATTCCCCCCCCCCCGTTACAGTGGGCTACGCAGAGTAGCAGGTTCCTGGAGCGAGACGTTTCTTGTAGTGAGACTAGCGCTCACCATTTTGTGTGGCAAACTTTTATTTTTAGCTTTGTTTTGTTTTCGTTTCTTTATTAAATGTGGCACTAGAGCTACCATTGCCCTACACTGGTACCCTAGTGTCAGCACTGTGTTATTAAATCAGCATGCCTGTGCGGCCTATCAACACCAATGCTCTGTGTCTGGCTCATGACTATTCAGTGACGACCCACACATGTAACACATCCCCTGTTGCATAGGGTGGCAGTGGTGGGCATCACTGATCAAGGCAGGATTGGCACAGAGCAGTTGGCTGCCAGGATGCAAGGGCAGAACCAGCTGACAATCAGCAGGCACCGGAGGCGCTGCTGAGGGAGCAACTGGGGCGTGGCGGCGTGTGGAGAGACAAGGGCTGACATCCCCGGACACAGGAGCGCTGCTGTCCCGAGAGGCAAAGGAGGAGTTCCGTCCATAACAAGGAGCTGACGTCAGACAGAGGAGCAGAAACCGTTCTAAAAAGGAGTAACTGCCATCCGGAGGGCTAAAGGAGGAGCTACTGTCCCAACCGCCATTGAGGAGGAGACTGCCTCCAGCACAGCCCCTAGTGTCAGCACTGTGTTGAAAAATAAATCTGCGCACCTGTGCTGCGTGTCAACGCCACTGCTCTGTGTCTGACGACTCACACACATAACACATCCTCTGCTACAATAATAAATAGAAAAATTAATAAATAATTACATTAAATAAATAAATTGCTAACTTCACTATAACGAACCCTTCTTATAACGAACACCTGTTTTTAACGATCCAAACAGCAAGAACCGATTTTTTCAATGCAAATTAGCCCTATATATATATATATATATATATATATATATATATATATATATACAGTACATTTTTCTGAGAATGTGTGTTGCTGTTTTCGGGGGTTGCAGAGCATGGATGTGACTGGTTGATGAGCCGGACAGTGGCTGGCTTGTTAAAAATTATAACTTTATGGCAGCAGTGTGGAGTAGTGGTTAGGACTCCTTGACCGGAGGGTTGTGGGTTCAATCCCAGGGGGGACACTGCTGCTGTATCCTTGAGCAAGGTACTTTACCTAGATTGCTCCAGTAAAAACCCAACTGTATAAATGGGTAATCGTATGTAAAAATAATGTGATATCTTGTAACAATTGTAAGTCGCCCTGGATAAGGGCGTCTGCTAAGAAATAAGTAAATAATAATAATAATACTGCCATACTACTTGGAAATGTTGTGAAATGGAAGTGCAAATTTTGTGGTGTGAAAGCTAGGGTGTCTGCATTGCAAGCTGCATTGGAAGCATGTCTTGGGTTTGATTCCCACACAGGGTTTATATTGCAAAATTAAATGTATTTTATTTATATGTAACTGTGGAAGGGTGTGGGTATTCACTGACACGGGAGACAGAAATTATATTTGAAACACCCCACAGGTGCTCTGTTTTATTTGTTTTTACTCTAGTGAGTTGTACTGATTTATTTCAGCCCGCAGAGGGCGCTGCGGTCCGTGGTCTGGCTACCAACTATGGTATCCAGAACCTACGGGAATACCACGGCAGGGTACTCGGTACAGTTAGGTGCACTCGCAGGTGCTCAAAATAATGAAAACAAAAAGGCAAAAAGAAAAAGGGAAAATAAAACACAGTAATCAACACTACAAAATAAAGGTGCTGCACTTTGCAGCGTGAATGTCCCCAGTCGCCACTACCCGTACGACTCGGGTCTCCGTCCTACTCTCCGCTGTTCCTCAGCTAGGTTTTAAAACACTATCGGGGTCTGCCCAAGGATTCCCCGCTTTATCGCTATCTCTTTCAGTGCTTTCCTTCACGATTCTTTGTGGAGGTTTTTCTCCCTTCCGTCCTCTGGTCTTGCCAAGCAGCGAGACCGCTGGCTCGTAGTTCAGGTCTAAAAGGGCAGATCTGAGGAAACAGCAGAGTATTACTTTATAGGGTAAACAATCCCATTAGAGCCCGCCTCCCAGCCACGCAGAGAGGGGTAAAGCGCACACACCCTCTTCCCCACCTCTCTGTGTCACCGCCATGACTGGCAGGCAGACCCCACGGGGCTGCCGCCCCCTTCCTGCAGCATCGTGCATGCGTCGGACGGCCAGTCTATATCTCTCCCTGTTACAGTAACAAACACATTTTTAATGTGACACTTTCATTGAACATACATATTTCTGCACACATAACTTTAATGTGCATATATAGGCAGGATTTGAACCTTAACTAGTTATACTTTCACTCCAACTACATAACCGCTACGTTACACAGATTCACATCTTAACCCTTTCAACAGACTAGGCTACTATTTACATTTACCCTATCCAAACGGCAATACATCGCCTCAATATAGGTTGAACAATTTTGCTATTCCCATAATGTGTGTGTGTGTGTGCTATAAGTGAAAAAAGATGTGATATCTGAAACAAAAGTGCCCAGCCATTTAAAGTGGAGATATCAAAAACACAAGCCAAGTTTCAAGAAACAATTGGAGAAACTTGCCCAGCACAAAACAAACAGACACAACTGTAAAACCCATGGGGCCAATGTTCTCCCAATTGTTTCTTCTAACTTGTATAAAAAATACAAGCTAAGTTAGAAGAAACAATTGGGTCAACCTTGGCCAGCACCAAGCAAATAGACACAACAGTAAAAGTGGTGAGGATGAAGGTTGCCCCAATTGTCTCTACTAACTTGGATTGTGTTTTTCAGGCACAATGAAAGCTGTTCGAACTTGCATCAAAAACACAAGCCAAGTTAGTAAAAACAATTGGGGCAACCTTGACCCCCAATTCTCAAACAGATTTGAATGTACAACAGACAGCCAATCAGAAGAGGAGATTTCCCAGGTATGCTCAAATAAAACCCATGACACTTTAGAAGGGGTCTTCCTTGAAAATGTCCCCGATTGTTGCTTGATGAGTTCACCTGGAAGATACCTGGTGCTTCCTGGTGCTTTTCATTTCGTTGTTTTGTTTTGTTTGTATGTCAAGACTATGGTGATTCCCACAGTCATGTTGCAGAATCTCTTCGGTTG
Source organism: Acipenser oxyrinchus oxyrinchus (assembly GCA_030684275.1). NCBI lineage: Eukaryota > Metazoa > Chordata > Actinopteri > Acipenseriformes > Acipenseridae > Acipenser > Acipenser oxyrinchus. The sequence goes on along the minus strand of CM060265.1, from coordinate 14,122,390 downwards.
GTCACTTGACTGTCTTATGCTTTATCCAGCAGTTGCAAAACCTTTTACTAGCACGTCAGATAGAAATTGGATTCTGAGGCTCCTTGGTCAGTTTTAGAAAATACATTAAAAAAAAGAACTCTCCTGAAAGCACGTACTATGTATAAATCCATGAATCATGACTTTTCACGAGATTGTTTCTGGCAACTGATCAGACACAAGTGGTAGCATTGGTTCCCATGTGAAGAGCTTGAGCGATAGCATGAAAACAAGGACTCACTTCAACAACTGCCAGAGAATATTCCATGAAAGCTGTGTTTCATGCTTACTGTCCAGTTTAATCCTTCTTTATATAGTGTATTATTGATCAACCAATCACAGTTATGAAAACAAATGACAGTGAATGGAATACTACAATAAAACGGTTGATGTGTCTTGTGATTAATGATAAGTTCTATTTTGTTAGAGCAGCCAGAGCTGTAGGGTTTGTTTAGAAACTGTTTTAACTCTTTAAGCCCCACACTGCTTTGCCCCCTCCCTGCCAATGCACCTACACAGCCCTGTCCTCAGGGACCTGCTCCAATGAGGGGTTCAGCTACATACTCATCCAATCCTGGGCTCTCTGAGACTGCATATGCTAATGGTGTTAATTTTATTAGTGGCAACTGGTATCTCTTATGATGTGAACCACTTGGAACTCTGCTGTGCTGACCAGAACTCATTTTAAAAGGAACCCAACTGTCCACCCAGAGTCTTTACAGTAAATCGCATAGCATTTCAAAGAAACCCCAACAGATAAGATAGTTTCAACATGCGCTTATAAAACGTATGGGACACAGCATTTAAGGATGAGAAACCAAAAGTGGACAGTGCTTATGCGAAAACAGAAGTAGGTCTTTCAATTTCTCCTAATTTATTTCATAAACATTCCATAGTGCTGCAGTATCAGCTGATAAATAATTAAATACTTGGCCAGGAAGCAGCTCAATTGGTGTATTCTACTTTTATATTTATTGACAGTAGAAATATTATTTCAAATTTTGTATATTTCCTTCAAAACTTTAAGGTCACAACTACCAGAAACATGGATCATTTTTTTGTTTTTCTTAATTCAAAGATTAACACCTGATGTTGCTAAATTAGGCAATTAGGCATTTTCCCTACCAGCTGGTTTGGTAAGTTTGGAAAGCATGGCAGTTCAGTTTGGTGTGTGTGTGAACTTAAATAAGCAGGTTTATCTCTTAGACACGGGTAGAATGATTTGCTGGCCGTTCAAATCAATGTTAAATAAGCCTAATAGAGAGCTGACCATTACGAGCTGTCATCCTCAGAACATCCCTGAATATCTACATACAGCGTTCCCCCTTTGTGACTGCTATTGCACGATATGCAGTATAGCTGTGTGGTTGAAGGAATATTGACATGGTTTGAGTTGGGTTTGTGCTGTTTCTGCATAATAAATGAATGGTTGTCTGTACAATCAAGAGTGGTGTATAACGTATTGTAATCCTAAGATGTTACCATTGTAGTTTAATGTACACAGTAATTTGGCTGTAGGAATATGCAAAGAGGGGCATTGGCACATTATTACCTGCTTCACTGAGTGAAGGATACAGTGAGAGGGAATGGATCAGGCTGTGAAGGATACAGTGAGAGAGAATGGATCAGGCTGTGAAGGATACAGTGAAAGGGAATGGATCAGGCTGTGAAGGATACAGTGAGAGGGAATGGATCAGGCTGTGAAGGATACAGTGAGAGGGAATGGATCAGGCTGTGAAGGATACAGTGAGAGGGAATGGATCAGGCTGTGAAGGATACAGTGAGAGGGAATGGATCAGGCTGTGAAGGATACAGTGAGAGGGAATGGATCAGGCTGTGAAGGATACAGTGAGAGGGAATGGATCAGGCTGTGAAGGATACAGTGAGAGAGAATGGATCAGGCTGTGAAGGATACAGTGAAAGGGAATGGATCAGGCTGTGAAGGATACAGTGAGAGGGAATGGATCAGGCTGTGAAGGATACAGTGAGAGAGAATGGATCAGGCTGTGAAGGATACAGTGAGAGGGAATGGATCAGGCTGTGAAGGATACAGTGAGAGGGAATGGATCAGGCTGTGAAGGATACAGTGAGAGGGAATGGATCAGGCTGTGAAGGATACAGTGAGAGGGAATGGATCAGGCTGTGAAGGATACAGTGAAAGGGAATGGATCAGGCTGTGAAGGATACAGTGAGAGGGAATGGATCAGGCTGTGAAGGATACAGTGAGAGAGAATGGATCAGGCTGTGAAGGATACAGTGAGAGGGAATGGATCAGGCTGTGAAGGATACAGTGAGAGGGAATGGATCAGGCTGTGAAGGATACAGTGAGAGAGAATGGATCAGGCTGTGAAGGATACAGTGAGAGGGAATGGATCAGGCTGTGAAGGATACAGTGAGAGAGAATGGATCAGGCTGTGAAGGATACAGTGAAAGGGAATGGATCAGGCTGTGAAGGATACAGTGAGAGGGAATGGATCAGGCTGTGAAGGATACAGTGAGAGAGAATGGATCAGGCTGTGAAGGATACAGTGAAAGGGAATGGATCAGGCTGTGAAGGATACAGTGAGAGGGAATGGATCAGGCTGTGAAGGATACAGTGAGAGAGAATGGATCAGGCTGTGAAGGATACAGTGAGAGAGAATGGATCAGGCTGTGAAGGATACAGTGAGAGAGAATGGATCAGGCTGTGAAGGATACAGTGAGAGGGAATGGATCAGGCTGTGAAGGATACAGTGAGAGAGAATGGATCAGGCTGTGAAGGATACAGTGAAAGGGAATGGATCAGGGAACCATAAGAATACTTAAGCATATTGCCTTGGTTTAGCCCAACACACAACGGGTCTGATTATTTGGAACATTAATTAAATATAGAACACGGTGCACTGAATCAAGAACAAAAATCTGGCCCAAAGTGCTGGGGCTGAATCTAAACACTGAAGCAACTGTACTGTTACTGAATAATTAGACAACCCTACAAAGGCTTGTTTCATCAGATCTGCCCTATACCCCAGCATAGTAACCATTAGATATATGAAGACAGTATTCATGAAACAAAGCACAAGAAGTAAACACTCTAATGTAGAGAATGTGATGCTATGAACTTGGTCTGGCTTGGCTGAAAGATGCCTGGAAAATGTGGCTCTCAATAAAGCCTGACCCTGGCGGGGGCGTCAGTTATTTTTTTGTTTCAGATGCGAGGACAGATTTCCAGTATACGGGCAGGATGCAGGTACACACTTTATTGGGGTACTTCTGCTATGTATTGGCTTTGGTTCAAACAATCATACGTATTGTTATAGTTTTATGTTTTTATAACTATTTTATAATTTAAAAAAAGAACCTGTGTCACTCAGTTATGTTGTATGTATTTTAAAACTGTAAAAACTGAACAAACCCATTTGAATATTCCACTGACAGTAATTGAAATAAGCTTTTAAAAAATATATGACCCACAGCAGAAGACTGCATATCATTCAGGACCAAAACTCATGTGAGTCAGTACTAAACATTGTTTCCTGACCCATAGCCCAGTCCGGGGATGCACACACCATTATAGGCTAGACCACAGACCCTGCAACAGCAGCACATGTGAGAGTACTCACTGCTTTTATAAATGTTACTGATAACCAATGTGCAGCGTCCAAGACTACAACGGTAATATGAATATGGGGTTGTGGCAGGGCAGGGCCCTGCCTGTAAATAATATTGTTTTGTGATGATTTGGTGGTGGTTGGCAGGGATGGGGTTAATTTCCTATCCCTGCCAAAATACATGTGAGAATGTGGCTGGAGCTAATTGAGTCATTAGTGAAGGTGAATGCCCAGCCTACGTTTTTTGTATTTTGTTTAAACCTTTTGTTTTGGCCCTTGACCCGGTTATTTTTTTCCTGTTTATTGTGTTTGTTACTTGTTTTGTTAAACCTTTTTATTTAGCTTTGTGAGCAGTGTTTTAGTTTGTACAACCTTTTTATTTTGTTTTTATTGAAGATGTGCAGCAGCGCTTAAACTACAGCTTCCTTGTCTCCGAGTCTCTTTGCCAACCATCTAGGCCCGCAACGCTACCCTGTCACAGGAGTGTAGTCAGACAAAACCTGCTCAATGGAGGAAGCCTCTCAGAAATAACAGTCTTCAGTTTTTAGTTAATATTGGGAACCTTTCTTCTGTTTCCGAATGATGTTCATATACACGAGGACAGACAGAGTTGTGAAACTGGAATTTTCCTTTTTTGGTCTCTATCATCCAGAAAGTAAAAAGTCATGTGTTAATATTGCCTGGTGAGGTTAAAAATGATTTGTCTGCAAAATTACTTTACTGGACACAGTGTGATGGTCTGATGACAGACCTTTGCCTTTATTAAAAAGTTGCATAACCTCGATATTGTTTGCATTAAAAAATCTGACAGATGACAGCAAATGAACTGTCTGTTGACTTGCCTTCACAGGGAGGCTGCCCAGGTATGTTGGCTCCAGTATGATTAGATAAACAGCTCCAAGAACCTCAACTTTCTACAACTGTTAGTGTTTAACGAAACAGGAACCAAACAGATATGAAACACATAGGAGGCTGTGTGGTCCTGTGGTTAAAGAAACAGGCTTGTAACCAGGAGGTCCCCGGTTCAAATCCCACTGGCTCATTGTGTGACCCTGAGCAAGTCACTTAACCTCCTTGTGCTCTGTCTTTCGGGTGAGACGTAGTTTTAAGTGACTCTGCAGCTGATGAATAGTTCACACACCCTAGTCTCTGTAAGTCGCCTTTGATAAAGGCGTCTGCTAAATAAATAATAATAATATATGTGGTTGTAGTTGGTAAAGCAGGTGTTTTCCACCCTGTAAATTCAGGGGCAGTGGTAAGGAGGAGCTTGCTGGGCTGAAGCTACCCCACAATGTGCCTCAGCCTCCCCTGTAGCCCGTGCACCCAATGAAAATCATTGGTTTTATTTTTTATGTATTTATTTTATTATCTGGATGGTGTTGGACACTTTAATCGACACGTCTATATGCTTGAATGGTGGCGGCGATAGCTAATGGAAATCAGGATTGCCTGTCAGGCATGGCCTGCTGGAGCTGTAGTTTAAACATTAGACAATTATAATTATAAATATCTTATATATTCTTTTTAAAACAATAATAATACAAATAAACTATTTCAGGTTATAGCAATAATATATATTTATTTTAAGTAATAAATATTAGCATACTCGCCTTTCAGGTGACAATCTAGGTTGGCTGTAGCACGTCATACCACCAATTTATTGAGTGGCTGTAGCGCGTCATGCCACCAATCTATTGCTTACCCGGAAGATGGGTTAAAGGGTTTTTTAAATATAATGTATTTTGCTATTGTTGTAATTATTATTATTAAGAGTGGAGTTGTACCGCATATAAGCACTCCTTCACATGACTGCCTGAAGAAGCCAGGAAATGGATGCACGCATTGTGATCAGTAGCAATGCATAGACTGCAACACGCTCAGTAATGCATAGAAGGCAACGTGCTCAGTAATGCATAGACTGCAACACGCTCAGTAATGCACAGACTGCAACACGCTCAGTAATGCATAGACTGCAACACGCTCAGTAATGCAGAGACTGCAACACGCTCAGTAATGCATAGACTGCAACACGCTCAGTAATGCATAGACTGCAATATGCTCAGTAATGCATAGACTGCAATATGCTCAATTGACATATTATGTAGCCAGTAGTTATATTATTATAGTTACTGTAACTTATTTTTTTAAAACTTTACATTGTACATTTCTGCACAGGTTTGGAAAAGTAAACATTTTATACTGATCAAACGTTGATAGTAAGCCTAATATGAATCAACTACACATGAACATTGCTGTAGATACTAAGCACATTTACATACTTTTTACATGCAGACATATTGCATAAATTAAAGTCGGAGAAGTTATGTTAAAAGGAAAATGAGCAAATTTGCGTCTAAATAGGATTCACAAAATAAGAGCAATTTTTTAAAGTTTTGAATGCTCTTCTGTGTGTGAGCCAATGTGGAAAAGCAAGGGGGGGCGGAGGATCACCAGGAGTGGAAGAAGAGGTGGGGGGAGGATCACCAGGAGTGGAAGAAGAGGTGGGGGGAGGATCACCAGGAGTGGAAGAAGAGGTGGGGGGAGGATCACCAGGAGTGGAAGAAGAGGTGGGGGGAGGATCACCAGGAGTGGAAGAAGGGACTGCATTGGCTCCGATATGAGACCTGCTCTTGTAGTGTAAGAAACTAGGCTTGTACTCCGGTCCTTGCCAGTCTCAAATAAAAACATCCAGGTGAGACACTCCTTAGTGGGGTTTTCAAAAAACCTGACATGACTCATATGTATTTTATTTATGGTCATTTTGATTTCCAATATCAGTCACAGGAACAATTGGGACAGCATTTCATAATGGCAGCGACACATTTCACTGAGACAAGGCCTCTCCTCAGGTAGACACAACTTCTCTATGAGCACATCCTCTGTTTCAACCATCCTGACTCTCCAGGAAATGTGTTAAATGGAATTACATCACGTCAGTGAACAAATAGGCCTTTGTTATTTCGCAAGTTTCACTGTAATTACAGCACGATGAACGCAGTGTCTGCAGAAACCGCCGTCTATCCTGCTCCATCTTCTACACCTCCTGTGCCAGAATTGGGGTCTCTGTGTCCAACATACCCCAAAGGTAGTTACAGTATTTCACTTAACTGGTTTTACAAGCAACTGTAGCAGACAGTGGGCCTAGTTTATGAAAGGGCACTAAACATTATGGTGCACCATAATTGCAATTAGTGTGAAATTAAAGAGAGAGATAATTAGTTTGTTTGGAAACCAGACTTTAACCACTGATAGGCGCACTATTTGAACCTATTGTTCTCGGCTGAAATCTATCTGGCATCATGAAGGTATTTTAAAGTTTTCATATAGAGCTGGTAAAGTTACCTGTAAATAACAGATTATATTAAGCGTGAATTAATGTTACAATTTCTTAGATTTTAGTTTATAGTTCATTACACTGGTACAAATAATAGAGTGGTTAAACAAAAAACTGGACCAAACCAGGTATTAGAATTTAAAACAACCTCCCTCACTAGAATTTCTAACTTTTTAGGACACTATTTTGATTATGATCATGGTATGATTTGCTATGTTTTGTTTTGTTTTTTGCATATAGAACGGAGCGGTAGGAACCGGAACGCTAATAAACGAATGCAGATTGTTTCCATGCGCAGCCAATTGAACTATTGCATATAAACGCTGCATGTGGAGAGATTTGGGACGCAGAGATTCCCAGACTCAGACCCGGACCTAGACCCAGACCCAGACCCAGACTCAGACCCAGACCCAGACCCAGACCCAGACCCAAACCCAAACCCAAACCCAAACCCAGAGACAGAGAGAGACGGATTTACAGATTCAGAGATCGGGAAGGCACACAGAAGGAAGAAAAGTAGAGATTCCAGAGACAGATTGGCGAGCTGATTTGGAAGTAGAGAAAGACCGAGGGGAGCCTGGAAACTGAGACAGAGCAATCAGAGCAAGAGGGAGAGAGCCAACCGGGTGGAAGTAGAGCGAACGTGAAACAGCTGGGAACAGTAAGCAGAAGCAAGAGGCGGGGCGCGTCAGAAAGACGAGACCAGGAGAACTATAACTACAGCTGAGAGGTGGACGTCACAGCGGCTAAAGACAGCCGGTTTGTGCATTATTCCGCAAGCTTATAGACCTTTTAGTCCATTGGATAGATTGCTGAGGAGATCATTGATTATACTGTGGTTTGTTGCGTATGCATGAAGCCCCCTGCCTGTCTTACGTACCCTGTTGACGGAAACACTATTACATCAATACGAGTGGCTTTATATCTGTGGAAGTATTTGTTAGTGAAGGAATTTAAGCAACTTGTACTTCAGCTAGACGCCGCTGATTCTATAAACAATTTGGCCCGTGGTCTTTTTATGTGCACCTGATCTTGTGCTGTATTAGTATTGGTTTGAAATAGTATTTTAATTGTTTTTATCTATGAATGTACTGTATTCAGTCGACTGATTTTTTTTGATTATTTCCAGGGGATTTGATTGTTATGTATACTGTTTGATGGGTTTGGGGTTAGTAATGATAAATTGGTTTAGCATTTACTAGATATAGTCTCTCTTAATTAGAGCAAGGATTTTAATAGCACTAACTGTTTTTTTCTTTATTTCGAGTTGGAGGGCCAGAGTGGGACAACCATCCCCCAATACTTGAGGCAGCATCGGAACATTGCTGGTGTGCTGTGTGTAACGCAAAGCCCTACCTTGTTGAAGGTTGACTGGTGGAGGAGCATCAGCAGCACCAACGGAAGACCGCCTTAGTCTGTAAGTTGGGCTCGGTGGTGGAGTGGCACCCCCTGTTGTAGGGGAGGTTAATTTGAGTGAATTGATTTCCAAATTGGGGGAACAGGAGATTGGAACCACGGCCGATACCAATGACCTGGCTAGGAGAATTGGTTGTAGAAATTATAGTTATCTGTCTCTTAGAGTTATTTAGATTCCTTTTTACCATTATTGTATATCAAATAAACATAATTGATTTACTTACCTGATTGTCTTGTCTGGTGTGTTCTGCTGCTGGTCCCCTCTGGATGCCTCGAACCTGTGTGACCAAAGAAAGTGGGTTAAATAGAATTATAAATATTGTCTTGTTGCTATTCGCGCAGGACTGGCGTAGTCAGACTACATTTTATAGCGCCTGAAGGTGTTGGGCCGTGGTCCTCCTTATGGGACCAGTGACAACTAGATACTCCGAATCTCTGCGTCCCAAATCTCTCCACTTACAGCGTTTATATGCAACAGTTCAATTGGCCAATTGGTTCAATTTCTTAGCGTTCCGGTTCCTACTGCTCCGTTCTATGTGCGTATTTTGGGTGAAAAACAAAACATAGCAAATAATACCATGCTTATACAAATCAAAATAGTGTCCTTAGAACAATCAAAACAGTGAGACAATAATAATAATAATAGTGCATGACAAGCATAACCATAATAATAATAATACAAAAACAATAACAATAATAATAATAATAATACATAATAATAATAATAATAATAATAATACAGGAAAACGATTTATCATCACACAAAAAAAGAAACACAAATATCAAATAAGCTTTATAGTCACCTGTGACAGCGTTTCTTTGTTTTATTTATATTTTGGTTTATTAAATATATCCCCCCCCCCATCACAGGTTTCTGCTCAGAATTCAGTTGCCCCTCCCTCTCTTCATTATCATCTGAAGCAGAACTACACACTTCCTTTCACAAGTGATTGAGTTAGCAGACAGCAGCAGCAGCAGCAGCAGTGTGTGCTGGAGCATGGTAACTGGGGTTAAGATGTGCTCTCCAATCATGTCTGAATTGCTGCTTTGCTTGTTCCTACTCTCCCTGGATGCATTGGACTGTAAATACACCCCAAGAGTGATTCTCCCTGCAACAGGTAGGACCGTTATGAAGAATCAGTTACTGTAGGGTCCAGCAGGTCAGTTCAAGTCGTATTACTGCAGTATGGAATCTACTGGCATGACCCTGGTCATTTACTCTTTATTTTCTTGTTGCTATGTGGTATTAAATTCATTTATACCAATTATGAATGTATATCATGTTTTACAGCTGCCTGACACAGATGTGTACTGTGGATAGGGCAGATGATTAGCGGTACTTGTGTCTAGACTACAGGAGGACAGTTTTATGAACCCTGTTTGGGTGCATGTCTCTGCAGGGGTTTATACAAGGAAGGCGCATGTATGTATTCATGTTGCACTGTAAAATATCTGGAGACGCGCTTGTCCAATTGTCGCAAACAATCTGGAGACTGTATTTATATCACACTTACATTTGAACATTTATCTAGGTAAACTTGTTAAGGATATTGTTAGCTATTGGAGGATATGGAGGCTCTCGCTCTCTATATGTCACTCTAAGTTTTTATATATACTGTACTTAGAGCAGCGCTTATTCAATTATGATGAAACTTGATCTGGACACAATCATAATATGAAAGTACCTGTCCATCTCTCTCTGTATAAAACCATTTTACTAGGAAAACAGACAGATGGACAGGTGTGGATGTGTGACGATCAGTTCTTTCAGACGGACAGGTTTTGATGTGTGATCATCAGTTCTTTCAACTGGCTCTAATTTAAAATGTACTGCCGTGGTGGGGAGTGATATGCTTATCTTTTGTGCCAGGTGTGTGAAAATAAGACAGCATGTGCTCCCTATAGATTAGAAACAAACCCTGATCACCACTTATCTTCTCACATGCACACTTCTTAATTATATTTTGTTGCAATTTACAATTCTAACAAATAAAGTCCACCCAGCTGTATAAATGAGTTGAGTAACTGAAACTGGGGTTCTGGTGTCGGGTGACTGGGGAGCTCTGGTTGTTAAGAGTGAACCCCTCATTGATAATGAACCCCATAACATCGGGGGCACATCTGATCATGATGGGGTTATATTTTGACTTCTGTGTCTCTTAACAGCCATATAATTCAATACAAGTATTAGCTTGTATTGTTTCACGCTGGTAGCCTTTTGTTTTAATTTCTTAAAATCAGCTACATACAATAAAGTGAAATTAAACCGCGCCCTAAATCTGAAAATACATGCAATAAATACAAAGAGTCAGGCTACAGGGTATCAGTATAGAAATCCTGATAATTGTATAGATCCTGCATATCGGTGGTCCTTGTCAATCTGAAGCTATACCTTTCATAGGGTTAATAGATGTAAAGTAGTAAAGTGATTAAAACCTGTGTGGTAGTGAAACCTGGTATATTTAAACAAATATCTCTGTGACATTCACAGCACACATACAGTTGCCTATTGTTAAAGCTAGCACTAACAAAAGCCAATTCCATTATTTTAATCAAAGGCTAGTGAGCGAGTCTATGAATTTCACAAATGTATGTGTTAGTAAAAGTCAGAATATTGACAAATCGTAAGATTTACTGGTAAATGTTGACATTTACCAAGTAAAGCGGTACATGTCTGAAATAAACATGATAAAACTTTACTTCTGGCATTTACTGGTAAATCTCAAGAATAACTAAATGGCTTTGGCTAATGACTGAATCTTTCTAATCACTTTCTAAGCAGCCTCTTTCTGGTGGGCAAGGGTTCAAGATATATGTGCAATAAAAAGTGTTTTTTGTTAATGGAACATTTGTATGCAGAAATACATATATTGTTTCAACATCAATGTTTTTTGTTAAGGGAAAATGTGTATGCAGAAATACATTCTTTGACAATAAATAAATTAGTCGATGATATACCTACATTTACCAATAAGATTCGGTAAATCATAAGATTAACCGGTAAATATCTGAAAAGCAATCAATTTCTTTTTTAATAATACATTTGACATTTGACATTTACCACCTTATTTGGTAAATGTTGACATTTACTGGTAAAACTGATAAGATTGACCAGAATCACACTTTTACCGGAACACATGCATGTCAAGCATTGATCGTGTACTGTTACGTATGAGATTGTGGCAAAGTGGTGAATGGTTACAGATGTGTGCAGTGCAGAACGGATACAAAATACACAGACAATGATTAACAGGTGCAAGGGTGTTTATTGTTTTACAATGTCCAGAGCCTTAGGACAAACACCTGTAAATAATAAATGTTGGAAGTGGTGCAGCGGTGTGTATCACTTCGTTTGTAATCCTCGGATTTGACCCGAAACCAATAACAAAAAGTCCAGGTTCTTTCCTCACCCACACGTAACACAGAACACAAAGACACAGTGTTATTTTAGTGAGTGAAACTAGTGCTCGTGATGAAAAGACAGTATCCATGACAATAACACGCCATAACAACACGCAACACAACTAGCGTCAGTGTACTTTACCATGCAGACACGTGAAAACTACCATAATCAATCAATACGCTATTTCATTGTGTAAAGAAAAAGGTAAATACACTAAACTATGAGGATTTTAGGACAAAAGTGCTGTAACATCAAGAATTCTCATGAACTTCTAATGTAGATACAATGGAAACCTTATACACTGATCCTGGCTCCAGCAAAGTGGGTTCCCGAGGGCACTAACAAGGCAATGTCCTATTGTTACAGCACCACCTCTGGTGAAAATTCCTGTCAGGGTCATTCTCCATACCTAATTAATGCAGAGTCCTCATTTGCTCATTTGTTTCAGTACCTAGGGGTCTACAGATCACACACATACCTCATAACAAGACTCATTGATGAGTGTTCTCACCCAGTCACAGCGAGTCTGTATTGTGCAACAGGGGGAGTTCCTGTTGGGAAGTGCTACACATTGCATGTCTCATGTCACAGTTCTGGTTTCAAACACGAATGAAAATGAGAGCGCTTTAGTTATTCTGTATTTACTAATTGTGCGAGCTTGTCGAGTAGCCATATAAAACGGCTTGTAACCAGGAGGTCCCCGGTTCAAATCCCACCTCAGCCACTGACTCATTGTGTGACCCTGAGCAAGTCACTTAACCTCCTTGTGCTCCGTCTTTCGGGTGAGACGTAGTGACTCTGCAGCTGATGAATAGTTCACACACCCTTGTCTCTGTAAGTCGCCTTGGATAAAGGCGTCTGCTAAATAAAACAAATAATAATAATAAATAATATAAAATGAGCTCATTTATTTTGGACCAGTTCCTGTCATGTAACAAATGCAAAGTGAAATACACACCAGGACATTCATCAAATACAAAGTGAAATACACACCAGGACATTCCTCAAATACATAGTGAAATACACACCAGGACATTCCTCAAATACAAAGTGAAATACACACCAGGACATTCATCAAATACAGAGTGAAATACACACCAGGACATTCATCAAATACAAAGTGAAATACACACCAGGACATTCCTCAAATACAAAGTGAAATACACACCAGGACATTCCTCAAATACAAAGTGAAATACACACCAGGACATTCCTCAAATACAAAGTGAAATACACACCAGGACATTCCTCAAATACAAAGTGAAATACACACCAGGACATTCCTCAAATACAAAGTCAAATACACACCAGGACATTCATCAAATACAAAGTCAAATACACACCAGGACATTCATCAAATACAAAGTCAAATACACACCAGGACATTCATCAAATACAAAGTGAAACATGCCCGAAACTGAAATCATCCCCTGGGGGAGTACAGCAGCTTGTAAAACATTTTTAATTTTCTTATTTATATCTAGAAGGGGACTTACATGTACAGTATGTAATAAACAATTGCCCTTTGAAAGGAATAAAGTCCACGCTGTACTGTAAATAAATCAGTGGGAAAATCACTAAAGAGGAAGAGTCCATGCAGTATGACACAATAAACTCAAAAGGTCAAACATTTTACAGAAGTTAAGGGAACCAGTAACAAAATGAAAGAAATCAGTAGGAACCAGGAGAGCTCCCATCCCTGTAAGCATGCGCACCTCAGTGCTGACCCACACACCCCCTGCCTGCCGTTCAGTCCCTGGCCTCTCTCCCAGGAAGAGAGGCCCCCTGCCTGCTGTTCAGTCACTGTCCTCTCCCAAGAAGAGAGGCCCCCTGCCTGCCGTTCTGTCCCTGGCCTCTCTCCCAGGAAGAGAGGCCCCCTGCCTGCCGTTCTGTCCCTGGCCTCTCTCCCAGGAAGAGAGGCCCCTGCCTGCCGTTCAGTCCCTGGCCTCTCTCCCAGGAAGACTGACACTTTGTGCTGAATTGTGTGCTTGTTTAGTGATGGGGATTACCCTGACCATCAAACTCATTCCAGTTATAATCTTGAAACAGCTTGCTGCACTAATTACAGTCTCCCCAGAGTAGCCTGTTTCTCGGTCTTATCAGAGTGTTGTTATTTACTCACTGCTGAAACTCTCAATGAACCTGGTGACTTTCCTCCCTTGTGAGAAAACATCATGAACCTACATAGGAGTGTATATCAAAATTCCACGTTATACAGTACAGTAGGGCAGTGTAATTCTGGGGGACTTACCCAGACATTTTAGTCAAATTTCCACTGTTTACAATTCTAGTAAATGTTTCCTCAGTTTAGTAATACAGTATTATCAGTTACATGATACTAAATATATACTTGAAAGGGAAAGTGTTTGTGCAGCCTGGTTCTTGTAAACATACATTCTGCATTACTAGTTGGCAGGCGTATTGGATGAGGGTTGCCAGCTGTCTGGTTTTAGACTGGATAGTCCGGTTTTTAAACTTGCTTGAAAACAACGTTCACACTCCCATCGTCGCCTAAAGACGACCACTGGCTCTGTCCAAGTGGTGCAAACTTGGGACAGACTGCTGTGCATTTAATTATCAATTGCTGTTTCTAAAACAACAAACAAGCTGGACAAATTGATGTCCCACGATGAGTACCACAATTTGAGCTTTTGATAGGTACATAATTTAATATAAGCTGCCATTCAATTATTTTCAGCAAATCGCTGTAAAGATAGATGTTGCTAGCAGCCAAACAGAAGGAAGCGGTGCCTGCGTTGTGCGTCAGGGGAGTAGGTGGTGATGATGTCGTCCGGTTTTGAAAAAATTGAAAGCTGGCAACTATAACTGAAAATATGACGTCCCAGATTCCAGACACCCATGTCAATGCCCTTTGTGAGATGTGGTGGAACAAGCCATCTCTGCAGAGCAATGACACCTGGGGGAAGCACTAACTACTGGGCAGCCATGAGTCACACGGTGCCTTGTAGTGGATTTGACACCTGGGGGAGGCACTGACTACTGTGCAGCCATGAGTCACACGGTGCCTTGTAGTGGATTTGACACCTGGGGGAGGCACTGACTACTGTGCAGCCATGAGTCACACGGTGCCTTGTAGTGGATTTGACACCTGGGGGAGGCACTGACTACTGTGCAGCCATGAGTCACACGGTGCCTTGTAGTGGATTTGACACCTGGGGGAGGCACTGACTACTGTGCAGCCATGAGTCACACGGTGCCTTGTAGTGGATTTGACACCTGGGGGAGGCACTGACTATTGTGCAGCCATGAGTCACACGGTGCCTTGTAGTGGATTTGACCCCTCGGGGAGGCACTGACTACTGTGCAGCCATGAGTCACACGGTGCCTTGTAGTGGATTTGACCCCTCGGGGAGGCACTGACTATTGTGCAGCCATGAGTCACACGGTGCCTTGTAGTGGATTTGGCCCCTCGGGGAGGCACTGACTACTGTGCAGCCATGAGTCACACGGTGCCTTGTAGTGGATTTGACCCCTGGGGGAGGAACTGACTACTGGGCAGCCATGCGTCATTGTTCATGGCTCCTGCATTACTTACCCTGCTATCGTGTTATTATAAATCTGAGGTGGAGACAAGAATGGATTTCAACTGGCAATGATTTCAATAATGCAACTTGAAACAGGGGTTTACATATTTATAACTCACATTTCATTTGTATTTTATTAAATAGGCGCTAAAAAGAAGTTATTTTACTGTTTTAAAGAGTTAATTGTGTTAAGAGTTTTCTGATAAGTTTACTGGGTAGCACTTTACATTATGTATCTAACTACTGTGTATTTGCATAGTAGTTACATAGTAAATGCATAACTATAATGTTATTATGCATAGTTATAACATGGTGTAAATCTTATTGCATGATATATGTAAGCTGTGGAAGATGCAAAGGCTGCCCTTCAAATTGGTGATATCATGGGGCAAGTTCAGCATGGAAGAGGGGGTCTTGGTCTCAGTTCAGCTCCTCCTACATGGCACAAGGCAGCCCCAGCTCAACGGAGGAAGCTGGTAGTCAACGAGGTGCAAAAGCAGGAGGAGAGGATGAGGTGCGAAAAGGCCGTTTCCCAGGCCAAGCAGGGAGAATGGATGAGATGGGAGAGTGTGGAACAACGCAAGATCAGCTGGCAAGACCTATGGTCAATGGAACAGAGCCGGATCAGTTTCCTCATCAGGTCAACATATGATGTTCTCCCATCACCACAGAACCTAAACCTCTGGTTAGGAGAGGATCCCTCATGTCCTTTGTGTTCATCACCTGCAACATTAAGGCACATTTTGACAGGATGTAAGGTGGCTCTTAGCCAAGGACGGTTTACTCGGCGCCATGACCAGGTGCTGCGATGTTTGGCCTTAGCATTGGAAGACAAGCGTAACATGACCAATAAGTTGCCATCAGTTCCATCAAAACATTACACAAAAAAGACAACATTCCTCCGCCCAGGAGAGCAACCACCAAGAAAAGGTGTTAAAGCCAATCCTCGCCCAGGACAACTGGAAGCTGCTAGAGACTGGAAAATGCTGCAGATGTTGGTCAACGGCTTATTTTTCCACCTGAGATTGCCACCACTAACCTTCTACCAGATATTGTCTTGTGGTCTGGATCAGCACGCCTTGTTCACCTGGTAGAGTTAACAGTGACATGGGAGGATGCTGTAGATGAGAGGAAGAAACTGCGGAACAGCGAAGATGGAGACTCCGGGTGTACCCAGTGGAGGTGGGTTGTTGAGGATTTGTGGCACACTCTACAACCCGGTTTCTCAGAGACATCGGATTCAGTGGCCAAGAGTTGCGTCGCACAGTGAAGAACTTATCTGAAGCAGCAGAGAGGAGCAGCAACTGGCTGTGCTTGAGGTGGAAAGATTCTGTTTGGGGATCTCAAGCACAATAGAAAGAAAGAAACGTTGATGTACGGGTAAGTAAGCTGGGCTGAGTTGAGTGGGGGACAGAGGGGGGTGATGCTGGGACGCCAGAATCACCGTCGAGCCCTCTTGAGGTGTCGTGGGCTAGTCGACGAAACACAGTGGATGGAAGGTGCCCACTTGAAGACCCCAGAGATGTACCCTACTTAGCTCAATCCAGACGGTTGTCATGCTGATGCGCTGGGGAGACCTCACTGTGATTGATCCCCAGAGCCAGCATCGCAGCGGTTGTGTGTGCTGATGTGCTAGGGAGGCAAAATAAGCTGATCCCTGGAGCCAGCATTACACTTCAGCCATCAACACCAGGCAGAAGGATATCTACATCATCATATGGAAGGAAACGCAAATGGATGGAGACACAGATGGATCACATTTGTTTACTGTAAAGCTACGTCTTAGTTGGTGCTTATCTTGGCGAGAGCCGAGTTATTATTATTATTTGTTTATTTAGCAGACACCTTTATCCAAGGCAACTTACAGAGACTAGGGTGTGTGAACTATGCATCAGCTGCAGAGTCACTTACAACTACGTCTCACCCAAAAGACGGAGCACAAGGAGGTTAAGTGACTTGCTCAGTGTCACACAATGAGTCAGTGGCTGAGGTGGGATTTGAACCAGGCACCTCCTGTTTACAAGCCCTTTTCTTTAACCACTGGACCACACAACCTCAAATCAGCATTAAGTTTTAACATAACTACTCTTGTGTAATGGAAATCAATTGTATCAGAAAAGGTTTAGGTTTAGAGTTAGGGTTAGATTTATATCATGCAATAAATTACACATTAAGTACTTTGTAACTATGCATAATAACATTGCAATTATGTGTAAGTACACATAATTAGAGACACTTAATGTAAAGTGCTACTGTTTTCTGATAAGAGCTATTTTTTTAGGAAACTAAATCAGAATCTGTTAATATGACGGAACATTTAATCACATAACAATATTTATTTATTTATTTATTTGGAAACTGTATCTATGTTTTACTTCTCAGAAAATGCATGCTTCTAAAGATTAGCAGAATATTTTGATTTGATTGTTGATATTTGACACGTGGTTGGATAAGAGGCGCAGAAGCAGGAGTACAGTGGGGGTGACTGCATTTAAATGAGGAGGGAGTAAAGAATGGGAACCTGTCAATCCTTCAAGCATACAGTTCGACAGGCTGTGATTGGCTGATTCGGCAGCTGCGGGTACAGGACTGATTGCTTTCGTCGATGCAAAGTATTGATTGGCTGGTTTTGGTGGATAATAAAATAAATTTGGACCAATTGTGTCTTTGTTTAGTATTTGCTGTCCAATAGATGTGAACTGAGCGTTCATTATGACAAGTCACAATGAAAAAGGCTTCACTTACGCGGATCGATTTTGAGTTTGATTCACAGTTGATGCTGTAATGTTCCATTGGGAATCTACTGTAAGATAGAAGCCTACTAGAGCTGGAAGCTGATTGGCTGATGGTACTGAATCAATTTCTAATTTGTGTTATATTCACGCATTATGACAAAGTAATACAATCTTACACTCTGGCATGAATACATGTGTGTATGTGGCTACGTCTGGGTTTTGTTTCGGGTAGTTTTTGGGATGTACTAGCTGTCAGTGTAGTGAGTTTTTAGAGTTAACGCTTATGTTTCTGTGCCACTCAGTATTTAAATCCTGCACAATGGGGTTAAAGCAGAGATTCAGCCCAGCTGGTGATACATTAGCTTCTGGTGGCTGTTTATTGTCCGAATCACTACACCAGGAGTCTCCAATCCTGGTCCTGGAGGGCCGGTGTCCCTCCTGGTTTTTGTTCCAACTGTACCCTAAATTATTTAATTGGACCAATGAAGTTCTTATTAGAAGACTCAAAAGCACCGGGTTAAAGACACCGGCCCCCCAGAACCAGCATTGGAGACCCCTGCTCTATACTAAAAGTCAGCATGTTGCAACAACAAAACAAACAGGCACTGCGCCACCCTGGAACAGCTGTGCGTCCCCCTGGGGAAGAACGCCTTGCAGTTTGAGAACCCCAGCCCTAACAGTTTAGAAATGATAAAATCTCAATCTTGCATTTCTTTCCAGTAGAGGCAGGCACATGCAGAACCTTTGGAGGCAGCTACCCTTCCTGTAAAAATACCTGGGTAACCTTCTGGGTAATTTTAAACTGACAACTGGTAGACTAGTGTTAATGAATCACATTAATATAGAAATACCAGGAGGTCGCTGAGTGGTTCCCCTGGTAAAGACGTGGCCGTGTGGTGTGCAGGGTGAGTCATACAATCAGGGAAATGCAGATCTTCCCTGGGGATTCGAGAGGGCGCGGCACACCGGCTCTGGCGCACCTGCGAGTTGGGGAGCATGTTTCTCCTCATGGTGCTGCAGCGCAACCTGCTGGCCAGGAGCAGGATCAGCTCAAGCAGAGACCTGCAGGCTTTTCAATTTAACACACAAGTCCTAAATTATATCTGACCAAGCCACTACCTAAAAAAGCAGCAAAGTGTCTGTGTCCTTCTCTCTATGTTTTCTCACACACACACCTTTCACAGCATTTATCTACAAATATTGACTTAAAAGACATACTAGCTAACATATTTTAAATGTAATTCATTTAATCTTATTAAAATGTCGTTAGTTTATCACTGTGGTCACTCAAGCTATGTACAGTATTACCTCGTTTTATTCACCCAAAACAAGCAAACACTCGTTAAACCGATCCTGTAATACTTGCGTCTAGTGTTTCAGTGTCAGCCTGGGACAGCATAGCTCTCCGCCAGTGTCTCAGCGTCAGCCTGGGACGGCATAGCTCTCCGCCAGTGTCTCGGCGTCAGCCTGGGACAGCATAGCTCTCTGCCAGTGTCTCGGCATCAGCCTGGGACAGCATAGCTCTCCGCCAGTGTCTCGGCGTCAGCCTGGGACAGCATAGCTCTCCGCCAGTGTCTCGGCGTCAGCCTGGGACAGCATAGCTCTCTGCCAGTGTCTCGGCATCAGCCTGGGACAGCATAGCTCTCCTCCAGTGTTTCGCGTCTCCCTGGGACGGCATAGCTCTCCGCCAGTGTCTCGGCATCAGCCTGGGACAGCATAGCTCTCCGCCAGTGTCTCGGCGTCAGCCTGGGACAGCATAGCTCTCTGCCAGTGTCTCGGCATCAGCCTGGGACAGCATAGCTCTCCGCCAGTGTCTCGGCGTCAGCCTGGCACGGCATAGCTCTCCGCCAGTGTCTTGGCGTCTGCCTGGCACGGCATAGCTCTCCGCCAGTGTCTCGGCGTCAGCCTGGCACAGCATAGCTCTCCGCCAGTGTCTCGGCATCAGCCTGGGACAGCATAGCTCTCCGCCAGTGTCTCGGCGTCAGCCTGGGACAGCATAGCTCTCTGTCTAGCTATACTTCACAGGTGCCAAAAAGAAATAAGAATTCCAATAATAAATGCAGACGCAGAAACAGTGGGTTGAGCCCGAGGCCAGCTCCCAATGAGATGCCTACCCATGTGTAATGTGTTTCTGACTTGTATCTTCTTTCTCCCACATTGTGTTCTCAGATGAAGGTTATGTTCGCTACGAGTTCCCTAGACCACAGGAACACATTGTGTTTCTCCACGGGCAAGAGGATGGAACTCTTTATGTTGGTGGACAAAACAAGCTTTTCAACATTAACTTCAAGTCACTGAATCAATCCACAGTGGTAAATTCATTTTAAACACTTCAGGGTTTTCCTTACTGCTAATCACTTCCGAAGCCCATGTAACATGTAAATCATACAGTTCCTAGTGACACAGTGTTGAGATGGGGACCAGTAGTCTCTTTAGTAAAGGTAAATGGTCTAGCAGATAGTGCCTGTTGTGAAGGGTATTACTGTCATTATGAGCTTCTTATGACTGCTTCAGGATGCTGGAAAATCTTTGATTTTATAAAACCTATGATGCCATTAAAGGAATGTGTGTTTTCTTACCTCTTATTAGTCTTATCAGCATAATCACTGGCCTGCCTCTCTTTTGTTGAAGATCTTTAGTTGTTTTGCTTGTTTTTCATAGTGATGTAATATAGGGTATTCAGATAGTATGGTGTGGAAGGTGACATGATCTGGTAGCAGCTCCACTTCTTGGAGTGAAGTGGAGATACAGCACAGGCAGTAGTAGGAACTTCTACTTCTATAGATTTGCCTTTAAAATATCTACATATTCCAACTTAAAATGGAAAATACAAGCAAGTCATCAAGCTGCTTTGGAGAACAGGGTATATTGCTGCTGATGCTAATAAGAGTTTATGGGTCAAGAAAATTGATTTTAAAGCAAATTTGACACTGCAACCAAGAAGATGTGTTATAACAGTGAATAGCAGCTGATTTGTATTTGTTTCCTATAGATTCCTTTCCCATTGGAAGTCGCTACAGGCTATAAGGTATGTTCACTGTGTGCAGTGCTGGGGAAGGGGCTTCTATCAAGACTGGAGTCACATTGAATGTGTAGAGGAGTGGCGACATCACTACTGCAGCAAATGAAAAACAGATATCCCTCCCAGTGATCCTGCACGGGACGGAGAGGGGTAGCATTTGGGCATCCACTGCACTTGTGGGAAGAGCTTGCTTAATAAAATAATGAACATATTTGAAGAGTAGACAAGTATCTTAGTATCTATTAAAGAATATATTAGGGTTATATAGATATTAGGGTTATATAGACATTAGTAGGCAAGTAGTCTGAGGGCACCACCCCAGTTTTTCCCTGTTGCTAGTAGTTTCTGTTTTTATACATGTGATATGATGTTGCACATTCACCACTTTTCTTATCAGAAGCAAGGGCTTCCTGTTAAACACTAACTTAGTGCTTACAATCACATTTGGCAGCTGATTAGTCCACCCTGCTCCTCCTCTGTAGAGAAACAGGAAGCAGATAACAGACAGAGTGGAGCTGCTGTTACACTGCAGGGCTCGTGTTTATTTGTCTGTTTGTTTTAATCAGGGAGTGGGGGTGATGTGTAGCTGCTATTACACTGCAGGGCTCGTGTTTATTTGTCTGTTTGTTTTAATCAGGGAGGGGGTGATGTGGAGCTGCTATTACACTGCAGGGCTCGTGTTTATTTGTCTGTTTGTTTTAATCAGGGAGGGGGGGTGATGTGGAGCTGCTATTACACTGCAGGGCTCGTGTTTATTTGTCTGTTTGTTTTAATCAGGGAGGGGGGGTGATGTGGAGCTGCTATTACACTGTAGGGCTTGTGTTTATTTGTCTGTTTGTTTTAATCAGGGAGGGGGGGTGATGTGGAGCTGCTATTACACTGCAGGGCTCGTGTTTATTTGTCTGTTTGTTTTAATCAGGGAGGGGGGGTGATGTGGAGCTGCTATTACACTGCAGGGCTCGTGTTTATTTGTCTGTTTGTTTTAATCAGGAGGGGGTGATGTGGAGCTGCTATTACACTGCAGGGCTCGTGTTTATTTGTCTGTTTGTTTTAATCAGGAGGGGGTGATGTGGAGCTGCTATTACACTGCAGGGCTCGTGTTTATTTGTCTGTTTGTTTTAATCAGGGAGGGGGGGTGATGTGGAGCTGCTGTTACACTGCAGGGCTCGTGTTTATTTGTCTGTTTGTTTTAATCAGGGAGGGGGTGATGTGGAGCTGCTATTACACTGCAGGGCTTGTGTTTATTTGTCTGTTTGTTTTAATCAGGGGAGGTGTTACGTTACAGTCCTGCACAGATATAACGACTCTCATCTGTTTGTCTGTGGAACAGACGGTGAGAGCCCTCAGTGCTACTTGATGGTAAGTGCTGCTGGCTCACATTATTAATAGGATTGGGTTCTTTCCTGCTATTTGCATTTTTGCCCAATCCTTATCAATGTATAAGAAGCTAAGGGTTCAGCTAAGTTCATTCAATAAATGAAGCACATGTGCAGCTATATTTATTTGGATTCAATTAACATATCGTGGACAATGAAATAAAATAAAACAAAAACAACCCACAAGTTTATAACATGAATTTGTATTTACTTACTCTCTGCTTAGAACAAGTATATAGATTCTACTTTCAAAACACTCTCCAGACACTCTACATTGAAAACCCCGGGAGACACATTCTCCACAGTCATTGTAAATCCATCCCAGGTCATTATTGTAGCCCACAGAAGATTGAAGCAGATCTCAGAACAGCAGAAGGTGTAGTAGAAGCCCATAGGTCCAATGAGTCCTTTGAACACTTTTCAGCAGGTGAATGAAGGGGCTTCCTCAGCCTCTACACATGGAAAACAATTAGTTCAAAGCTCATCAAAGCTCACCTGCATCTTTTGCATTCACATTCCCACGACACCCACCCTGGAACCCCTTTTTCCATCACATGTGGTTTATGTATCATCATCAACTACGAATGGAATTGAATTATGGTAATGTAGTGCATGATTGGAGATTTTAAGTGGTGTATGCTTGCTTTTGTCTAATTTGTCGATCAGGCTAAACTTTTTCATTTTTTAATTGTTTTATACATATCCCTCACCAGACAGACACATGGAATTCATCTGAAAAGGTTAACCCAGCTGGAATTTCACCATTTTCTACAACTGAAAAAGCACCTTCCCTGTTTGTAGGTGAGTCATTGTTTTGAAGAGTCTTCCACCTCCACCATACAAACAGTGTGAAAGAGCGGCTCCTATCATTGAGATCAATGTGTTTCTGTGCTTTTCTCAGAGGGAGAACTTTACACCACCAGTAGGCTTTACAAAGAAGGAAATGGCAAAGATCTACGCAGAAGTTGGGGGGTAAAGAAAAAGGTTTGGATGCATGACAAATCAAAGAAAGGTGAGTTGCTTTCATTTCTTCTGTTGTTTTTAAGTGTCTGTAGCTAGCAAAATAATTTCATAACTCTTGCACATCATATATTTACAATACACAATACAGGTTTCAAATGTGCAGTTTTCAAAGAAACACAAGCTGTAGCAAACAGATTTACATGAAAACACGACACCAAGCACTACGCTGGGCTAAAGAAACTTCTCAGTTTGCTTGCCTTGCTTTTAGGAAGTCTGTTACTGCTTCACTTCAGTTTTAGGTTTTGAATGCTTATGCTGACTGTTCAGATAGTGAATTAAAGTTCACTGAATGTGCTTGCTGTCCCATTGGACCCTCTTGCTGAAGAAATTATTCATCACAAGGGTTTGATTCTGGACAGTGAATGTTTAAAATAAAATAATAAATTGCGCCATAGCATTGGGGTATTATTTTAAAAGAGTTTTCCCCAGTCTTTAATTCAAAGGAGAACTTGAATTCTAGTACTTGCTTTCTTTTTTAAATAAAATCAACAGGTTTATAAATGTTAAGAATCTCACTTTTAAAAAAATGCTTATAATTTTAGATCCAAAATATATTGCCGTAACATCAGTGAGCAGGAAGGAGGAACCGTTGAAAGATAAAATCTACACCTTCTTCCAGGAGAAGAATCCAGATACCAGTCCTGATGCTGATCCATGGATCTCCCGGGTCGCTCAAGTCTGCAAGGTACTGCAGAGTCACAAATACATTGCACACTGCAGAGGAGCGTTAGCTGCAGAGTCACAAATACATTGCACACTGCAGAGGAGCGTTAGCTGCAGAGTCACAAATACATTGCACACTGCAGAGGAGAGTTAGCTGCAGAGTCACAAATACATTGCACACTGCAGAGGAGAGTTAGCTGCAGGGTCACAAATACATTGTGCAGACTCTGAGATGTAGCTGGAAAAAATAGCAATAGAGAAGCAGTTATAATTTGATTGAATATTATTATTATTATTATTATTATTATTATTATTATTATTATTATTATTATTATTATTATTAGTTTATTTGGCAGACGACTTTATCCAAGGCGACTGACCGGTGTTACAGGGCAATAGAAGGTTACAGTGCAAAAACAATGTTTATATACAGTATAGTTTACAGTAAGTGCACACACTACTAGAATACAATATGAGATAAGAAGTAACACATTTAGGATTAAAACAATTTGCATCTACAATGACATAATAGTAGTGCAATAGTCCAGGGATAGTGCATCAGCTGAGCATCCAGTAACATGGTGCTGAGGTCAGGCAAGTCCAGAGCATAGTAGGATAAAATTGTAACAACTTTGCAAAGCTTGCAGGAGCTAAAATGAAGATGAGTTCAACATAGCAAAACACAGTCTACAGTTCTGGCCAAAGGCTTTGCATCACCTAGAGTGTTAGGATTGAGACCCCATTTAGAGCTTTTATTTAACAGCATGTAATCTAAACAACTACAAGAAGATACCAGAAGCCATAATAGTAGTACATTAATGTCACATTGTTTGTTTGTTTTTTGTTAAGTATATGGACAACTACAAAGTGGTATATAATTAAATATGTTAATATAACATTATTCAGCAGGTTTCATTTGACTTTATGAAGGAAAATGAGTTTATTTTAAAGGGTGATGCAAAACTTTTGGCCATAGCTGTAGACTCTGCAGTAACAGGCAGTTGGGAATAAATATATAAGAGACTGGGTTAGGACTGGGGAATGAAGCTAGCGGAGAGGGACAGACCAGACCAGTGTGTCCAGACGCTGGGCTGAGCCGTTTCTTCCCAGGATAGGTCTGCTCCTACTGGGTCTCGTATAGGACTGCTACACAGTATCAGACTAGATATATGTGTTCATGGAACTGTGTGCCTGGGGTCTCATAACCAAGCATTAAATAATATTACATGTGAAACCTATTCACTTGCATGCTATAGAATGCTGTGTGTATAATGGAATAGTTTTGCTGCACTTTTTGGGGCATCATGTTTTATTTTCTAGCGTGTGCTTGGAGGCCTGAACCAAGGCCGAATGTGTGCGAGTGAACATTAGAGTGTCATTTTTCAAACAGTACCCTGCACCAGGTGATACCAGCAAGACAGCACTCTTCACACTGATTTAATTGTTTCTGCACCCATCCAATAAAGAAATGTGCTTATTCAAGCAAACAGAGAAATGGTTTTGATTGCACACTTTTACAAGTCTGGATATACAAAACAGTTCCACCATGTCCTTGAGCATGTTGTCATTTATATGGGAGAAAGGGGAGATTACACTGCTTCAGCTGTCAAAGGTCATCTTGAATGTACACTGTTCCACACAGTTCTCATTATAAAATCTGAACATCCTCTATTGAAATAGTCCAAATGGTTAGTGAGACTTCTCCAGATGGACTCTGACCTCCCCTGTTCTCTCCAGGTGGATCAGGGGGGCAGCAGGAGTATACTGCATAGCATGTGGACGTCGTTCCTGAAAGCACGGCTGGCATGCGGGGTTCCCTCTGAGAACATGTTCTATAATCGGCTCGAGGAGGTGTATGTGCTGCATGCGGAGAACTGGACGGACAGCAGGGTCTATGGGGTCTTCTCAAGTGCCTGGTGAGTGGGGGGATACAGAGTGGAGGAGTGTCTAGTGTGGTTAATTTCCTGTTATTTTCTTTCACCAATACATTTCATAAGGACAAAAAATATTTCAACAAAAAAAATCCAAGGATCAGCCATAGAAAGATGTGAAACCCAAACGGGCAGAGAGACCCAATTGAGTCAAACTTTGCCTCCCAGTTTTGGAAACTTGAATGTCAGCACTACTTCATAGACATTAAACATGCCTCCAATAGCTAATTAACAATTAGCAAATGCAGTCACTGGATATAGAGTGCTAGCCAAGGTTTTAAAATCCCTTAAACCTGAACATTGAAAATTGATGTACTATATACTACCACAGCACTGTTTGGTCTTCAGGAACAAAGGACCTGTGTTAATACTGCTATTAAGAAGTAAAAAGCTATTTTTAAGAGGTTTTAAAAGCTATAACTCTCCTTTAAAGTTCCATCCAGAAAATAGTTTTTTAGGGAGCTCATTAAAAACAAAGCCCCTTATGCGCTGATCATGTCCGCCCGTCTGTCTGTCACACGCTGCATGTTTAACACGATAACTACCTTCATTTTGCACCAGACGTTTATCTACATTCCTAGACACTAATCCAATAAACTCTCAATGTTATTTACAAAACTGAACGTTGCAGGTACTATGAGTTATTACTGATTATGAGGACCCTCTATGTGTGTGTACTGGTTTCTTCATATATTCGGGAGTCACTGCAATGCTTTTAGATTCTCTCTCTCTCTCTCTATATATATATATAGGGCTATGTTAATGACCTCTCTCTCTCTCTCCCTGCTGCTCCAGGAACATGACAGCCATCTGTATCTACTCTATGGAGGAGATTGACAGTGTGTTCACCCACTCCAAGTTTCAAGGTTATTCAGGGGTAATTCCAAACCCCAGGCCAGGAACAGTATGTACTTTAATCAATCTTTATTTTTCTGTAGTTCATTACCTGTTAACAAAGAGCTTACTCTCATTTTAACAATGTGCCATGCTTCTATAAAGACTCCTCCATGCTGATGAGATGGGGAAGAGTGTTAGTGTTGCGCTATACACTGAAACACCTTGGTGAAGCATCATGCCCTGAAACCTGTGCAACCCTGATATGCTTCCCCACCTCACTCCCTCACAATCATCCCTGGTCTTCTAGAAGCAATTTCTGATGTAATAGTTAGTAAGCATAGCGAATATTTCTCTTCAACAGCATAGACCATCGCCCCCTTATTGAAGAGCAGGCACATTGCAATATATAATTGGACTCTCCTTTGGTTTCAGTGCGTTGATAACAGTCAGACGTTGAAAGACAATGTTTTAAAGGTGGCGAAAGACCACCCAGAGATGTCAGATTGGATTCATCCCATTGTCAAAGCAGCTCCTTTTATGATCAGTGACCGGCGCTACAGGAAGATCCAAGTGGACAGAGTCACAGTCCCCGGTCAGAAACCACACAATGTTCTACTGCTGGCCACAGGTGAGTGTCCACTTAGACTAGAGCAGAGGGGATCAGTGTTACACGGTGCTCAGCCTGGGGTCTGAGGAGTCTGAGGAGTCTGCAGAGCGGAGGGGATCTGTGTTACACAGTGTTCAGCCTGGGGTCTGAGGAGTCTGAGGAGTCTGCAGAGCGGAGGGGATCTGTGTTACACAGTGCTCAGGCTGGGGTCTGAGGAGTCTGCAGAGCGGAGGGGATCTGTGTTATACAGTGCTCAGCCTGGGGTCTGAGGAGTCTGAGGAGTCTGCAGAGCGGAGGGGATCTGTTACGCGGTGCTCAGGCTGGGGTCTGCAGAGCGGAGGGGATCTGTGTTACACGGTGCTCAGGCTGAGGTCTGAGGAGTCTGCAGAGCGGAGTGGATCTGTGTTACACAGTGCTCAGGCTGGGGTCTGAGGAGTCTGCAGAGCGGAGGGGATCTGTGTTATACAGTGCTCAGCCTGGGGTCTGAGGAGTCTGAGGAGTCTGCAGAGCGGAGGGGATCTGTTACGCGGTGCTCAGGCTGGGGTCTGCAGAGCGGAGGGGATCTGTGTTACATGGTGCTCAGGCTGAGGTCTGAGGAGTCTGCAGAGCGGAGTGGATCTGTGTTACACGGTGCTCAGGCTGGGGTCTGAGGAGTCTGCAGAGCGGAGGGGATCTGTGTTACACGGTGCTCAGGCTGGGGTCTGAGGAGTCTCTAGAGTGGAGGGAATCTGTGTTAGACGGTGCTCAGGTTGGGGTCTGAGGAGTCTGCAGAGCGGAGGGGATCTGTGTTACACGGTGCGCAGGCTGGAGTCTGAGGAGTCTGCAGAGCGGAGGGGATCTGTATTACACGGTGCTCAGGCTATATATAATTCGGGCTTCTGTTTTTTTCGGGTTTTATTAATTTGTATTTTTTGGTGCTTATTTATAGCTATTTTCGAGTTTTATGTAAATCGTTTTTTTGGGGTTCGTTTTTGATATACTGTATGAAATTAGTGTTTTCGGTTACTTTCCAAAATGCTTAAGCATTTGTTTTTTTTGGGGGGGGGGGTTGTGTCAAAATATGTATAGTAACTCGACAGTACTTGCACACTTAAGTTGAACCTTCTTTCCTTTGCTGTCTTCGACAACGAAATCCCTATGGTCACGGGCACATTCTTCTGGGGTTTTTGTGTGTAGGCATTTTTGTACATTTCACCAAAATTCTGTTTTAAATCCGCCGTATCTTAACTGTAATACAGCTTTAAATCCCGCTAACAAGCCTCCATCCTGATTGTAATCTTGTTTTAAATCTCTCAAGCAGAGACTCCAATAG
Source organism: Acipenser oxyrinchus oxyrinchus (assembly GCA_030684275.1). NCBI lineage: Eukaryota > Metazoa > Chordata > Actinopteri > Acipenseriformes > Acipenseridae > Acipenser > Acipenser oxyrinchus. The sequence goes on along the minus strand of CM060265.1, from coordinate 14,093,578 downwards.
AAATGTAGGAATGTGCTGTCATTAAGCATTTGGGGTAGGTTTAAAGTATTGAGAACGAATCAATGATAGATACAAGTCAGGTAGGCGGGACATTGCCCAGCAGCACTGGGAAATGTATTTATTATTATTTTTGTTGTAGGTTTTTTTTTTTAATGGGAATAGGGCAGAGTCAACATGAATTGATTAACCATTTCTACTGCTTTTCCAGTGTTTATTGGCTATCCACTGATTTTAATTTTTTTGTATCGGGGCTGTTTTTTCGGGTTTTACCGGTTAAAACCAAAAATCAGAAGTCCTATATATAATCAACCACATATTTACTGGTATATATAATGTACCGCATATTTAGTGGTATGTATAATGTACCACATATTTACTGGTATATCCAATCAACCCCATATTTTTAAAGTCCAGTGCTTGATTTCATTATTGCTTGAGTCACATATACTGCAGTATCTCTATTGATAAAAGGGATGTGGTCCTATGATGTTTCCTTTCCCTTCATGCAGGTGTGGGTTCAGTTTGAATAGCGAGCAGTAAATTAGACTCCAATATTAATAACACTAGTCAAGTTACCAAAACACTTCAAAGTCAACTATTTATTTTAAAAACATCATAGTGGTTTAATTAGACAAGCAGTAGTTTGTAAGCTGTGTATTTCTCATTACAGAAATACTAAAACAACTATTTGATAGTTTCAGTGTCTTTTACTGAAAAATAAAAAGGGAAATAAATTCACATTCCTTTACAACTAGGATGGCTTGAGTGGAGTTATCATTCCTCGGCCTGTATACAGGATAGCAGGGCTGAAAGAGTTAAGGCACTCCTTTAGAAACATTTACCACAGTCATTTTTCAATCTACTTTTTATAATGCTTGACAATTCATATCTGAGATGTGCCTTACCATGTTTTCACTAAGCTGTGCTATCCTGTGCCATGCTGTACCCTGGTAAAAGCACAGTACACTTTTCCAAGGAACTATGAGCAATATATTTATCTAGAGTGGATGATGTCTGAGCAGCATTCTGCTGCTGTGGCATCTAACAGTCTTGACCGCAGTATCTGAGTATATAACAGATACTTAAACCAGCTTCCTCTGCTAAATATAGACAAAGTGCAAGATTGACTGAATTTCCCTGTTTTCAATCCCATCTTGAATGAATGATAATGCCTATATAGTTTGATTGGCCGGTTCTGTGATTTATTGTATTACGTGTTTGTAATAAATCATTTATCTTCTTTCCAGAGAGTGGTTTGATCCACAAGGTGCTGGAGGTGAACCACAGTCCCTTCATTATTGCAGAGATTCATCCCTTCAAGAGCAATTCTCACATCCAGTCGATGATTCTGGACTCCACAACGGTGAGTTTTCACTGCGGATCACTTCTCTGGCTGTCAGCAGTGAACATTCAGTTTAAACGTCATTCCTAGAAGGTAGCTCTGCACCTGTGGGATGGCTTGCTCAAAGATCCTTGGTGTAGATGTGTAAAGCGATGATTATATTTTTAGGGATAGCTAGATTTAGAAAGCACCACCACAGGTTTTTATAGAAATGTGTCGACCGGTATGGCTTAACTCTTTGCGGTCCTATTGCAAAATTCCCTTTCCGGTTGAAATGTCGGACCCTGTCTGACATCTTCAAAAAGGCATCATAGGTCCCTAGTCAGTTTTTCTCCAAAAAAAAGAAGAGAAAAGCTTTGAATGGCCAAGCTGGAAAAAGAAACTGGAGGCGGATCTGAGCAATACACACTAGTACCTTCACCACAGGTGGCTGCTTCCGCATCCAGCACTCAATGCGGCGACTCGAAAGAGGTATGTGATAAATACAGCGAACACGGGGTGGGGCAGGGCTGGAGATGCGGTGTCCTGTTGATATGTATTGCCTTTTAAACCTGTTTTACGGTGAATAAAATGACTTTGTTCAATTTAAACAGTGCGTGTTGTGTAATGTTGTTTTATATAAAATACATTGGACCTGACGAGCCTGACGGGTGCAGAATAAATGGACCGCAAACGGTTAAGAAACAAACTAAATGTGACTGAAGACAAAAGAACACAAGCCTTTCAAGAGTTTCTGATTTCTTTTTATTCCTTGTTTCCTAGAAAAAGCTGTATGTGGGTTCTCACTACGAGGTGGTTGCGATTGACCTGCAGAATTGTGAGCAGTACGGGGATGGATGCGAGCAGTGCATTTTATCTCGAGACCCCTACTGCGGCTGGAGCAACAACAAGTGCACTAAAGCAGAACGGTACGTGCAGCACACACAAGAGATCCGCTACTGAATTTGAATCCACGAAAATTGTACAGTCACCCCTCACCTCACCCCCCCTAAATATGTCTGTGCCTGTCACAGATTACTACACTAACGGCAAGTTTTGATAAATCTGCTACTTGGAACCAGTTGAGAACAGGTGGTCCAAGTGGCCTTCTCCTCATTCATACATTTTCTTATGTTCTTCTAAGAAGATAAGATGTGCTGGAATGCTTTGAAGCAGGTATTTTATAGGCTGAGGGTCTGATATGATTATTGCCGCCACCAGCCCTACGTCTTGGAAATCACTACATCAGTAAACTTAATTAAAAGGTTCTTTTAATGAAAGTGTTTTTTCTCTCTCTTTTTAGTGGTGCTGTTCAGCATGTGGATGATGGTGATCATAGCCAGTGTACTCAGATTCCCAAATGTAAGCCCTGCTTGTGTGACTGGATGCATGTTTCAGTATTTGTATTCTGTGCAATGTCTAGCTCTGGGTAATCAGTTCTACAGACAATCTGTCCTCCCAGCTGTGATTGGTGTAACAAGGCAGTGTGCCATACTGCTGTAAATAGATCTAGATGGTGACAGAACTTAATACTGGCAGCCAAAACTCCTACCACTGCACAGGCTCATGGGATACATCCTGGCTTACGATATCGGAGCATGTGCTCAAGGGTTTCCTCCAGTCCTTACATCTTGTTTTTTTGAAAGGTGATAAAAAAAATTTAAAAAAACACTAGAACCCACATGTCAAAATGTAACTCCAGAACTCTCTTGTTGTTTTCCTGGTTCCTGGTTGTGAGCTATAGTAAGGAGTTGATGCAGCCCATACCAAATGTGAAGAAAGATGCACTGAATTGTGTCTGTATTATGATCAAGACTTTTCTTTATCTTCTTTATTTTGGACAAATGGTAAAACATGTGTTGTTACTGAGGGTGAATAAAGTATTTAATTATATTCAGACAACCATTGTGTGACCCAGGTAGAAGTGAAGTACAGAGCAAAGCCCTTTTATGAACGAACCTGCTCTGGAACAAGTCTTAAAGTGCTAGAGAGAAAGCTGTAGGGTTTAAAACACAACGCATTGCTAATCCTAGTTTCCTGCTTTGTCCTAAATATTCCTGCAATATCTTTTTCAACATATTGCGATTGTTTTGTTACCTATATTAACATATCCCTGGTCAGAAATCAGTTATTTTTGTTTCACATCGGTAATGCATCGGGGCTTCCTGTCACAATGTCTTCTGAATTCATAACATCAGCTGCTTCATCCAACCTGTTCAATCAGAAGCATTGCATTGGTTCCCGACTCCTCTGACGAAGTGCAGCATTGCGATTGGTTCAACTCTCTGTCCTCTTCGCACAGGTTCAGAGGGGTGGGAACAGGTTTATGAATATTCATGACAAGCCCCATATAATCACAACAGCTGCTTTACAGACCCCTGCCTGGTAGAGAGAAGACGCAAGATGTACAGGGGGAGCACCTCCAAACATATTCATAGTCATTTTCACAAAATGAATTGATTTATTGATGTATTTATTTATTGCCATTATATGGGGCTTGTCATGCGTATTCATAAACCTGTCCCCACCTCTCTGAACCTGTGCCGGAGCGAGCCGGTAGGACTGACAGATGAACCAATCAAAATGCTTTGTGAGAGGAGTCGGGAACCAGTGAAATGCTTCTGATTTAACTGGTTTAATTGAAGCAGCTGACGTTGTGAATTAAAACGACGGGGAGACCCGCTGCATAACTGATGTGAAACGAAAATAACAAAACAGATTAATGACTAGGGGTATGTTAATAAAATATCAAAACAATTGTGTTTATGTTGAAAATGCTATTGCAGGAATGCCTGAGACAAAGCAGAAAGCTAGGGAAGGTAATGTGTTGTGCTTTAAACCTCCAGCCAGTTCAGTAACACTTTAACCCTGTCTTTTTTCTTCTGTTTTAGTTGAACATTATCGATCCCAGAGGGGGAACCCTGAAGACCAGGAGCTGAAAAGCATCGCACCCCTGTCTGCCCCCTACTTCCTATCCTGCTCCATGACCTCCCATCATGCCTCACACTCCTGGCACCATAACAACAGGACCATTGACTGCCAGTTCAGCAAATCGGACTGCCTCCACCTGATTGAGGGAATGAAACCAGACCTCTATGGAAAGTATCAGTGCTTTGCTGAAGAAAAGGGATACCAGCGGCTGGTGACAGAATACACACTGGTGCCCAGTTCAGGAACCACAGCGTTCAGCTCCAAGGTGCAAGTCCTGGGGAGCATCATCCTGCTGGTGGGGCTCATTCTCTAAGCTCGGTTCAAGTCAGGGGCGGCGCCACGCATGGGCATGAGGGGCCTGGGCCCACCCATTTTGCTCATGGGCCCACCCAGTTATGGAGCGATTGACAATTAAAAACATTTCATGCCAAACCGTATCAGACTGTAATTATTATTATTATTATTATTATTATTATTATTATTATTATTATTATTATTATTTCTTAGCAGATGCCCTTATCCAGGTTTGTTACAATTGTTACAAGATATCACATTATTTTTACATACAATTACATTTCTTTTTTTTTTTTTTTACATTATATTGTAATCCGCTGCGGCGAGTCTAGCTCATCCTTGTGATTCAAAAAATATATCCGTTCCACCCACCTCAGCACCGTTGTGATGGTTATGAAAAAAAAAGATTGGTGATTGGATGGCTGAGATATGAGATCTCACGTCTTCGATACTATAGTATCGAAATTACCGCGCGCCGGCAGCATACATACATTAACTTTTCTTTCATTGCAAGGCACACAAGCAACCAGCTTGTGCAGTTGCTGTTTAGTTATTTTTTACATTTGCAATTAGCTATCTAGGTACCTACATAGGGCAACAGTGTGGAGTAGTGGTTAGGGCTCCACAGATGGGGGGCACTGCTGTTGTGCACTTGAGCAAGTAAAAACCCAACTGTATAAATCGGTAATTGTATGTAAAAAATGTGATATCGTGTAACAATTGTAAGTCGCCCTGGATAAGGGCGTATGCTAAGAAATATAATACAGAATGTTTAGCCAGCTTTGCAGTAAACCATAGCTATATACGCATTAGCAATGTCCCAACGAATTTTGTAAAAAGAAAAGAACCGACGAATTAACAAATGCGCCAGTAATGTAAGTACCTACATTTCATTTTATTTCGATTTTACAATTGTGTATGTAGGCCTACTTATAACCAGTTTACAGCTGGTTACACAATATTTTGTTTTGATGTGTTTATTTTATTACAGTTTTTCATTTTTTAAAGTCGTGCTATGCAGTAGGGTAATGTGAAAAAAAGCCTTTTATGTAATTTTTGTAAATAATGACTTGGTTTTAACAATTTTGTATGTATATATATATATATATATATATATATATATATATATATATATATATATATATATATATATATATATATGTATGTATGTATGTATGTATGTATGTATATATATATATATATATATATATATATATATATATATATATATATATATATATATATATATATATATATATGCAGTTTACACCTGTTTACACAATATCTTCTTTTGAAATGCTTATTTTATTATAGTTTTTTATTATAGTTTTTTTTATTTTATTACAGCTTTTATTGTTTGGGGATTTTTTTAGTTTCTGTTTGCACTTTGTCAAATAAAACGTTTTTTGCAGTTATTGTGCACAGTGTGTTTGTTTCTGTAGGTTGTATGCATATGTGCTTTGTATTTGTTGTGTATACGTACAACTACTGTTATAAACTGCAAAACATGTTCGCCTTGCTTTACTCGGCACCATACATTTTCAGTCTTGGCTACGCTGCGCTGCTCAAACCCCAGGGACATATTTGATGTATTCAGAGTTATAATTGATTTAAATCAGGTTTGTAATGTAAACTATTTCCTGTGACGTCAGACTTTCGGTACTTTTGGCCCGTCCACCCGAAGTTGGGGCCCACCCAAATTTCCATTCCTAGCTACGCCCCTGGTTCAAGTTTACCATGGTGTAGTTGAACAGCCATATGCATTTAACCATGCTTTTCCCATGCTTATATTTTGCTTGTATTGTGCTTTTCCATAGTTATCCATGTTTGTTTAAGAACATAAGAAAGTTTACAAACGAGAGGAGGCCATTCGGCCCATCTTGCTTGTTTGGTTGTTAGTAGCTTATTGATTCCAGAATCTCAACAAGCAGCTTCTTGAAGGATCCCAGGGTGTCAGCTTCAACAACATTACTGGGGAGCTGGTTCCATACCCTCACAATTCTCTGTGTAAAAAAGTGTCTCCTATTAACTGTTCTGAATGCCCTTTAATCTAATCGCCATTTATGACCCTTGGTCCTTGTTTCTTTTTTCAGGTCAAAAAAGTCCCCTGGGTCTATATTTCTAGTAAGACGTGTTCTGTGTGCTATGAACTGAGTTTAAACAAGTTATTCTGGGTAGCGAGTTGCTTTTTTTAAATATTGTTTGTGCTATAAATATATTGATTATGAATTGTATATGTCTGTATTGTTATTTATATCAGTTGTAACCTTGCCACTTCAAATCCATTCAACTGCAGGACTTCAGTTTCAACCACACAAGTCCTTATTTAATTGAGCTTTTAGGACAAGTCTGGTTGAAACACACTCATGCAATGTATAAAACGCTCTGCAAAATTATTACAGTATTATTTTTGTACAGCTTTTTGAAGTTACTTCTTCAAAATATATGTTGTTAGAAATGCGTTAATTATTTGATTTGTATTTTTAGTTTTTCATTTCATATGTTTTTTTTATGACAGGTAATTATTCCTGAATGCTAACATTTTTTCTACTTTCAATTTACAAAATCAATCCTGGCACTTGCAATCAATTCCACGGCAGGATTTTGTTTCAACCTGACCTGTCATTTAAATATGGAATGTTAACTGAAACCTTCTTACCTTTTTTGATTTAATTAATTTGTTCTTTTTTTTAACAAAATAAGAACCCCCAAGGAAATTCATTGCAAAAACTGCGTTAAAGTAACGTTAAGGTTACTCGAGCAAAACCCTCAAAACCCTAAAAAGTGAGGAAATTGCGAGTTAAGGTAACTCTGCACCATTATGCGTATTGTGACGGAAATATAATGAGCTCTGGTTGTAAATCTCCCTCGCGACCTGTGAGGGCACGAAGTAGCGAAAGAGAAAGGCTTTGGACAGGTTGGCCTGACAGTTTATTCCCTGGGTCGGGAGGTCAGTCAGCCTGGAAAAAGACGAGACTCCGATGCGGGAACGTATTGACCTGGAAGGTAAACGAGGTAGCAGCTGCAGGCAATAGAGTCAGCTGTAATCGTTTACCAAGGGGTCATGCATAATCGCATAAAAGAGGCTGGAGAATTGTAAATCTTTTCCTTCGCTTGGTTTTCAGAGATATGAGGAGACTGGAAGGACCGGGAGATATCCCCAAAATAAAATAAAGTTTGTGAGTGTTTTGTTGGTATTTTCTGTTTAGAAACTGTCTGTGTTTGTTTTGTTAAATAGCACTAGACGGCTAAACAAATCCGGAGCTGTCGCCAGGGGCCAGCACAAAGCCGGATCACCACAGCACTTGTTTTTCACCAATAGCACGTAATATATTGTACTTCACCACAAGCACTGAGAGCACTCACTTTGGACCTGTGATCGTGTGTGTCTAATTGTGTGTGTTTTGTACCGTGTTTATTGTTTGCGGGACTGCAACCCTTTTTTTTTATTACTGTGCAATACACATTGCTGTGTATTGCCAGCTCATTATTGTTTTCTGGCTGGTCATCAGACAATTCGATGTCTAATCATTAAAACCCTCATTTCTCCCGTACTTTGTTGTCTCTTTGTTATTTGGAATTACTGCATCCGCACTGCACCTGCTATACACCTGTTACTAATTACCACTTTGCCACAATATGTATGACATCACATATGACATCAGCAATGACATCACTGATGACATAACTAATCACATGACAAATGCTCCCCAAAGACTGGCCATAGGAACATAACACTGAGAAATCGTTCACCATAACTTGGTCCCAAAACATCTGGTAGTTGATCAGTGTAATACAGATGAAGAAAACTGTCCTTCCTCATCACAGTGTCCGTGGAGTTATAACAGACTAACCAATTATCAAATTATTATGGATGAAAGGTGAAAGAAAGAGAAAATTAAGTATCAACTGTGAAACATGATTTTAAAATAGACATTACAAAGTTATTAAATACATTAAAAAAAACAGCAAATGGTATGAACTCAACAAATATATTTATATAATTAGCATACTAAATCTATTGTCATTACAAATGTTCCACCAATTACTTTTGGACATAAAAGAAACAACGTCCCAGTATATGGAATTATGATATAAAACATTTGCAAACTTTTAACTTTGAAAATGTGAATTACAATCTAATCTCCACTTTTTGTAACAAGGTGACCAGAACTGAACACAATATTCTAGGTGAGGTCTTACTAATGCATTGTAAAGTTTTAACATTACTTCCCTTGATTTAAATTCAACACTTCTCACAATATATCCGAGCATCTTGTTGGCCTTTTTTATAGCTTCCCCACATTGTATAGATGAAGACATTTCTGAGTCAACATAAACTCCAAGGTCTTTTTCATAGATTCCTTCTTCAATTTCAGTATGTCCCATATGATATTTATAATGCACATTTTTATTGCCTGCATGCAGTACCTTACACTTTTCTCTATTAAATGTCATTTGCCATGTGTCTGCCCAGTTCTGAATGCTGTCTAGATCATTTTGGATGACCTTTGCTGCTGCATCAGTGTTTGCCACTCCTCCTATTTTTGTGTTGTCTGCAAATTTAAGACGTTTGCTTACTATACCAGAATCTAAGACATTAATGTAGATTAGGAATAGCAGAGGACCTAACACTGATCCCTGTGGTAGACCACTGGTTACCTCGCTCCATTTTGAGGTTTCTCATCTAATTAGTACTTTCTATTTCCTCCCTAAAATAGAAAGTACTGACTATAAGGCAACAAAAGGTGAAACTTTTTAAAGGGGGTGTAGACTTTCTATAGGCACTGTATATGTGTGTATATATATATATATATATATATATATATATATATATATATATATATATATATATATATATATACTAAATTAGCTCAGGTGTAACAAATCGCCTTCAAAATCACACACCAAGTTAAGTGGCCTCTACCTGTGTTAAATTGTAGTGATTCACATGATTTCAGGATAAATTCAGCAGTTTCTGTAGGTTCCCTCTGCTGGGTAGTGCATTTCAAAGCAAAGACTCAACCATGAGCACCAAGGCGCTTTCAAAAGAACTCCAGGACAAAGTTGTTGAAAGGCACAGATCAGGGGATGGGTATAAAAAATATCAAAGGCCTTGAATATCCCTTGGAGCACGGTCAAGACGATTATTAAGAAGTGGAAGGTGTATGGCACCACCAAGACCCTGCCTAGATCAGGCCGTCCCTCCAAACTGGATGACCGAGCAAGAAGGAGACTGATCAGAGAGGCTACTAAGAGGCCAATGGCAACTTTGCAAGAGCTACAGGCTTTTATGGCCAAGACTGGTCACAGTGTGCATGTGACAACAATATCCCAAGCACTCCACAAATCTGGCCTTTATGGTAGGTGTGCAAAGTAGGTAGAGACCTATCCCAACAGACTCACAGCTGTACTGCCAAAGGTGCTTCCACAAAGTATTAACTCAGGGGGGTGGAGACTTATCCAATTATGACCTTTCAGTTTTGTATTTTTAATATGTAATTTTTTTCTCATTAAAAACTTTTTTCCCCTTAACAGTGTGGAGTATGGTGTGCAGATAAGTAGAAAAAAATCATTTAAATGCATGAAACTCTGAGGCACTGACACAACAAAATGTGAAAAAAGTTCAAGGGGGTGTAGACTTTTTATAGGCACAGTATGCACATATATATATATATATGAGAGAGAGAGAGCAATCAAATCGCATGAAAGTCACCTAACGGCTTCTACATTCACAACGTTTTAAAAGTCAAAGTACACTATCTGCAAACATGTTTCGCCCTGTGAAATTTGCTGACATTTGCATATTTTATATATAACTAGAGAGTCATTTGTGCACTACAATGCTTAATATTGAAGAGGTGCTGACCAGTATGAGGTAATTACATGCAGTGAAGGTAGAATGCTGTAGAGAGTGCCGCTTTCTAACATTAGAAAAGAACATCTACAAGCCATTCCTATTGAGGAGCACCACTCATATGATGAAATGATCATCCCAGTCAAAGAGCTCTTTGAAGCAATTTATAAAATAAGCCTCACAAGTGGGGAATAAAGGTATTTGCCTGTGCAGAAACAAGTGGAATAATCTATGATTTTGATGTTTATGTTGGCAAGGGCACCACAAAGACCACTGAGAAGTCCTCCCTTGGCATAAGTGAAGACACTGCTGAGTCTTCCATCTGACCAAAACGTAAAAATGTACTATTGAATCTGAAGTAGCCCATGCATTACTTCAAGCTGGCAAGTCCCTATACTGCAAAAGAGGCCGTCCATCCCTGGATTCCCTGGAAGAGGATGCACGAGACACAAGGTTACCCAGAGACCAGTGGATGATGCGAGACTTGGGGCCGGACCAAATCAAAGTTAGCAATTAGCCAACGAGGATGCGAAAGCATGAAAAACCAAGCCCTTTTCGGCCTTCAAAAAGCAGCTATCGCTTGTTGACTAGAAGTGGGTTGAGAAGGGAGAGTGGTTTGTTATCACCCGACCAAATCTACTCAATTCCAGCAGGTACTGATTTTATAGTCAACTTCAAAATTGTTGAAAGCTATCGCGTATTAAGCAAATAGTAAAAAAAAAAAAAAAGACACTAAACACCCTGTAAAAAAAATTTAAAAACCTCATCATGCCTCAAGACACTCCATAGACATCATATATAGAACACTTGCACACAACACTGAATCATATAAAATGAATCATTTACAGTATCAAATATTAGTATATGTATTATTATCATAATATATGTTGTGTTTGTTGAAGCAGTGTTTCTTTCAGTGATGGTAAAGCTTTTTAGATATATTTTCTTTTATTTCTTATCTTTGTAGTAAGCTACAACTACGGACGTTACAACTGTTTTTAAGTCCATGGACATATTCACACGTCATCTGTGACATCATCTACCTCTGTTCAAATTATTCATTTCTTAAAGGCACAGTGCTTCATTACATTGAACTTCGATTAAACTCAAGGCTAACAAATGACACAAGCCAGGGCATGGTATGGATTTTTACAAAAATCATAAAAACAATGTGGCACGCTTTCATAACAGTGACAGAACAATGCAGCACGATGCTGCAGACATCATGGAAACAAGGTAATTGCCAAGTGTGTGTGTGTGTGTGTGTGTGTGTTTTCTTTTAAACTCGTCCATATTTTTCAATATTTTACTCAATAAAAATAATAGCATTCATTCACTGATATTCAAATGAAACAGTAGTACAACACAGACTATTCTTTTATTTTTTTTTTCTGCCCTGGCTGTCCAGGGCCGTGTGACAGGGTGGCTGAGTCGGTGACGTCAGACAGAAGCAGGAAGGAAAACTGACACCAGGCAAGTACTGCAGTTAAAGTAAATGACGCGGCACGTCTTTTTATTTTTAAATAACAAAAATAAAATAAATATTTAAACAAAAACACTTGCTCACAAAGCGAAAATAAAACAGTAAACAAAAATAATCACAAACACAAAATACTAAATAAAAGTGCTGCACGTTTATATGCAGGTGACCATCTCCTGTTTTAGTAATAAATTAATCACCCAATTAATTCGGGAGATAGCCACCTTCTGAACGAGTTTATTAAATTATTCCTGGCAGAGAACGAGTACCCACTCTCGCCTCTGCCAGAATACACTTTAAATAAAACAATAAACAAACCCAGCGGCGCTTCGCCGTCACAAATACATACTAAATCATAATAAACAAATACAAAATAACACAGGGGCGGAGGGGGACCCCGTTCTAAAATAAAATAAACAAAATCAATGTACAGGGTTGCTCGCCCTGTTACAGGCAGGATTAACAAATTCTGGGCCCATGGGCACGAAAGCACCATGGGCCCCTCCCGGGCCCCTCCAACCCCTCCTATCAACTCAACCTCAGCTAGTTATATGCACTATGTCAGTTACAAAATTCAGTTGATTGTTAGGCAGGCTACAGCAGGCAATGAAAAATGAACAGCACACCATCTATAAATGTAATTAAATCATACATACCAGCAGCGAGCATAACAGCATGTAATAATAAATTATCATGCCTCTTACCTTTGAAGATCAGCCTCTTTCTTGATTTCTTCCTTGAGAATTCAGTCACCACGTCATCAAAGTCCAGCTCTCTGACAAGTTCGGACTCAATAGCCATCAATGAAAGTGCACTAAGATGTTTCTGACACATACTTGTTCGTTTTTTATTCTTGCCATTTTAAAAAAGCTGTTGATAGAAGGCACACTTTGTAAAAGAGCTGCCTCTCTCGTTTCTTTCTCCTTTTTTTTTTTTTTGCTTTCGCTTAACGTACCCGCCAGGAGTGCGTCGATCCATGCTTTTTTCTGGATTTGCTCTTAGCTGGCTAGCTACGTTTTTTTCTTAATTTTGTCAGCCTTTACATTAAACCCACCCTCCCTTACCATTGTACCAATCGTAAAGGGTATATCTTCTGGTAGAAAATATTCACACAATTTAATTGGTCAATTTGGTGTGCTTAACAGTGAGTGTGTTAACACTGGGCAGTTGACTTGCTCATTCTAATTGATTTCAGTGGCATAAATGCACGTTACATGACATGTCGTCGGGGCCCCCTGGTGGCCAGAGGCCCCTGGGCAACTGCCCCGGTTGCCCGTTCGGTAATCCGGCCATGTGACTGTCTTCACCCGCCTTTTCGCATGTTACCGCCTTGTTGCCACCCCTCCAAAAGGTCACAAATACCGGCTGGGGATTGGTCAACAGCTGTTTTCATGTTGCTTTTGGCGGTCCCTCCTACTCCTGCAAAACTTCACTCCGCTCATTTCATGGATTGGAAATGGCTAGTTTTGGTTTCATGATAAAGAAAATGCGATATGGAAGCTATATCTTTCGCAAGAGTGATCGGTGTTTGAGTTGGTCCGGCTCTTGATGGGATGGCTCATTGGCCTGAGCATGTGGAGGAAAAGCAGAGGTGTAAGCTCTGTATAAAATCCTACTGCATAACATGTTCAAAAAGTGGATTGGATCTGCGTTACAAAAGACAGGGACTGCTTCGAAAACTTCCACACAAGTTAAAACACAATATGGATGTTACAGTCAACTTCATTTTATTATAGTTTTTTAACATTAATAATATATTCCCTAGTTGAAAACATCAAATATTTTTTAGCAAATGGGGATATTAGTTTTTTTGGATAAAATATCTTATTGTTAGTTTGTGCTGGAAAGGGTTAAGTGTTTAGTTAGGCTCCCTGTTTGGAGCTACAGTTTATTGTTTTGTTTGGGTATAATTATAGGGCCAGCGACCTATATTCTTATTAACTTTGTCTTCTGTGTTTTTCCACTATTTATTAAAAACGTGCCCTGTACCATCCTGACCACTAGGGGACAGATCCACAAATCTCAATCACGAATTGCTATACCGGTGGTTCAGAAATTCATTTCCGGCTTGTTTCCATCATCCACTGGGCGTTGAAAGCGATTTGAAATCAAACCTGCTCGTTTCCTTTAGCAGCAGAGTAATATACTGTGACAGGACGAGTTGGAATACAGACTGAGAGAATTCGCTCTGGTGAAAGAATAATAACAGCCGTCCTTATGAAAGCCATGCACAGTTACACATGACGAGACAAACTTAACAACCAAGAGTACAGTACAGCCCAAGAAGCCTGTCAGCAATACACCCCTTCCACCATGGCTGTACATTCAGAGACATCAGTATCATCAGATAGTGGATGACCAGAACATACAGCAACACTACGCACAGAAGAAGAATTAGCAATGACATGTCTATTCACAATTTGATAACTTCAATATTGTTAATATCAAGTTCCATAACAATGGGATAAGTGGTTCTCAGATATATACAATAATGTGTGTGTGACCAGGACCTTCCAGAGAAGTTTAGCTGGGGGGCCCCACCACCTCCCACTCCCCCCTGTCACCATCACCCAAGGGTTCACCAGGCCTTATAGAAAGGGGCTCAAACGTATTTAGATTTAAAACAGAAAAAAAATCTAAATCACTTTGAACTTAAAGATATCTGAAACTAAAACTATGATCATTAAATACGTACGTTAAAGTAAATAAATGTGTCTCTTAAAAGTGCATATAAATGCTATAATATTTTTACTAATATTTATTTGGAGGTTACAAAGATACAGTAGCACAATTAGTAAGTTTTTCCCTCCTCGATTTGTGTAATAAGATTAGACGTAACAACATATTTTATGCATAATTAACTGCAGTCATCATATATTTGTCATTGTTTCTTTTGATCTTTTTTTTTAAACGAGTCAAATATTAAATGTTTATTGTTTATCAGTTATATATCAAGTGTTATAATTAATAGATTCAATGTACCTAGCTTTGATTAATGTGTGATTGTTTATCATTGTTATATATTAATAAAAATATTTAAATACAATGCACTAGAACAAAGGTGCAGTGCATTTGGCCTTGCTAATGTATCTTTTAATAACAGTCAATTATTATTCCCTTTGTTTGTATTTGATTTGATGCATTGATGGTTTTGTAAATGTATGTACAGATGCAGTAATTATTTTGTTACATTCTGTTTTTCTGAAAAACTGGAAAATCAATAAACTTCTTTTTTTTTTTAAACGACAAAAAATAGTGTTTTAAAATGATGAAATCAATAATTTAGGTAATGTATGGTTGTGGCAAAGTGGTGAGTGAATACAGGTGAGTGCAGTGCAGAGTGGATACAAAACAGACAGACAATGATTACCAGGTGCAAGGGTGTTTATTGATTTAATTAACAAATGTCCAGAGCCTTAATACAAACACCTGTAAATAATAATGATGGAGTGATACAGCGGCGTGTATCACTCGGTATTTGTAAATCCCCGGGTTTGACCCGTAACCAAAAGTCCAGTTTTACACACCAACACTAAACACAAAACACAAACACAGTTCCTAGCGATAGTGAATAAGTGCAAACGGTGTGTTACAGTTCTCCGTGAAATGCAGGGGTGAAAGTGATGTCCAGGTTTATGCTGGCTTTCGCTACAGCTCCGGATCGTGCTACTGGTAGTCTATTAAAAAAAACAGACAACAGTTAAGAAAAACTAACAAACACAAGACAAAACTCATGGTTCAGGATACTGCAACACAGACTCCTTGTAGGTTTAAAACACTAACCATTTACCAAAGAATAGATCACTTACGCTATGTCCCCTATTTATATCCTCGTTCATGACCCCTAGGTTAACAAGCGCATCCGCTCCTCCAATCCTCAGATGGCACGCCGTTTACCGTCTGGGTCATTGAGTTTGGATACCGTAGCTGCGCCCCTTTCTTAAATGACCGACTTCCACCTACCCTAAGGAATAAATTGTCGTGCCATTTAGTTAAGGGTACTCTGTTCCTTTTACACAGCGCCCTCACAGGTCGGGAGGGAGATCTAACACCAAGAATCATTCGATCTCTGTCACAATGGTACAAATTAGTTTATAGGTGTAAAATAGGATACATAATTAAAATGCTGTTTGGACATTACAAAACCCACCAGTATGTTAAAACAGCGCTTTTAGTAAATTGTGTTAGCAATCTACTTTTAGAGAGCCTTCAGAAATCCAGGTCCGTTATCATCCAGACTGAAGCAGGAGGGGCAGACTGAGGAATCTGCTAATGGGAGGGCCTTCCCACTGTCAAGCTGACGGGAATCACCATTAAAGGCTAAAAGCTACAGGGCTGTCTGAGAGGAAGACGAGCACTCTCTCTGTCAGTAAGCTTGCAAATAGCCTCCCTGCCTGCATGCCTATGATTGTGGTGACATCTGAAAATAGGGAACAAAATCAAGATGATAAGGAACACAGGTGGTTTTGTTTCTTTAAATAAGGAACAGATTTGAAAAATAAGGAACAAGCCCTAACCCTGCCCCTGCTGTAGTTCAAAGGAGTTCCATGGGATCGTCAGTGTCCATGGAGGAGACGTCTCTTTGGAAGCTGGGTGTCTCCTGTCATCATGAGGCATTGGGTGAGCTCTAGACCAGAGAAGAGTGCTCCCGACTCAGCCCACCCACCCACTGAGCGTCCATAGATTACTATCATTACTATACATCATTACTATACATGGTCCAACCTGGTGTGTCTATATACAGTATATAAAGGGCAGCTGGCTCTTTGAGCTAAAATATAAATTGAATTGTGAGGGTCTGGAACCAACTCCCCAGTAATGTTGTTGAAGCTGACACCCTGGGATCCTTCAAGAAGCTGCTTGATGAGATTCTGGGATCAATAAGCTACTAACAACCAAACGAGCACGATGGGCTGAATGGCCTCCTCTCGTTTGTAAACTTTCTTATGTTCTTATGTTCTAAAAAGAAGGGGTTGGGGTAGGAGCAGGATGGCTAAGCTGTTTACCTGTCAAAACAACAACACAAATAAACCTTGCGGTACAGCGTTGCAAGGTACACAATTGTACCCACAGAAAACTTCCTGGGCACTACTTGCCCTGGATTAGGGCTGTATCCTCTCCAATAACCAGGCTGCTTCTTTCAGCAGCAGCCCCGAATAAACTAACTCTGGGGTTTATATGCCCCAGAGAAACAGGTATTGGCAGCTGGTTCTAATAACAATAATGAGGCCAACTGCCAAAACAATTAAATAATTACATCAATTAAACAATGAAATTCAAACAATGAAATTAAGCAAAATCAATTAGCTTGGCAGGGAGGCTTTTCACCATGTCCCTGCCACAAAACACACATTTTCACACTTGCAGGGCCCCTGCCCTGCTACTATATATATATGTGTGTGTATATATATATATATATATATATGATTATTGATCCAATATATATATATATATATATATATATATATATATATATATATATATATATATATATATATTCACAGCCTGACCAATGATCCTTCAACAGTGGGTTTTTATCCAGAAAATGTGACAACAACTTTAATGGTTCACAGGTGGAGGCCAATGGTAAGGTAATTGTGTCCTCGTTAGGGCAATTTCTTTCATCGGTGTAAACTGGGAGCTTCCACGGCACAGGGATTGAATACTTATGCAAGCAAGATATTTCAGTTTTTTATTTTTCTTAAAAACATTTCCCAACATAAAACCAATGTCACCTTACAATAATTGATTTTGAGTTTCAGTGTTTTAAAATAAAATATCAAACAGAATGAAATTTCAATGTACCATTTGTAATTCAGTAATATGAGAGAATTGGTTAGGTGTCTGAATACTTTTGCAAGGCACTGTGTGTGTGTATATATATAAATATAAATATATATAAAAAAAAAAATATATATATATATATATATATATATATATACAGTACTGTGCAAAAGTTTTAGGCAGGTGTGAAAAAATGCTGTAAAGTAAGAATGCTTTCAAAAATAGACATGTTAATAGATTATATTTATCAATTAACTAAATGCAAAGTGAGTGAACAGTAGAAAAATCTAAATCAAATCCATATTTGGTGTGACCACCCTTTGCCTTCAAAACAGCATCAATTCTTCTAGGTACACTTGCACAAAGTCAGGGATTTTGTAGGCATATAGTCAGGTGTATGATTAAACAATTATACCAAACAGGTGCTAATGATCATCAATTCAATATGTAGGTTGAAACACAATCATTAACTGAAACAGAAACAGCTGTGTAGGAGGAATAAAACTGGGTGAGGAACAGCCAAACTCAGCTAACAAGGTGAGGTTGCTGAAGACAGTTTACTGTCAAAAGTCATACACCATGGCAAGACTGAGCACAGCAACAAGACACAAGGTAGTTATACTGCATCAGCAAGGTCTCTCCCAGGCAGAAATTTCAAGGCAGACAGGGGTTTCCAGATGTGCTGTCCAAGCTCTTTTGAAGAAGCACAAAGAAACGGGCAACGTTGAGGACCGTGAAGCGCAGTGGTCGGCCAAGAAATCTTACTGCAGCAGATGAAAGACACATCATGCTTACTTCCTTCGCAATTGGAAGATGTCCAGCAGTGCCATCAGCTCAGAACTGGCAGAAAACAGTGGGACCCTGGTACACCCATCTGCTGTCCGGAGAAGTCTGGTCATGGAAGACTTGCGGCCAAAAAGCCATACCTCTGACGTGGAAACAAGGCCAAGCGACTCAACTATGCACGAAAACACAGGAACTGGGGTGCAGAAAAATGGCAGCAGGTGCTCTGGACTGATGAGTCAAAATTTGAAATATTTGGCTGTAGCAGAAGGCAGTTTGTTCGCCGAAGGGCTGGAGAGCGTACACGAATGAGTGTCTGCAGGCAACAGTGAAGCATGGTGGAGGTTCCTTGCAAGTTTGGGGCTGCATTTCTGCAAATGGAGTTGGGGATTTGGTCAGAATTAATGGTCTCCTCAATGCTGAGAAGTACAGGCAGATACTTATCCATCATGCAATACCATCAGGGAGGCATCTGATTGGCCCCAAATTTATTCTGCAGCATGACAACGACCCCAAACATACAGCGAAAGTCATTAAGAACTATCTTCTGCGTAAAGAAGAACAACGAGTCCTGGAAGTGATGGTATGGCACCCACAGAGCCCTGATCTCAACATCATCGAGTTTGTCTGGGATTACATGAAGAGAGAGAAGCAACTGAGGCTGCCTAAATCCACAGAAGAACTGTGGTTAGTTCTCCAAGATGTTTGGGCCAACCTACCTGCCGAGTTCCTTCAAAACTGTGTGCAAGTGTACCTAGAAGAATTGATGCTTGATGCTGTTTTGAAGGCAAAGGGTGGTCACACCAAATATGGATTTGATTTAGATTTTTCTTCTGTTCACTCACTTTGCATTTAGTTAATTGATAAATATAATCTATTAACATGTCTATTTTTGAAAGCATTCTTACTTTACAGCATTTTTTCACACCTGCCTAAAACTTTTGCACAGTACTGTATATATATAGTAGCAGGGCAGGGGCCTGCAAGTGTGAAAATGTGTGTTTTGTGGCAGGGACATGGTGAAAAGCCTCCCTGCCAAGCTAATTGATTTTGCTTAATTTCATTGTTTGAATTTCATTGTTTAATTGATGTAATTATTTAATTGTTTTGGCAGTTGGCCTCATTATTGTTATTAGAACCAGCTGCCAATACCTGTTTCTCTGGGGCATATAAACCCCAGAGTTAGTTTATTCGGGGCTGCTGCTGAAAGAAGAAGCCTGGTTATTGGAGAGGATACAGCCCTAATCCAGGGCAAGTAGTGCCCAGGAAGTTTTCTGTGGGTACAATTGTGTACCTTGCAACGCTGTACCATAAGGTTTATTTGTGTTGTTGTTTTGACAGGTAAACAGCTTAGCCATCCTGCTCCTACCCCAACACCTTCTTTTAGAACATAAGAACATAAGAAAGTTTACAAACGAGGAGGCCATTCAGCCCATCGTGCTCGTTTGGTTGTTAGTAGCTTATTGATCCCAGAATCTCATCAAGCAGCTTCTTGAAGGATCCCAGGGTGTCAGCTTCAACAACATTACTGGGGAGTTGGTTCCAGACCCTCACAATTCTCTGTGTAAAAAAAGTGCCTCCTATTTTCTGTTCTGAATGCCCCTTTATCTAATCTCCATTTGTGACCCCTGGTCCTTGTTTCTTTTTTCAGGTCAAAAAAGTCCCCTGGATCGACATTGTCTATACCTTTTAGGATTTTGAATGTTTGAATTTGATCGCCGCATAGTCTTCTTTGTTCAAGACTGAACAGATTCAATTCTTTTAGCCTGTCTGCATACGACATGCCTTTTAAACCTGGGATAATTCTGGTTGCTCTTCTTTGCACTCTTTCTAGAGCAGCAATATCCTTTTTGTAACAAGGTGACTAGAACTGAACACAATATTCTAGGTGAGGTCTTACTAATGCATTGTAAAGCTTTAACATTACTTCCCTTGATTTAAATTCAACACTTCTCACAATATATCCGAGCATCTTGTTGGCCTTTTCTATAGCTTCCCCACATTGTCTAGATGAAGACATTTCTGAGTCAACATAAACTCCTAGGTCTTTTTCATAGTTCCCTTCTTCAATTTCAGCACATTTTTATTGCCTGCATGCAATACTTTACACTTTTCTCTATTAAATTTCATTTGCCATGTGTCTGCCCAGTTCTGAATGCTGTCTAGATCATTTTGAATGACCTTTGCTGCTGCAACAGTGTTTGCCACTCTTCCTATTTTTGTGTCGTCTGCAAATTTAACAAGTTTGCTTACTATACCAGAATCTAAATCATTAATGTAGATTAGGAATAGCAGAGGACCTAATACTGATCCCTGTGGTACACCACTGGTTACCTCGCTCCATTTTGAGGTTTCTCCTCTAATCAGTACTTTCTGTTTTCTACATGTTAACCATTCCCTAATCCATGTGCATGCATTTCCATGAATCCCTACTGCGTTCAGTTTGAGAATTAATCTTTTATGCGGGACTTTGTCAAAAGCTTTCTGGAAATCTAAATAAACCATGTCGCATGCTTTGCAATTATCCATTGTCAATGTTGCATCCTCAAAAAAGTCAAGCAGGTTAGTTAGACACGATCTCCCTTTCCTAAAACCATGCTGACTGTCTCCCAGGATATTGTTACCATATAGATAATTTTCCATTTTAGATCTTATTATAGTTTCCATAAGTTTACATATAATTGAAGTCAGGCTTATTGGTCTGTAGTTACCTGGTTCGGTTTTGTCTCCCTTTTTGTGGATCGGTATTACGTTTGTAATTTTCCAGTCTGTCGGTACAACCCTTGTCAAGAGACTGTTGCATGATCTTGGTTAGCGGTTTGTAAATAACTTTTAATTTCTTTGAGTACTATTGGGAGGATCTCATCCGGCCCAGGGGATTTCTTTATTTTAAGAGCTCCTTGTCTCTAACACTTCTGCCTCTGTTATGCTAAAGTTATTTAAAATTGGATAGGAACAGGTCGACATGTGGGGCATGTTGTCCGTGTCCCCTTTGTAAAAACTTCTGAAAAGTAATCATTTAATATATTTGGATTTTTTTTTCTTCATCTATGATTTTGCCATTTGTGTCTCTTAGACATTTCACCTCCTCTTTGAATCTTGCTGTTATAATATTGGAAAAACATTTTGGAATTGGTTTTAGCCCCCTTAGCAATATTGATTTCTATCTCTGTCTTGGCCTTTCTAACTTCCTTTTTGACTTGTGTTTGCAGTTCCAAGTACTCTTTCTGTGTACTTTGTTTTTGGTCCCTTTTAAACGCTCTGAAAAGTGCCTTTTTTTGCTGAATATTTTTTTAAATTGATCTAGTAAACCATTTTGGCCATTTTGTTTTAGATTTAGATGTGTCTACTTTTGGGATGTAATTGTTTTGCGCCTCTAGTACTACATTTTTAAAAAACAGCCATCCTTTTTCTGTGGATGTTTTCTCTATTTTAATCCAATCTACTTCTTTTAGTCTCTGTTTCATACCTTCATAGTTTGCTTTTCTAAAATTGTAAACCTTAGCTTTAGTCATTACTTTGGGGGTTTTAAAAAACTGGTCTGTGTTTGCCAATGGCTCTCTGACCTCTTTTTAGTTATTCTGTCTGCGTTATTTGAAAAGACTAAATCAAGGCATGCCTCCCCTCTAGTCGGTGCCTTGACAAATTGCGTTAGGAAGCAGTCATTTGTCATTTCCACCATTTCAATTTCGTCCATCGTGCTCCCCACCGGGTTCTCCCATTTTATACGGGGGAAGTTGAAATCCCCCATTAGTATGGCTTCTCCTTTTCTACACGCATTTCGAATGTCATTGTATAACAGGTTATTTTGCTCAGCGTTTGAATTTGGCGGTCTATAGCATGCGCCTATTATTATGCCCTTTGAATTTTTGTCCATTATTCTGACCCATATTGATTCGGTGTTGTTTTCTTTGTCCAGATTTAACACCTGGGCTTCAAGACTATTTCTTATGTATAGCGCTACCCCTCCGCCTCTTCTGTCCTGCCTGTCTTTCCTATACAGTGTGTACCCACTATTATATTCGTCTCCATCACTCTCAGACAACCAAGTTTCTGTAACACCTATCACATCGTAGTTACTTGTTGCAGTAGCTTCAAGTTCTAACATTTTGTTTCTGAGACTTCTAGCATTAAGATAAATACATTTAATAGTTGTCTTACCTGAGTTGTTGCCCTGGTTTTGATGTGGTCTCCCTTCTGTTTTTTTGTTTTCTCCCCCCTTCCTTTCTAGTTTAAATGCTTCTGGACCTCCTCAAGGATCCTTTCTCCGAGTAGATTGTTTCCCTTTTTGTTTAAGTGCAGTCCGTCCCACCTATATAGATAGTCCTTGTTGTAGAATGTGCTCCAATGTTCAAGAAAGGTGAAGCCTTCCTGTGTGCACCACGATTTTAGCCATGCATTTTGATTTTGTATTTCCAGCTGTCCATATGGTCCTTTGCAAGGTGCTGGCAGTATCCCAGAAAATACCACAGTTTTGGTCTTGTCTTTTAATTTCCTTCCTAGCTCTCTGAATTTGTTTTGCAGGGATCTTGGTCTGTCTCTTCCAATGTTGTTTGTACCGATGTGGACGACTACTACAGGGTCGTCTCCTGTTCGTTCTAGGAGCCTGTCCATGTTCTCAGTGATGTGCTTGACAGAGGCTCCTGGAAAGCAGCACACTGTTGTAGTAAGGGGGGCACACTGTTGTAGTAACTATCTTGCTGGATTACAGCACTGGAGAGTCTTAAAAAGGCAAGACCCCAGGACTTAACAGCATCCCCCCAGAACTGTTGTTGTTTTGGGACATACTCGGCCCAGTCTGGCTTGACACAATAGACTCGTCAGTCAAGAAAGGTGCATTTCATCATGATCTCATTACTGGTCTAATTTCTCTGACACCTACAAAAAGGGAATTATCCCACTGAACATGGAAATAATCATCTAATCTCTTATTAACTCAGACATGAAGCTGTATTCGAGAATTCTAGAAAAATATATGGGGAAACGTATATTCGGTTTCAGGTGACAATTTTATTAATCTGATGTGCACGATAAATACCAATCCATCTGCTATGGTCTCGACTGGTGGTTTACACTCTGAAACCTTTCATATCCTCAGGAGAAGCAAAACAAGGCTGCCCTTTATCGCCTATGTTATTTGCTCTTTCTCTTGAACCTCTAGTGCCTCCCATGAATTTTAAAGCATCAAACTCGCTATATCATTGTATGCAGATGATATTCTATTGTATATTGTGGATATTCAAAATACTATCCCTAAAATATATTCAGCTTTCAATTAAATCAGTGACTTATCAGGGCTATAAAATGAACTGGACAAAATCTGCCCTGATGCCTCTCAATGCTCTCGAACTTCATTTTTTAAATTATCAATTTCTCTCTCTGCTTCAATCAAATTGTATTCTCTAGTTTCGCAAAACCGTTTATTTTCTGCCTTCCGTTTCTGCTTGTG
Source organism: Acipenser oxyrinchus oxyrinchus (assembly GCA_030684275.1). Taxonomy (NCBI): domain Eukaryota; kingdom Metazoa; phylum Chordata; class Actinopteri; order Acipenseriformes; family Acipenseridae; genus Acipenser; species Acipenser oxyrinchus. The sequence goes on along the minus strand of CM060265.1, from coordinate 14,069,679 downwards.
ACTTGAGCCCCACAACGTGGCAGCTGTGAGTTGGCCGGCTTGCTTGTTCCATGAGAGCGATTCATTTCTTCAATTGCATGCCTTCACTATGTTTTTCAATGGGCAGCCAGAGTGGAGCTCTGCCGCACAGAGTCACGTTGTCTAGGCAACGAGATGCAACTCGGGGCATTGCATGCGTTGAAATGCCAGATACTGCCGATATATGATTCTTCTTACATGCAAACCTATACATATTTATTATTAGTGTATATGTTATAAATAATAATAATAATAATAATAATAATAATAATAATAATAATAATAATAATAATAGTATATTAATTATCATATTATTGTTTATATTTTTGTGTGTGAGCTATAGGGAATGCAATGCAGGCGTTGCATACATAGACAGCACACCACTGTAAACCATGGATAATTAAAGACAGTAAACACATTGCTAACCCATGGATAATTAAAGGCAGTAAACACATTGCTAACCCATGGATAATTAAAGACAGTAAAGACATTGCTAACCCATGGATAATTAAAGACAGTAAATACATTGCTAACCCATGGGTAATATAGCTATGTCCCCGTCCCCCCCCAGTACAAACTGAACTGTACTTCACAGTCTCCAACCAACCAAACAAAATAATATCCCCATCAGAAATACCTTAGAAACAATCATTTCGTAACAGTAAATCTTGTTGAGCAGAAATTACTGTAAATAACAGTTTGACTCAGTGCTAAGGTGACCAGCTGGTGAAGCCCCTTCAAAACTGACTGAAATAAATCTAGTTCTGTCACAGCGTCCATCGTAGATATCGAGGGGAAGTAAAGCACCGGTACGCACTTGGTTTGATTTTGCACAGAGATCCAAAAAGGACAAGGTGCTCAGATCAGTGGATAATCTCAACAACAATGCCAATCCCCCCCAAGGTAAACTGCATTCAGTAAAATAGGCATTTCAGTCCTAGTGCTAGTACTTTACTGTACGGCATCAGTCATCTGTGGTGCATAAAGTACCTTTGATTGATATAGTTACTCAGGATCACTTTTCATTTACCACTGCAGTGCACATACTACCATTGATCGTGGCACTAAACAAAGACTGTTCTCTTCATTCAAAGGAAAGGAAAATAATTAAAGACATTAAACACATTGCTTAACCATGGATAATTAAAGACAGTAAACACAATGGTAAGCAATGGATAATTAAAATCATTTTTCAAAAAGACGGATCAAAATTTGCATCCCCAGTCCCAATGCCGGCTTCTGATGTTCATATAATTTTACTGCTAACTTCAAATCACTTCTAACTTCAATTCACAATCACATTCAATGTATTTCTTGTTTAAAAGTAGTACGACATACAGTAACAAGTAGAAACAGGCCATTTGCTTTTACAATGGGAGGTATTCAGATCTTACTCTCCATTTGCTGGTGTTAAATGTGAGGAGAGCATATAGCTATGTTCATCACTAGCTAATTCATCTGATCAAAATGTGTCAAGAAGGGCTGCCTCCCCCTGCCCCCCAGTACACACTGAACTGTACTTCACCGTCTCCAACCAAACAAACAAAATAATATCCCCATCAGAAATACCTTAGAAACAATCATTTCATAACAGTAAATCTTGTTGAGCAGAAATTACCATAAATAACAGTTTGACTCAGCGCTAAGGTGACCAGCTGGTGAAGCCCCTTCAAAACTGACTGAAATAAATCTAGTTCTGGAAGAAAAAAAAAAGTGTGTATTATTGTTTGTTTGTCTTTGTTCTGTGTTAAAAAAACAAAAACAATTTGATCAACAAAAAAAGACAGTAAGCACAGTGCTAAGCAATGGAGAATTAAAGACAGTAAACACAATGCTAAGCAATGGAGAATTAAAGACAGTAAACGCATTGTTAAACAATCTGTGGTTTGCCTTGGCTTGCAACAACATAAAAACATTTTCTAACGTGCACTGGGAATATAAAAGACATGTGCTTAGCTTCATTTTCTATTGAAATTGAAATTCCATTCGTCTGTCTTTTTTCAGAAACTCATCAGTGACAAACTGTAGAAATCTGGTCACGATTCAGATGGACTATTTCATTGTGTTGCTCGTTTAACTGCAGATCAATGCGAGCTTGTCCAGATGTTCATAACTGTATACACGCTGTTAGGTGCTGCCGGCTAGTTTCATGCCGTCTGCAGGCATTGTGTAAATAGTACCATTTTCACACAGAAATGCAGCTACTGTGCCGTCTCTGAAACGTTTTAACGGGTGTGTAAAATACCCTTTCACACAGCATGAAATTGCGCAATCTATGCCGGTGTAATACCGTCATAACCCTTTCAAAAGGGTCTGTGTACGGACCGTGTACATTCCAGCCAATCGTTTTTGTATTCTAAATCGGAAATCAGAAAACCAGAAAACGACTTGTTTTTTCTATTTCGGTTTTTCATAAAAAAATAAAATCGACCGGTTTTTCATTTTCCAATTTCTGAGTTTAAAGTACAAAAACTGATTTAGGCTTGTTTCCCATTTTTGATATTGCTTTTTGTAACAAAGTATTCGAAATGGAATAATCTGTAATACAAACTAAATAAAAAACCATTAAAAAAAAAAAAAAAAAAAAAGTACTGATGCGTGCTCCACTCGTATCGAATGTGTCTTGTTGTTATGACAGCAGTGTGGAGTAGTGGTTAGGGCTCTGGACTCTTGACCGGAGGGTCGTGGTTTCCGTCCTAGGTGGGGGAAACTGCTGCTGTACCCTTGAGCAAGGTACTTTACCTAGATTGCTCCAGTAAAAACCCAACTGTATAAATGGGTAATTGTATGTAAAAAATAATGATATCTTGTAACAATTGTAAGTCGCCCTTAGCGTCTGCTAAGAAACAAATAATAATAACGTTTTCTGCATCAATACATTGATATCTATGAATGCACACCCCCAGTGAAACAAATTGGGTACCCGTGAAAGGGGAGCTCTAAACATACGTGAGCGCCCTGGACAAATGTGCTCTGATAATATAATCCAGTTAAGTTTATAAAGTTAATTTATAAAGCCGGATATAAATATTAAGAACCGTATGCTACCTGGATTTTTTCCCCCCTTTGTGAAGGCGTATTATTTTAGTATTATTATAATGCACTGTGCCTGAGTGATACAAGGATGATTATTATATTAACTTAATGTAGCCCTGTGGTTGTATTGTAATACAGTACTTCGTAACAACTGCTAAATTAATTAATAAATAATGTTGGTAAACAGACAGAACACTTCCACGACAATAAGCACAGGCGCATCGTCATAACAGCGGGACACAGAGCTGGCCGTTTCTGACCTTTTTTTAAAGGTCTTGAAGGAGCTACATAATTTTTATGATATTAAATGTTGTGGAGTGTTTTCATGCTGCAGTGGGGGTTCTTTTGTAACAGAATTTGGTGCAGGGTGGGGGTGGATTTTGTTTACCGTTTCGCACTGTATCGCAGTTCCGTCTTTTGTAAGAGCTGCAAACCGCAGGGAGAGAGTTAGCAATTTACAGAGCCTGCATAGGATCACTAAAGGGGGCTGGCACGCTTGGTTGAATAGGTCTGTCCCTCTTCCCATACGTTAGCATATCTATCATATTTCCTGCGAAGTATTGTCTCTCCAGATATCTGCTTGAAAAAGACTACCTTCTTTATCACCGACTCTTGGAGATTGATTTCATTTTCCGTCCCTGCAGTCTGTTATTTATTTTTGTATTAGAATATTCCATTTCGAATACTTCGTTACAAAAAGCAATATGACAAATGGGAAAACCAAGTCTGAATCAGTTTTTCTATTTTAAACTCAGAAATTGGAAAATGAAAAACGGGTCGATTTTTGTTTTCATGAAAAACCGAAACAGAAAGAAAAACGAGTCATTTTCTGGTTTTCCGATTTCCGATTTAGAATGCAAAAACTACTGGCCGGAATGTACACTGACCCAAAGCCAAAGAGATCGCGCGAGTACAACTTTCAAACCTGTCAATCAACAGATTGTTCTCATGGCAACAACAGACTGTTCACTGACAAGATCTAACACGTGCAGGCAGTGCTTAATTTGTAAAGAAAGAGGTGCCGGGACGCAAGCAATCACAATAATACCGACCCTCAGAAGCGCATATTCAAAATCATAACAGTGTATTTCAAAGAGTATTGTACGTACTTGTGTTAGATGTTTACAATCACGTATTCTACATTAAAAATAAAAAAGTCCAGAAGGACGATATTGACGAAAAAACGCACCCCAACACGAACATGACCCATGGTTTGCACTATTATCAGCGATGTGTAAGCAACTGAAGCTGCTGGTAGATTACAAAAACGATTAATTAAACTTAGGCTAGGTAGTTATTGACTTAGTATGTTTTATTCTCTATTAATTAAATTATATTCACTGAAAAAGGCAAGAGAACTAGAATGTTATTATTTTTATTGTTTTGGTTTAATATAGTGTAGCGTGCACGGAGGAAGGCAGCAGCAGGGCTGGTAGGTGACGTAATCACACACAGAGACATAAGCCCGATATACGCTCCTTGCAAAGGCGGCTCTTAATACAGCGGTATCGGCGTTATGCTTTAGTCTTGAGAGAGCCGGGTTCGCGCCCGCCCTCCGCCTGTACGTGGATTGCCTCGCTCTGTGTGATGCGCCTGCCTGCGGGAACCGAAAACGCTACAATGGTGTTAGAAGTGGACGCAGGTACCCCAGCACGCACTCGTCGGACTGTAGCCTGGTTAGCAAGTCCGGGGCGGACTTGAGGCTAGCAGGGGAGAGTGTAGCGTGCACGGGGGAAGGCAGCATGGTACGTGACGTAATCAAGGGTTGCAAAGAGCGTATCGGGCTTATTGTCTCTGTGTGTGATTACGTCACCTACCAGCCCTGCTGCTGCCTTCTCCCGTGCGCACTACAATAATATAGCAGGCTAATGTTCCTATTAAAGTAGGCTACAATATTTATTTATTTTTTTCATTAAAAAGTTGCCGTTGCTCTTTGTTGAAATTAATGTTGAGCTTTCATATTTTGTTGTATACTACTCATTTAATCAAACCAAGTAGTGTAAGAAGTTGCTTGTATCGTTCATGACGTTTTTCAAATCAAGTAAGCTTATTTGTGTATAAAAAACGAGAATGGAGTTGCAGCCAGTGTCATCTTACTTAAAGACACTCAAGCTGAAATCGTAAAGTAATTTAAAGTAGGCTACAAACGTGGCAGCGGACTGTCTCTCTTTAACACGCACGCAAGAACTTGCAGACTTAATGCAACTGTGTTGAGATTTTAAAAAGAAAGCATTTTATGAGATTTTTAGCTATAGGTACCGGCACTATGACTCAAGATCAGGCAGAAATTAAGCACTACGCTATAGTGACGTGGCATGTTGACTTTGAAACCACACCCACTACAGCGCTTCAGTGGCGGTATAGCCTTTCACACAGGCAGTTATGACGGTTCAGTGCCGTCTCTGAACCACCTCGCGAGGTGGTTCAGAGATGGCATAAAATATGACGGTTCTGTGTGTAATGTATTGGGTATACATTATAATTGGATAGTGTTAGGCTTTAATGGTTAGATACTGACATCTAGTGGTTACTAGATATAAGTTAGATGGATGATTGCAAATGAAGTGAGCGAAGAAAAACAGGTTAGTGTGTTTCTCTCAGTAATTGGGCCTGAATGCTATCATTTGCTGAAAAATGTGTCAGTGCCGGGTAAACCGACGGGAAGTCTTTTGCTGAGTTAACAGGGACTTTAGCAGCACATTACAAGCCCAAACCACTTGTGATTGCAGAGCGTTTTCGATTTCAGAAGAGAAATAAAAAAGAAGGAGAATCGGTCTCTGATTATGTAGTAGCTTTGAAACAGCTTTCTACATATTGTGAGTTCGGGACTTTTTCTAGAAGATGCGTTGCGAGACAGATTTGTTAGTGGTTTAAGAGTAGAAGCAATACAAAGGAAGTTATTGTCAGAAAGGACTTTGACTTTGAAAACTGCTTGCGACATTGCGTTTTTAATGTAGTTGGCTTCTAAAAATACAATTGAACTTTCGGGAAGGACAAAAGAAGATCCGGCCATGGTGAATAGCCTAACATTGGGAAAGCCTGCGTATGCAAAACGAGTAACTGAAGAGAAGCAGACGGAAAATGCAGTTAGAAGAAACATGCAGACAGATAACCAGAGGCAAGGTAGAGGAAATCAACAGTGCTACAGATGTGGAGGGCGACATTCCGCACAAGCCTGTCAATTTAAAATGGAAAATTGCCATTACTGCTCGAAAGTAGGACACATAGCAAGAATGTGCCGGAGTAGAAAATGATCACTACAGACACAGTATGTGGGAACTGAAACAAATAAAAAAAACAAATAAAGAGGAAGATGAAATGTTCTAAGTTTTCACAGTTTACACTGCTTCAGATGGAAAAAAAGGCATTATGGTGAAGATGTACCTGGATAACAAAAATGTGGATATGCAGTTAGACACAGGCGCAGCTGTATCCATTGTTTCAGAAACTCGATCGGAAAACCCTGTCGCATTTACCTCTGGGAAAAGCCAACATGAGATTATAACTTACTCTGGAGAGGAGATTCCACTGCTTGGACAGGTGAGTTCCGGTTAAATATGAAGATCAGAGTGCTACCCTACCCTTAGTAATTGTTAAAGGGGACAGACCTGCTTTGTTAGGTAGGAATTGGCTAAGAAAAATTTGCTTAAACTGGGGTAGCATTTTTTCTGTGGGACGTGCTGAGGTGTCAGGTGACAAAGCAGTAGCAAAAGTAATAGAAAAACACCAAAAAGTGTTTCAAGAAGGGCCCGGCCCCATTAAGTATTTCAAAGCGAAGATTCGTACTTGTCCAGATGCTAGGCCAATCTTTCATAAAGCCAGACCAGTTCCATATGCGCTGAGAGACGCTGTAGAGAAGGAGTTGGGGAGACTAGAAAGCACTGGCATCATTTCCAAGGTAGACAGAAGTGATTGGGCTGCACCAAGTGTCGTAGTACCAAAATCCGATAAATCCATTCGCATTTGTGGCGATTATAAAGTCACCATCAATCAGTTTGTGGAAGATGAAATGTATCCATTACCAAACACGTAGGATTTGCTTGCCACTCTTGCTGGAGGGACTTTGTTTAGTAAATTGGATCTTTCACATGCGTACCAGCAGATTCAGAGAAATATCTGACAGTAAACACACACCGTGGGCTGTACAGATATCACCGCCTTTCTTATGGTGTTTCCAGCGCACCTTCAATCTTTCAAGCTGTCATGGATCAGATTCTGCAAGGATTAGACCATGTTGTATGTTTCCTCGATGACATTCTTGTCACTGCAAGTTCCAAAGAAGAGCATCTGAAGACTTTAGATGAAGTGCTAGGATGACTGGAGCAATATTGTGTGCGAGTAAAACTGTCCAAATGTAAATTCATGCAAGAGAGTGTCGAGTACTTAGGACATCTGATCGATGCTGAAGGTTTGCATCCAACATCAGAAAAAGTGAAAGCAATCACAGAGGCACCAAAGCCTAACAACCTGACGGAACTAAGTTCATTTCTCGAACTATTATGGAAGATTTTTAGCAAACCTGTCAACCACACTGCGTCCATTACATGAGTTGTTACAGCGGGATGTACCATGGAGATTGACACTTGAATGTGACATAGCTTTTAAAAAAGGGAAACAGCAGCTACTGAACAGTAAGGTCCTGGTTCATTATGATACAGAGAAACCTTTGAGATTAGCGTGTGATGCTTCACCATATGGAGTGGGAGCAGTTATATCACACATTATGGAAAATGGAGAAGAAAGGCCGATTGCCTTTGCCTCAAGAATGCTGACTGATGCAGAAAAGAAATATGCACAGGTGGAGAAGGAAGCGCTTGCCATCATTTATGGAGTAAAGAAATTCCATAAATACCTTTATGGATGTAAATTCAACTTGCTTACTGATCACAAACCACTTCTGACAATATTGGGATCAAAATCATCAATTCCCACATTGGCAGCTTTAAGAATGCAACGTTGGGCTTTGATTTTGCTAGCATACACCTATGACATTGAATATCGCAAGTCTGCGGACCATGCCAATGCAGATGCACACTCCAGATTGCCAGGACACTGCAAACACAGTGGAAGAAGGTAATGTCTTCTATTTTTCCTATGTTGAGGAGTTACCAGTAGATGCTAAACACATTGCAGAGGCCACAAGAAAAGATCCACTACTGTTTAAAGTGTGGGATTATACAATGCATGGCTGGCCAAATTTTGTGGCGGATGAAGCTCTACGCCCATATGTCACAAGGAGAAATTAGCTCTCTGCAGAGCAAGGCTGTATACTGTGGGGAATGCGAGTTGTTATACCACCTGTATACAGAGAGGGATTACTAAACGACCTGCATGAAGAACACCCAGGTATTTGTCGTATGAAGGCTTTGGCTAGGTCTTATCTGTGCTGGCCAGGTTTGGATGCGGATATAGAACGGACAGTACAAAGCTGTAGAACCTGTATGGCGGTACGCAAGATGCTCCTTTGCATCCGTGGAAATGGCAGAGGATACATATCGACTTTGCAGAGAAGGACAAGGAGCATTTCTTGGTGGTGATTGATAGCCATTCTAAGTGGCTGGAAGTTTTCCACATATCAACAACCACAGCAACCAGAACCATTGAAGTGCTATGGGGACTGTTTGCTTCTTAAGGTTTACCTGAAGAAGTAATTTCAGACAACGGACCGCAGTTTATCTCATCTGAATTTGTAAAATTTGTAAAGTGGAATGGAATTAAACAGACTCTAGTGCCTGCTTACCACCCTGCATCAAACGGGGCTGCAGAGAGGTCAGTTCAAACACTGAAACAAGCTCTTTTGAAGCAAGTGATCAATGTGGATCAAGGTAGGACATCAGTTCCGTTACACCATCGCTTGGCGAACTTCCTGCTGATGTACCGGAGCACACCACACACTGTGACGGGACGCTGTCCTGCAGAATTGTTTTTAAAGTGGCAGCTCAGAACGCGCTTCACCCTGCTTAAACCACATCTCGCTACGACTGTGGAAAACAAACAGGAGTTACAGAAATTACATCATGATAAAGGCACGTTGTCACTGGGAGAGCTTACACCTCAACAAGAAGTACTGGTTCGAAATCGAACCTACTGTGCCGGTTTCAACACCAGAGGGGGAGAAACCAAAACATGCAACTGAGACTGTTGAACCCGTAGAAATTCCTAGAAGAACTCCTTCAACTTCTGAAGTAGCTGTGAGGGGAACCCCTGTTCGCAGATGGCCAGGGAAAGTTAGGAGTGCACTAAAGAGACTGAATTTGTAGTATTTTAATCTTAATCTTAACAAGTTCCATCAAGAAAGGGGCAGAATAATCCCCTGGGCTTGTTGTAAGGCAGAGTAGTCTACCTCTACCTTACTAGATTTAAACTGGCAATTTAGGAAAAAAATAATTATTAAACTGCTGTGTTAAGGGTTAACAGGCTAAGGGGGAGGAGTGTAATGTACTGGGTATACATTATAATTGGACAGTGTTAGGCTGTAATGGTTAGATACTGACATCTAGTGGTTACTAGATGTAAGTTAGATACAAGGATTACTAGCCTGGGGTTCCAGATGTTGTATTCAGTTTACTGAGAGTTAAGATGGCGATCACCAGTAAATAAACCATGTTGTGTTTATGCAATACCGTGTCGTGTAAATCCTTTAAGGTATTATCAAGGTGTCACAAAGACGGCCGGAGTGGGTGACGTCAGACCAGAAACAGGAAGTAACACACAACAGACAGAGACAGTGAGGTTGGTGAAGCTGAGCACTTGGTGGTGCTCAGCATTTAATAAACAAAATAAGAGAACACAAAAACAGGACACGGCACTTGCGGCCAAAATAAACAGACAAACAAAACAGACTACACAGACAAACACGGTGAGCTTCTATTCCTTACAATTAAATAACTCAGGAGGGGAGCCCCTGGCCATAGAGGCGGCAGCGGGAGCTCCACTTCTCCCTTGTACCCTGTACCCTGTGTGGAGCAAAAGGCAGCCCCAGGCGATGCGGAGCAACAGGCAGCCCCAGGCGATGCGGAGCAACAGGCAGCCCCAGGCGATGCGGAGCAACAGGCAGCCCCAGGCGATGCAAGGCAAGCATCCTTGGGCGAAGTGAGGCAGGCATCCTTGGGCGAAGCGAGGCAGGCATCCTTGGGCGAAGCGAGGCAGGCATCCTTGGGCGGTGCCGGAGTCAGGACCAGTCGTGGTGCTGGTATTGGCCCTCTTCTCGGCCACTGCGGCCGGGCGGTTCTTCCCCGTGCTTCCCTCAGCAGCCTATGCAAGGGCTGCTGAGGACCGCCAGCATCTAGTCCTGGTCCTTCTGGTGAAGGGAGAGGCAGCTTCTGCTCCTCTCCTCGTGACGGTGGGGGAAGTGATACCAGCAGGCATTCCTCCTCTGCTGGTGGGGGAAGTGATACCAGCAGGCATTCATCCTCTGCTGGTGGACAGGGACCCAGCAGGCATTCATCCTCTGCTGGTGGACGGGGACCCAGCAGGCATTCACCCTCTGCTGGTGGAGGTGGCGGAGGCAGAGGCAGCTCCTGCTGCTCTCCTTGTGATGGTGGGGGAAGTGATACTAGCAGGCATTCATCCTCTGCTGGTGGGGGAAGTGTTACCAGCAGGCATTCATCCTCTGCTGGTGGACAGGGACCCAGCAGGCATTCACCCTCTGCTGGTGGACAGGGACCCAGCAGGCATTCACCCTCTGCTGGTGGACAGGGACCCAGCAGGCATTCACCCTCTGCTGGTGGAGGAGGCAGAGGCAGCTCCTGCTGCTCTGCTCCTGGCGGTGGAGGTGGCGGAGGCAGAGGCAGCTCCTGCTGCTCTGCTCCTGCCAATGGAGGTGGCGGAGGCGTGTAGTCTCCTGGCGGCAAAGGTGGGAGCGGCGTGTAGTCTCCTGGCGGCGGGGGTGGGAGCGGCGTGTAGTCTACCCTTATTACAGGGGACTGGTGCGGCTCTCCCTCACTTGCAGGGGACTGGTGCGGCTCTCCCTCATGCTCTGGAGACAGCGGTGGGACCTCTCCCTCTGGCGCTGGAGACGGCAGCAACGGCTCCTCTCCCTCTGGCGCTGGAGACGGCTCCTCTCCCTCTGGCTCTGGAGGCGAAACCAGCAGGCATTCTTCCTCTGCTGGTGGAGATGGGAGCTGCATGTCGTCTCCCTTCAGCCCATTGAGGATGCAGGTAGGCGTGGCTCCTCCCCGCTCCACTCCGGGTCTGACACCCAGTCTAGCATCTCCTCAGAGGACGGGAAAGGCTCTGTTTCCTCCCTCCTGGGCTCTGGACGCTCTGGCTCCTCCCACTTGGGCTGTGGACACTCAGGCTCCTCCCACTTGGGCTGTGGACACTCAGGCTCCTCCCACTTGGGCTGTGGACACTCAGCCTTCCTCTTCCCCTTTTCCCTTCTCTGCCTCCTCCTCACCTTCCTCTCCTGGGCCAGTTCCTCCTCTCCCTCTTGGTAGGGGCAGCGCACCACCGGGTGCCCGAACTCCCCACAGGCAAGGCACCAGCCTTGGTCCTCTAGACCACCGAGGAGGACCTCCAGATCCTGGCAGCCATCTCTCCAGTTCCAGCCTTCCATTTTTTAATTTTTTTATTTTTTTGTTGTTGTTGTTGTTTGGGGTTTTTTTTAAACAAATTGCGGTGCCTGCTCTGGTCGGCGTCTAGGTGGCGCTGGTAATCCCACGATGACACCATGTGTCACAAAGACGGCCGGAGTGGGTGACGTCAGACTAGAAACAGGAAGTAACACACAACAGACAGAGACAGTGAGGTTGGTGAAGCTGAGCACTTGGTGGTGCTCAGCATTTAATAAACAAAATAAGAGAACACAAAAACAGGACACGGCACTTGCGGCCAAAATAAACAGACAAACAAAACGGACTACACAGACAAACACGGTGAGCTTCTATTCCTTACAATTATCCCAATTACCTCCGTCTCCAATCCCGTTCTCCACTCACCAAACACACAACCCCGAGTGAGTGAAAACATGCTGCTTTTATACAGTTGTACCGAGACTCGATTGCTAGTCAATCATTCAATTGGAATCTCGGTACAACTGCCCGTGAATTAATTAAAGTGCACTTTCCCGTGTTCACATACTAATACTTTAAATGCACGTGATGTGATGTGCCATCCTCGTGCCTAAATACAAATATACAAATTAAACACTCGTGTTACACAGACCCGTTTATATCCCGTGTACCAATGGCTATACACCAACATTTAACACACCACACGCAACATATAACAGAAAATACACACAGGGGCAGGCACTTCGTCACACAAGGATACTACACTGTGGCGGTATAAGCAATTCACACAGACCTTTAAGCCGCTACAGTGGCGGTTCTGAACCGTCATAACTCCTCTGTGTGAAAGCACCTTAGTTTAAATCGTGGTATCCAGCCTTATTTCACACACTGCTCGTTAACGAAAAGTAGACACAGCCAGCAGACTAGTTTGTATCCACAGATCCACTCACTTCAAATAACGTTTCAACTCTTACCTGCTTTTTTGTGCATGCTCTCTTACTTTAGTTTTGGTGGTCCGTTTCTTATGATTTCTTCTTTAGTCGCATAATCTCCTGCACTAAGTGGATTTGAAAGCATTTTTTTTAAATACATTATTAATTTCTCTCTCTCTGCTTCAATCAAGTCGTATTCTCTAGTTTCGCAAAACAACCGTTTTTTTCCGCCTTCCGTTTCTGCTCGTGACCTGAGCCCCACAAGGTGGCAGCTGTGAGTTGGCCTGCTTGCTCTGTTCCATCAGAAAGATTCATTTCTTCAATTGCATGCCTTCACTATGTTTTTCAATGGGCAGCCAGAGTGTAGCTCTGCTGCACAGCGTCAGGTTGCCTGGGCAACGAGATGCAACTCGGGGCATTGCATGCGTTGACATGCCGGACATTGCCGATAAGATTCTTCTTACATGCAAACCTATACAAATTTATTATTAGTGTATATGTTATATATAATAATAATAATAATAATAATAATAATAATAATAATAATAATAATAATAATAATAAATAGTATACTAATTATATTATTGTTTATATTTTTTTTGTGCGAGCTATAGGGCACGCAATGCAGGCATTGAATACATAGACGACACGCCACTGTAAGCCATGGATAATTAAAGACAGTAAACACATTGATAACGGTGCCCAAGTTTCTCTTTTTAGTGAAAAGCTTTTTCTAGATATTAGAAAGGGTGGTGAGGTTTCATTGCAGACTTATTTGGGCAGTGTGTGTATGGCTAATGGTAGCCTCCTAGAGATACAGGGTGTTTGGAAAGCAACATGTGATTTCGATGGACTTAAGCTGCAACATGAGTTTTTAATAGTGGGAAATGCAACACAGACGGCACATTTAGGGTTGGATTTTTTAACCAAGTTTGGGTCAATCATTGATGTAAAGGAAGTGTTTTAATAGGTAGAAAGTTTTCCCTGGTTGGTGTCCCTGATGAGACTGAAGTGAGGAAAGTCAGAGTGGGGGAAGATATTGTTGTACCCCCATGCACTGAGATTTTTTAGAGGCAGGGTAAAAGGGTGGCAGGCTATAGCAATAGAGGAAGTGATGGAACCCAATACAAGTTTCATGGAAAACCATGCCCTTTTAGTAGCCCAGTCTATATGCAGTAAACCAAGGACAGGTGGCAGATCGAGCTATCAATATGACTGCTGAATCCCAATTACTTACGAAGAGTGCAGTAATAGGGGGATTTGTATTGGGAGGGGCTGTAGTTCAAGAGATCTCTCAAAGGGTGAGCCCAAAGTCTCGATCTAACCTTATGACTGGAAATGACCAGCTAGCTAAACAGCTATTTATTTTCAAAATGGGATGGGGAACGCTGTAGTTCAGGGAGAAGGAGCAGACAGCGATCAGAACGACGAGTTGTGAATTGATTTGAATACTTACATTTGCTTTTTTCACTACTTTAGTTAATCATTGGTGTCCGATTTCAGACTCATTCAATATCTCAAGTACACTTCGGTTTCCCAAAAGGTCAACATTTACATAAATCTCATCAGTCATGTTGATTGAGATAAATTCCAATATATCTGCCATGTTATTTTTAACCTTAAAAATTCTAGTGGCATATGGATATCTAGCAGCCCTTTTTTGAAAAGTGCCAACCCATGGTGATATGCTGTAATATCAACACCCCCATGTGACCTGTTTTGACCAATCAGGAGTATTTGTATATGGGCTGCCGTGCATTACAAGAAAATACCTAAATCAAGGCTTTCTGTGACATAATAATAATAATAATAATAATAATAATAATAATAATAATAATAATAATAATAATAATAATAATTATTATTATTTTTCTTAGCTCATCATGAACCGCGAGCGCAAACCCCAACAGCTGTGAAGTGACGAAGGTGACGTTGTTTGAGTTGTGTCACCCCCACCCTAGCAACAGCACCACTCATAACATGAGACAGTAGAAGGAACAAACACTGTGTCTGGAGACACCAGTTCCCCATGAAACTTAAGGAACTCTGTTTGGTGGATCACAGAAAACATTGGAATTATCCACAGAGTTGAGACAATCCAACTGGATTTTTTCTTTTAGGAGGCCGACAACTTTCACCAAAAAACAACCCCTCCCATATGACATAATTAGGGCCTGGAGAACAGGCCAACAGAATTTAATGGGTGTTTGTGTTTTTTTTTTTTTAATATAATAACCTCTGTAATATAATAAACCCTTGCTCTTTTTGTAAATTAAAGGCTGATAAAATGGTTTACAAAGTTTAACATTAAAAAAAAAAAAAGAATTTCATACCCCATCTAGATGGATAACTTCCCTGAGGCTATGAAGCTGACCATAAAAAAGAAGGCCAGTACTTTACCAATACAGATTCACTCACAAGGAAATAAAGATTGTGTTCACACAAAATCAAACTGGCTGACCCAAAATTTACTCTCGCTCTTTTGCGTGGCGGTACAAGTAAAATTCCAGGTCAGTCTGTTTTATTTTGCTTGAATACAGCAAACGATGTCTCTTTCAGGGCAGCCAACCATAAACACAAGAAATGAGAAGAAGAGTGGTTATGCCACATGCACGAGATAATCAGGTCGAGTTTTGCCAAAAAGTGTTTATTAGAGGCCTCCAGTGGAATAACAAATAAAACAATAAAGAAAAATAAAGATTCTCAACATTCAATGCAAAGCAAAAAAAAAGAAAATACAAAAGAACATTTTTAAACAAAGATACTGGGCTGTTTCACACAGCTCTCCCGACACAGAGCACTTATCTACTCATCAAGTCCATATCGTCAGAGCGCAGCTCACAATCCTTATTGTCTCCCCTAAATGACCCTAAACCCAGGTACTTGTACCTGTTTTCATTAGCCCCTCCTCTGGACTAAACCAATACAATATAAATTGTCATTTAATTGCATTTAAATATACATAGCACCCTATTTGGCCTTAACATATAAAACATGCTCATTATTATTTATTATTATTTATTTCTTAGCAGACGCCCTTATCCAGGGCGACTTACAATTGCAAGCAAATACAAATACATACATTGGTTTTAACCCACATGTAAACACACAATTCAAGTATAAATATCAACAATAAAATCAAACAATAAAACCTGGTTTCCTTATAGACTACCATTAGGCACACCTAATGTGATCAGTGACTGAGTGCGGTGCATAGCTGGGGTCACTATCACAGGGGGCATTAGAAATACAAAATCAGTGCTGAAAGCCCCGAACCGCCAAAAAACCTTATCCCTGGAGAAAGAGCATTTTCTTTAATGCAGCATGTCAAAAACCATCTCCAATCAACAGTAAAGCAAGGAAAGCTCACTGCCTTTCCTGTATTGGCCATTGAGAAATTGCATTTGACTTAAGGTTGCCAACTGTCCATACACTTAAGTTTTACCACAGATTGATATTGGAAATATGCTAACAGATCTGAGACAGGATCTGGCAGCTGATGAAAACTGGCACAAAACTGCACTCTTGTCTACACCTAGCGGAGAGACACGTTTCCTACACTTGCCAAGGTTGCCATTAATATGTTGACTTTGCCACACAGCAATGCGGAATTAGAACAAGTGTTTTCTCAGATGAACCTTGTGCAGTAGACAGTGGCATTAGGACGGGACTCCTGTGGGATTCCCACAGTATGGGAATACATTTCTTTGTGTGTGCGGGAATGCATGGAAACGACAATGAAACTGGCGGGAACGGTAGGGTGACCGACCACCCGTTCCTAATTGGATGGGACAGTCCCCAAATGTAAACATCAACTCTCAGTCCCGGCCTTAATGTCTCTGGGACGGCATTTGTCCCGAATTTGTAGACACAGTGTAATCTTACAGTTTAGCGCCTCAGTCAAATCATAGCATATCTGTTTATAGCGCATTATAGCACCGCCCCTGCCGCATTATTTTGCAGTGCGTTACACTCGCTCTCCAGTTAAAACAATAAAAAAGATGTATGTATATATCCAGGTGCTTCCAGAAATCTTTCACACGATACGCACAACTGAAGCACACCAACATCTCATCTCATATCGATAACGACACTGTATCAACATGCTGTAAAGTGCTGCATTTCTGTTCTTTTCAAAGTTTCACTTTTTAAAAATGAATAAACACAGCGCACTGCCATCGAGACAAAACAGCAACTACTGGTTCCATTTCTAATCATTTTACTCTCACAATCTACAACTAATCATTACTCCCATTACTTACTAGTTGGTTACTACATTTCCTAACAAAAACTACATCATGAAGACGAAGGAACATTCAAAGCAAATCCGGAATAAGGTTCTTCAAAAGCACCAATCAGGGGTAGGATATAAGAACATTTCCAAGGCATTGAATATCCCCCGGAGCACAGTAAAGTCCATTACTAAGAAATGGAGAGAATATGGCACAACTGTGAATCTGTCTAGAACAGGCCGTCCTCAAAAACTGAGTATCCGGGTGAGAAGGGCACTAGTCAGGGAGGCCACCAAGAGGCCTATGGCAACTCTAAAGGAGTTACAGTCTTCCATGGCTGAGCTGGGAGACACTGTGCATATGGCAATAATAGCCCGGGTACTTCACAAATCTGGCCTTTATGGAAGAGTGGCAAAAAGAAAGCCATTGTTGAAAAACTCTCACATCAAATCCCGGCTAGAGTTTGCCAGAAGGCATGTGGGAGACTCTGAGACCAAGTGGAAGAAGATCTATGGTCTGATGAGACCAAAATAGAGCTTTTTGGCCTCAACGCTAAGCGCTATGTTTGGCGCAAGCCTAACACCGCACATCATCCTGAGATCACCATACCTACCTTTAAGCATGGTGGTGGCAGCATCATGCTATGGGGATGCTTCTCTGCGTCAGGGCCTGGAAAGCTTGTGAAGATAGAGGGCAAAATGGATGCAGCAAAGTACAGAGAAATCCTGGAGAAAAACCAGCTGAAGTCTGCAAGAGACCTGGGACTTGGGAGAAGATTCATCTTCCAGCAAGACAATGACCCCAAACATACAGCCAAAGCCACACTGGAGTCGCTTAAAAACAAAAAGGTCAATGTCCTGGAGTGGCCCAGTCAAAGCCCGGACCTCAATCCAATTGAGAATATGTGGAAAGAGTTGAAAATTGCTGTTCACCAAAGGTCCCTATCCAACTTGACTGAGCTTGAGTTTTTCTGAATTGATTTTTAATGTATTTAGCACACTGCCTTCAATTGAACTGTTTCTATCAGATCCAGTCAGTCGTTAAGCAGCCGTTCAGTTCACAGCAGTGCGTGAAACTTTTGTCATAATTAATAAGTAGAATTAGGCATTATTGACCATTTCTGATCAAAACCAAGTATAACTTAAAACTGAAAATTATAAGTTTTTTGCAAATTGGTGGATTCTAAAAGCTAATTCTCTATCTTTATATAAACATGTCAATTTGTTGTTCTTCATCTAAGAAGGTGGGGGCCCAGGAGTGTATGTTTGCCTCGGGCCCTGTGATGGATTAACCAGGCCTTGGCCCTGAATCATGTCAAATGCAAGGGGGCAGTTGCTATTCTACAGCTGAATACCATGCTCAGGAGTTACTTTTTCACACAGTTTTTGTGGAGAAGGAAATGTAAATTTCACCAAAAACAGAAGTGTTGGGTTCTCCAGACTCTGATGAAAGATGTAAAGGTTTAAAAGCAGAACTCTGCCACAAAAAACATTAGGTTATTATCATAACCCTGGTTCTCTGAAATAGAAATATTAACCATCACTAATGGGTTATTCCCCTTTAAGAACCCAAGAACTGAAAAGCATTATGCCAACAAACTCTCGCGAGAGTGCATGACGCAATGCGAGTTGCCCCGACAAAAGCACAATATAGCCATTTGCAAATTCTCTTTTTACTTTTGAGTCTCGCGGCTCTTCAGCAACCACGAAGACTGATGATTAATACTTCTATTTCAGAGAACCAGGGTTATGATAATAACCTAACATTCTCTTTCAAGTACGAAATATTAACCATCACTAATGGGTAAGTATACCCAATCTGTCGTGAGGACAGGCGCAAGACTCTTATGAGCTAACCGCGCTAGCAGTCCAACAAGGTGACAAGTTCACTTGCTGATCAATCCTTAGTTGAGGGGACGGCCTCTGAGGCAGCCCTCAACACCCTTGATCCAAACCCAGGACACAGCGGATCCACGATGTTCATCCTGTAGAACCACATGAACATGTGGGGGGTCGCCCACACCGCTGCATTGCATATGTCCATGACAGATGCACCCTGGAACATTGCCCAAGAAGTGGCCTGCCCTCTAGTGGAATGGCCAGTGATCTTCTCAGGCGGGGGCAACTTCGCAAGTTGATACGCCATCTTCACGGTCTCCGTTAGCCACCTAGACAGGCGCTGTTTAGACAGAGCCTGACCTTGGGACTGAGAACCGTAGCAAACAAAGAGTTGCTCCGACTGGTGCCAACCTTTTGTCCTCTCCACATAGTACGCCAGCCCTCTGACAGGGCATAGCATGTGGAGCATTCTGTCTCTGTCGGAATGGAAAGGAGGAGGGTGAAAAGCCTCCAACTCCACCGACTGATTGATATGGAAAACCGAAATATTCTTCGGCAAAAACACAGGGTTGGTCCGGAGTGTCACTCGTGACCACCCCTTCGCAAAATATAAACAGGCTTTGGCGACAGATAGTGCCTGCAGCTCACTTACTCGCTTAGCAGAAGTGACTGCCAACAAAAAAACTGTCTTAAAAGACAAAAGTTTTAGCTCTGCGGAATACATGGGCTCAAAAGGTGGTTTTGTCAGTGCATTCAGCATGACATTCAACCGCCAGTGAGGAACAACGTCCTTCCTTGGAGGACGGAGTCTCTTAGCTCCCTTCAAAAACTGTCCCGCCAGGAAATGTGCTCCTGGGGAGACTGAATCTATCTTCACATGGCAAGCTGAAATAGCTGCCAGGTAGACTTTCAGAGTAGAAGGGCTCTTCCCATCATCCAGCAGGTCTTGCAAAAACTGCAAGATCACTGCCATTGGGCATGTCATGGGATCCTCTCCCTTCGACAGACACCATGTCTGAAAAATGCCCCACTTGTAGCCATACTGGGAACGAGTGGAGGCAGCCTTGGCATTCTGTAAAGTGTCAATCACCCTATTAGACAAACCCAGACGGCTCAAATGGAGCCGCTCAGGGGCCAAACCCAGAGCTGTAGGCTCAATGGGTCGTGAATCCACAGACCGCCCTGTGCCTGGCTGAGCAGGTCGTGGCGACTGG
The DNA here is from genome assembly GCA_030684275.1 of Acipenser oxyrinchus oxyrinchus. NCBI lineage: Eukaryota > Metazoa > Chordata > Actinopteri > Acipenseriformes > Acipenseridae > Acipenser > Acipenser oxyrinchus. The sequence continues at coordinate 14,049,896 of CM060265.1, read as the reverse complement.
GCAACTGCCAAGGCTGTCCGCACAGGAGCTGTATCAGTGAGGCAAACCAGGCTCTCTTGGGCCAGTGAGGTGTTACTAGTAGGATTGTGGCCCTGTCCTGTCTGATCTTCTCCAGTCACAGCGGTAGCAAGGCTATCAGCGGAAATGCATATAGTGGACGCACTGGCCACTGGTGAGCCAATGCGTTGACCCCTAGACACCCTTTGTCTCTTCTTATGGAGAACCACAGGGTGCAATGTGTCGACTACTGGGAGGCAAAGAGGTCGATCTCTACTCTCCCAAACCGTTCCCATATGAGGCTCACAACCTTGGGATGGAGTCTCCAATCTGAGCCATCCGGAACCTGCCTCGAGAGGAGGTCTGTGGCAATGTTCACCACTGCGGGTAGGTGTACCGCTCGGAGTGAGAGGAGGTGGGTGTGAGCCCAGACCAGAAGCCTGGTGACCACCCTGTTGAGACTGGGTGATCTTGTACCACCCTGGTGGTTGATGTAAGCCACCACTGTCGTGTTGTCCGTCAGGACAAGCACGTGTCTCTGCCTGATCTCCTCTAGAAAGAACTGAAGGGTGAGAAACACTGCTTGCAGTTCTAGAAGATTTATGTGTTGGCCCCGCCACGGAGGCCGCCACAGCCCTTGTGAACCCCGACTGTTCCACACTCCGCCCCAACCGTGGTTGGAGACGTCGGTGGTAACGACTTCTCTTCTCGTGACTGCTCCCAGCCTGACGCCTAGGCGTAGGTGGGTTGGTTGTTTCCACCAGGAGAGAGTCCGGAGACAATATCTGGACACTGTCACCAAATGGTGGGGTTCAGCATTGGGTGAGGGACCATCCTGTTGAACCATGCCTGGAGGGGCCGCATATGCAGGAGGCCCAGGGGAAGGGATTGAGAGGCTGCTGCCATCAGGCCCAGAAGCTTCTGGAATGTCACCACTGGTAAAGCTCTGCCTAACTAGAATAGGTCTAGGCAGGCTGATATGCTTGACACCCTGTTGTCCGACAGCGCTGCTGTCATGGACTGGGAGTCCAGACTCAGACCCAACTAGAGCTCTACTTGAGCTGGCATCAGTTGACTTTTCGCATGATTCACCTTCAGACCTAGTCTGGATAGGTGATCGGTGACATGTTCCGCGTGTTGCTGCGCCTGACCTGGCGACTCCGCACAAATGAGCCAGTCGTCCAGGTAGTTTAGAACTCTGATACCCTTCAGTCTCAGAGTGGCCAGGATAGCGTCCATGCATTTCGTGAAAACGCGCGGCGCTAGGGATAGGCCGAACGGCAGTACACGGAACTCGTAGCCCTTCCCTTGAAAGGTGAACCGAAGATACTTCTGGTGCCCTAGTTTTATGGGAATGTGGAAGTAGGTGTCCTGCAAGTCCACTGTCGTGAACCAGTCGCCCGGCCTGATGAACTGCGACAGCTGTGGCAAGGTCAACATCTTGAACCGCCTGCGGCTCAGATACAGCTCCTTACGCTCGTCATAAACAGAGCACCTCTCAACTGTCGCGCTCGGCCATGGCACCCTAAGTGCGTCATGGCTCGGCGCATCAGGGGTATGAGCTCCCTAGGCAAGGGAATCAGAGGCAGCGAGTCCAACGTTGGATCCTCTGAGAAAAACTCCTCGCGCTCCTCAGCTCCTTCTGAAGCAAGGACACAGAGAGCGTCCTCCATTTCCCCCCCAACTCAACCTCTGCCAGTTCTGGCGGCTAAGGGGGGAGAGAGAAGCCACTTGTGAAGGTGGAGCAACAGGTGCTTGCACCACAGCAGGTGCCTGCACTGGCAGAGACCACTCCTGCAACAACTAGGTCAAAGTTGACTGCTGTTGCTGGAACATCTCACACATATTCCGCCAGTAGTCCGATGATCGGGACCTTGCCTTCTGTTCTTACTCATCGGGGAAGGAGAAGAAACAGGAGAGAAAGAGGATGAGGAGGAAGAAGAAGGACTCCTCCTCCTGTGCTTCCTGGAGGTGGACTCTTTGGAGCCACGTGCCCTGGCACCACGCTCAGCTGAGCGAGGTCTCTGGCTAAGCTCCCTGGAATGACTGGAATGGCGCTCCCTGGAGCAGCACTTTCCAGAACTGCGCTCCCTAGAGCACCCCCTACTGCTACCAGCTGCCTCCATAGGAGGTAACTGTGCCGGGGTAATGGAGCTATCACTCAACTGGCGCATAGTGATCGCTTGCTGAAAACAGCGCACTGCGCACAAAAACGCAGGGTCCGCCAGAACTCGCTCTGCATGTTCCTGACCTAAGCAGCGCACACATCTTTCGTGGCCATCAGCTGCTGGCAGCTTGGCGCCACAGTCAATGCAACCGTGAAACATATTAGTGTAGGTCCCGAGATGTTGGTATCAACAGACTTAGTAAAAACTAGTCCTGGTACCCAATGTAAAGTATCACCTACAGTTAGCTTGGTACTGAACCTGGTACTGAGCGTTTGTTCTAGGTACTGAGGGAGTTGGTACCGACAGACTCAGTATAACTAGTCTGGGTACCAATAAAATATTACTGGTATGAAGTCTAACCAGTTAGCCTGGTACCGAACGTCAGTTCTGGGTACCGTTGGTATCAACAGACCTGGTATGAACCAGTCTGTGTACCAAATACAAATACCTACCGTCGGTACTGAAGGGTAGCGAAAAACACGGTAGCGCCAGTACCGAAGCGCAGCACGAATACTACACTCAGTAGATCCACAGTTACAGGTTATCCTCATCGATCCCGTTTTCTGTAAGATAAAGAAAAACAAGGGAAAGGGTATACAGTAATGTAAAACAACACTGAATACACAAAAATAATATACAACACCACAACTCTCAACAGGGATAGAATGTTTTTTTTTGTGTTTTTTTTTTTACTGGAACAGAGCCCTGTCCAGAGGACAGTTATTTGCCGTAATAGTTAACTAGACCCGGGGGAGGGTGAACGCAAGTCGCAGGCTCCCACTGACTCACGGCCAGTTCGGGCTGACTAGATCAAAAACTCGGCAATAAATAATTATTTTAAACAACCAGAGTGACCGTGAGTAAAACAAGGCAATACTACTAAGTAATACTTAGTTCAGATGCTTTCACTCTTAATGAAAAAGGAAAAAGAGAATTTGCAAATGGATGCAATGAGCTTTTGTCGGGGCAACTCACATTGCGTCATGCACTCTCGTGAGAGTTTGTTGGCATAATGCTTTTCAGTTCTTGGGTTCTTAAAGGGGAATAACCCATTAGTGATGGTTAATATTTCGTACTTGACAAAGAACTCCACCCACACACAAATACACACAGGTAGCCCACAGGCAAGCAGGCTAGGAAACAGGAAGAGACGAGAGAGACAAGCCGCTAGAACACAACACGTACCATAAAATACATGATTACAGGTAGCAAAGTCCTACAAATGCTTAAAAACGTACAGTAATTAAAAGCTATGAATAGTTTATTTGTACTTGCAAATTCCCTGAAACAAAAACATGATAAAGTAAATACATATAGTCACGGAGGGAAGCACATTTAAAGACAGATATACTTAAATGTCAATGCGCTGTTTAATAATCTGCTTATCTCCAGGCTGTATTGATGGAATACTTTTATTTAGGTTGAGTCTAAACTGGTATCTTGGGGCTATAGGTCCAAATTACAGGTGATCTGACAAGTCTGGTATTGGGGAATGAAAAAATGCCTATTATCACGGTGATTTACACTGAAAACAACTTCATATTAGCATGGTGATTGACACTGAAAACCCCTTCCTATGAGCATGGTCATTTACACTGAAAACCCCTTCCTATTAGCATGGTCATTTACACTGAAAATCCTTTCCTATTAGCATGGTGATTTGTGATCACACAAGGGAAAACACCCACCTAGCTCTTTCACAGTAACTAGTGGTGGTTTTTCCATGGGTTTTCTGTGTTATCAATGGCTATTGTTACAACAAACCCCTGAAACATCTCCACGTGACCCTGTCCTTTTTATTGTGAGACCAATTTACAACAAACTTAAAAGTGTCATACCAGTGGGTGTCATTGTAAGGTAATTGAGGAGGGGCTATGCTAATATTTTATAGAGCATGC